>CM055067.1:9407394-9498268 GCA_029204045.2 Tillandsia leiboldiana | reverse complement strand
CGGCTTCTTTATGATTACCCTAGAAAAAGAATCATAGGGTCTATTTATAGGTTAGAAACCTTGGAAGAAGATAAGGATCAAAAACTATCTTTTTCTGGAATTTTACATGACGACGATCCGGATCGGAGATCGGCGATCCGGATTGCAGTAGCGAGAAAAACAGTTTCCAGAAAAAACGAAGGTTCGGGATCCGGATCGAAGTGCCTGATCCGGATCGTTCATACAGTTCACCAAACATCAACGTTCGGGATCCGGATACAAAGCCTGATCCGGATCGTTCAAATAAAATGGTAAACCCAGTGTTCGGGATCCGGATCAAGGAAGCTACGATCCGGATTGAACTGGTGTATGAACGAACAACCTTCGGGATCCGATTGCAAAGTCTGATCCGGATCCTGAACATGTCCCATGTCCAGTTTTTTGATATTTATGCAATTACAAGTTCATCCAAGTGTTTCTACACTATAAGAAGTATTCGGATCACCAAGATATTAAGTTAAACATACCTGATCCTTTTGAATTCTTCTTTCTTGAGATTGAGTTATATGATCCAACCTTCTTTACCTTCAATCTTCAAGACTTAACCGAATTCACGAAATACGCCAACTTAAATTCCGTAACAATCTCCCCCTTTGGCGGTTTCGTGACAAAAACATAGATCCACTCAAGAAAATTCAAAAGATATTTTTTGTTGCTATCACCATACAGCAAAAATTTACAATGGTAGATCCAAAATAAAATACATGAATTAAACTCCTAAAACAGACTCTAGACTTAGACATCTGTACTCTCTGCAAAAGAAATCATTCTTGACAAAAGAAATCGTTAGATACCTCAAAAATTTTATATCATTCAAAACCACATACAGAGATGAAGTTTATACTCATTTATACTTACCATGACATTTATACATTCAGATATGTAATTTGATCATAGTTAAAACACCAACATATCTTCTATGCAATCAAAATCCAAATGTCATGTTAGTGAACATCAACTTGTTAGTTATATTACATGCCCAAATAGTTAGTCGAATAGTTAGTCGAGGCATGCATTCAAACACAAATGAAATCGAAAGTTGAAGTTCTACTTACCTTTCAAGTTGAGGTTATACTTACCTCTTTCAAGTTGATCTTTATAGTTTCAAGTTTCTCACAAACATTGTATCATTGTTTATACTTCTCTCTCCCCCTTTTTGTCACAAAAATTAGCCAAAAATTACCAAAATGGAGAGAATAGTTAACAGTTCAAGTACCAAAATTTTGAGAACTAAAAACTAAAATTAAAACTTAAAACCTGCACAAGAAAATTATTAGAAATCAGCACAGTCAATCATCTGAGGCAGAGTCTTCAGAGCTCGTGCAGCCCAGTTTTTCAAAATTCCTTTAAGCATTCCCGAAATCGTAGAACACTCTTGTTTCATCTGATGTATGTCCTTGGACATCTTTCTGAGTTCTAGAGCCATTTTATCTTGTTGTTGGTTGATGGAAGACTCTAAGTTTGCCTTTTGGTCAGTTCTTCTGGAAGTTGAAGAACGTTGTGTGACGACTGACGGAGCAGTCTGACCTTCATTCCGAGGAGATCTTCTTGGCAGAGAATGTGAATTGTCAAGAGGTTCATTGCTTGGCACATTCTTTTTCCTTGCTTGCTGCTTAAGTATTGAGGAAGACTTCAGTAGCTTCTTGTTCTTTAGGTAAACCTTATTTCTTCATCAATACCTTGTTGTACTTCAGTAAGAAATGTGTCCCAATCTTCTTCGTCTTCAGATTCATTTTCAGTTTGAGGGATATTCTTTGTTTCATCTTGTCATGGTTCATTTATTTCAATACCTCGAGCTCGTCCAAGCCGTCGAGCAAGTCTTTTTCTTTTGTCTTCCCAGAAGTTTCTTCCATTGGAGCTTTGCCCTTTTCAGCAGCAGTAGGCGGAGCCTTTGCCTTTGAAGTCTCTGCAGGGGCTTTTCCCTTCGAAGCAGTGGGAACAGTTGTTGCTTCAACTTGAAGCTCATCCCAATCAATTGATTCCGTTTCAGATTCTGTATCGGAATCATCTTTAGTTTTCTTCGCTTTCTTAGCCCTCCTTGGGCTTGACAGTGTTTCTCGTATGTACCATAGCAGCTAGAAGAAAAATGATCCAGGTGATCACCATTGCTACTAGATTCTTGTGAAAAGGAAATCCTGTGAGCAACAACTCAAGAACACGAAAAATCGTTAATTTTCAAAAATTTGAAAAATTGTATCCAAACAATCATTATCGTGTAGAGAGACTAAGAATCAAATTAGTTTTGCAAAAAGAATTTTAAAAATAGATCAATCGCATGATTTTCGAAAATTCCCATTATATGCCCCAAAACCGAAATTTTTAAAATCGAAGGCCAAAAATTCGTTTATCTTGAGAATACCTAGCATATAATCAAAACTAATCTACCCAGAGTTCTTATTTCAAAGAAATTTGATCAAAACCATCCACAAACGAAATAGATACAAGAATTTCATCACGTTTTGAGGAAAAATATGAAAAACTGTGAAATACCGAGATTTTGATCAATATAAACTTACTTGGAGTCGAAGAACTTGAGTTTGAAAGCTTCCAAGATGGATGAATTCTAGAGAGAGAAGCTCTGGAGACTTTGGAACAAAAGATTGGAGTAAAAGAATCAAAACCCTTTTGTTCTATATAAAACCCTAGCCGCGATCCGGATCAGTTCGTGATTACGATCCGGATTGGCTACCCGCAGAGAAAATCTGCGTTCGGATCCGGATCGGCAAGTCCAATCCGGATCGTCTGCCCGCAGAAGAATATCTGCATTCGGGATCCGGATCGGCAGGTCCTATCCGGATCGGCTCCAACTTTTTCTTTAGAAAATTTCAGAGAAATTCTAGAAAAACCAGAAAAAGATTGTAAGCACTTTTGTGTATCAACTTTAAATGAAAATCATCGTTCATACAACAAGAAATAGATTATGCCAAATCTATCAATAACATCCAACAAATGAAAAGAAAATTTATAAAAATTAAATCCCTTAAAGTTGAACAACGTCAATTACATCTAACTTGATATTATGAGTAATGCCTTTATCAAACCATCAATTCGGTAAAGAAAATGAAATACAAAGATCAATAGATGTCTAAAATTCCAGATAAGTTAGATAATATATCTAGTCAATTTATTGAAGAGAGTGGCTCTTTGAGCATCTTTCATTAAAATTTCCACCTTATACCAATCTTGAAATTTTGACAGAGTCAAGTATTTCAACATGCATTTTATTTAATCAAACTTGAAAAACCTTGCTTGGTATACATGTGGTAGCTGCACACAGTACTCGGACGACCGAGGTGGTAGCTCTTTCCTCCATGTGGTGGTAGTTTCACACTCCTCATTGGGATGTAACTCTTTCCACATCTTTTGAGCATAATACTTTTTCTTTGACTCCCCCTCAATTGGCTATCAATTATTTAAGATATAAAGTATTCAGCCAAATATTGATCTCGATTTTATACTCGACTAAACAGTCAAATAAGATAAAAACTATACCAAGAGATCATCGAGAGAGAAATTGACTTTGATCAAAATAAAGATGAGTTAATTGACATAAATGATCATTGCATCAAATGAAATATTATAATATCTAAAGCATAATAGATTTCTAAATATATAAAAGGATGCAGTTAAAGTCAATCAAAACTAATGCTCAATTAATGTTCTATGTCTAAGCATAGATGATGAACAAAAACACAAAAACAAAACCTAACCTAAACAAAAGTTTCAAAAAGAGGTTATTTCAAGGAAAGCATTCCAATTGTTTTACGCAAATGAATAAAACGTTTTTGATCCAAAGGTTTTGTTAAAAAGTCAGCTAATTGATCTTCAGTTGAAATGTAGGAAATTTGAAGAATATTTGATTCAACTAGCTCTCTAAGAAAATGATATCTAAGTTCAATGTGTTTTGTTCTAGAGTGCAACACAGGGTTTTTTGAAATGTTTATAGCACTAGTGTTGTCACATAAAACAGTTACCGAAGTTGCTGAAATCCAGAAAGTCGCTTAACACGCTTTTCATCCAAATGAGTTGAGTTGAACAACTACCCGCTGAGATGTATTCCGCTTCGGCAGTCGAGAGTGTAATGCAGTTTTGCTTTTTACTATGCCATGCAACAAGACAATGGCCAAGATAAAAACATGCACCACTCGTACTTTTCCGATCATCCACAGATTCTGCCCAATCGGCATCTGAGTATCCAATAATATCTAGACTTCCAATCATGCTGCGATAAAGTTTCTCGTCTACATTCTCACTAAGAGATTCACTTCCTAATCCCTTATTGCTAGTTCCCATAGGAGTAGGAAAATCTTTAGAATCTTCTAATCCGAATTTCTGCACCAACTCCTTTGCATACTTGGATTGACACAGATGGATGCCTTCACCATTTGTTTCACTTGCAATCCAAGAAAGTATGTCAGTTCCCCCATCATAGACATCTCAAATTCGCTTTCCATGGTTTCTGCGAATTTAGAAGCATCATTATCCTTTGTTGCTCCAAACACAATGTCATCGACATAGATTTGTGCAACAATGAAGTTATTTTGATAATACTTCACAAAGAGAGTCCTGTCTGCTCCCCCTCGAGTATAGCCCTTCTCCAAAAGGTGCTTTGTCAACCTTTCGTACCATGCTCGCGGTGCTTGTTTTAAACCGTAAAGAGCCTTTTTTCAAACGAAAAACATGGTTAGGTAGTTTACAGTCTACAAAACCTTTCAGTTGAGCCACATAAACTTCCTCATTTAAAAAACCCATTTTAAAACGCTCTCTTAACGTCCATTTGAAAGAGTTTTATTTTAAAGTGACAAGCAATAGCGAATAAGATACGAATGGACTCGAGTCTAGCTACAGGGTCGAACGTTTCATCAAAGTCTATACCTTCTATTTGAGAGTAGCCTTGAGCAACTAAACGTGCTTTGTTTCTGATGATGGTACCATCCTCATTTTCTTGTTCTTGAAAATCCATTTAGTACCGATCACATTGTGTTGCTTCGGAGGCGTCGTTAATTCCCAGACTTTGTTGCGTTCAAACTGATGGAGCTCTTCCTGCATTGCTTCAATCCAGTAGTCATCCTGAAGAGCTTCATCGACATTCTTTGGTTCGATCATGGAAACGTAACAAGCGAATCCACAAACCAACTATCTCCGAGTTTTGACTCCTTCTTGTGGGTCTCCAATGATGTTTGATTCAGGATGATCCTTGGAGATGCGTAACGTTTGTTGTAATGGAGTACTCGGAGGTACATGAGATGATTCCTGCATATCAGATAGACTTGAAGAACCATTAGATGCATCATTAATATTGGAAGTATTATCATGAGAAGATGCACTTACAGGAGTATCATCATCAAGAGAGATATCAGGGGTAAATTTATCAGATGCAAAGTGGAAAGCTTCATCTACTTTAACATTTATAGATTCTACGATCATCTTAGATTCCAAGTTAAATACCCGATATGCTCTACTATTTGTAGAATACCCCAAGAAAATCCCTTCGTCACTTCAAGAGTCGAATTTTCCAAGATTTTTGCGGTCACGTAAAATGTAACATCGACTCCCAAAGATGCGAAAATATTTGATGTTGGGTTTTCTACAACACCATAGTTCATATAGTGTATTTAACGTTCCCGGGCGCAAATAAACTCGATTAATAACATAGATTGCAGTGTTCACAGCTTCAGCCCAAAAATGTAGCGGTAAATTCCGGCTGTGAAGCATAACACGTGCCATCTCTTGAACATCCCTGTTTTTGCGCTCGACAACACCATTCTGTTGAGGTGTATAGGGTGCTGAGAATTCATGCTTAATGCCGTTGGTTGTGCAAAAATCAATGAATTTAGAATTTATGAATTCTCCACCTCTATCACTTCTAACACGAATGATCTTTTCATTCTTTTTAATCATACGAAGGCAAATCTCGTGAAAAGAATCAAAAGTATCAGCTTTCTCTTTTAAAAATGCTACCCAAGAATACCTAGAGAAATCATCAACCAATAAGAAAATATACCATTTACCTCCCAAGGATGGTTGACGTGTCGGCCCCATAAGATCCATATGTAATAATTCCAAGGGCCGTTTGGTACCGACGTGATTCAAGGATGAAAGAAGAATTCACCTTTGCGTACCCAAACCTTTCGAGTTTTGGTGTAGGTCGGAAATGATTGTGAAGTTGATACCTTTGGTGAAAGCGTCTTGTTTGATCCGTCGCTTTTCCTTGACGTCGTCGTCTTGTTTGATGAACTACCGAGGCTCTTTTCCTTCAAAGAATTTGCATTTGATTTCCGAGGAATCACCCTTTTGGTAGTCGTTGCAAGAAGTGCTTGAGTTGACCGTTTGGCTCCCATCTTGCAATTTCTCCTTATGTGCCCTGCAAAATTACAACCAAAACATACCTTAGTGCTTGACGATTCCGAGGAGGGTGAAGTAGGCTTGTTGTCGTTGCTTGTCGTGAATTCCGGTGTCGGAGGAGGAGATACCGACTGAGGCACAAAAACTGTCCCAACCGAACTAAAATTGTCTTCAGTTCGATTGTATCCGAGGCCGAACTTGTTTGATTGACCAAGACCAAGAAGCTTATCCAACTTACTCCTTCCTGATGAAAATCGCTGTAAGTCATCCTTGAGTTGGAGAATGGTCTCTGTCATTTCCAATTTTTCTTGTCGAGCCTCGCCGTTGAGCTTCAAGAAGTAATTCGCTTTGTTCACCATATCTATATAATTCTTCTCGAATTGCCCATTGGACTCTTGAAGGGAAACATTTGCTTTTATCAGATTATCCCTTTCCACTTCAAGATCGGTCGAGAGAGAAGTTACCCTTTTTAGTTCTTCTTCGAGATCCTGCAATCTCCCTCTCAACCCCTTGTTTTGCTTAGCCAGTTTCTTTGAATCCCTTAAAAGTCTGTGGTAGGCTAGAGCAAAATCTTCACCTTCCGAATCATCCGATTCATTGTCCGTTGCATTCTTTTCAACAGTGGAGTTGGACAATGACTCGGATATACTTGCCATTAAGCACATGAAGGGTGAAGATGTGGACGCGTGGAACGCTGTTGCGTTGTCTTCTTCATCACTTGACGATGACTCATTTGACGATGAGGTGTCATCCCAAGTGACGGCTTGCATCGCTTTCTTCTTTGTCGGATTCTTATTAGGACACTCCGTTGAGATGTGGCCGTATCCTCGGCACTTGAAGCATTGGACTTGTCCTTCTGTGCTTTTCTTATCCTTAGAAAAACCCTCTTGCTTTCTTGACTTGTAACTTGAAGAACCCTTGCCTTTCTTCCACTTTTCGAAGGATGGAGTTTTGCTTGAATTACCCCTTCGAAAATTTCGGCGAAACTTCCTTGTCAAGAGAGCGAGCTGCTTCTCAAAGTCCTCCATAGATAGGTTCTCGTCATCGCCTGAGGAGGATGAATCCGCGTCTTCTTCTTTTGTTGTTTTCAACGCATAACCTGAAGACTTAGAAGATGATGCCTTTCCCAAAGAATAGTTAGTAGGAAATGTTATTTCATATGTTTGTAAAGAACCAACTAATTCTTCTACACGGATTTCGTCCGGGTGTTTAATAGTTTCAATGGCTGTAACCTTGGAACGAAATCTTTCAGGAAGAGTTCTTAAGATCTTTCTTACAATTTTAAATTCTGGAATCTTCTCTCCCAAGTTAGCACATGAGTTTACGATGTCTTGCAATCGTGTGTAATAGTCTGTGAAAGATTCATTTTCTGCCATGAAAATAGAGTCAAACTTGCTCGTAAGCATTTGCAGTTTCTGAATCTTCACAAGGTTAGTTCCCTCATGCGTAACTTGAAGAACATCCCAAATTTCTTTCACAGTCTCACATGCCGAGATGCGAGAGAACTCTGTTTGAGATAAGGCATTAAATAAAGCATTAATTCCCTTGCCATTGTAAGAAGAAAAATCTATCTCTTCCTTGGTCCATTTCGACCTAGGTTTGATGGGGCGAACATCACCAATAATTTTAGTTGGATTAGACCATCCTATTTCAATTGATTGCCACACCCGTTCGTCGATGGAAATTAAAAAGGCTTTCATCCGTACTTTCCAGTACGCATAATTTGTTCCATCGAAGAACGGAGGTCTGTTGATGTTTCCACCTTCAACCATTGTTTACAACCCTATTCCCGCTCTGATACCACTTGTTGGGTTATATGTATAATTGGATCTAAATAGGGGAAAAAATACCTAGAGGGGGGTGAATAGGTGTAAACAATAAACACTCAAAAATCTTTGCGATATAAAACCCAATGCGGGAAAATAAATAACACGCAGAGATTTTTACGTGGAAAACTCCAAACCGGAGTAAAAAACCACGGGACCGATAACACGGTGAAATCCACTAGAATTAAACACGTACAAGGTGATATACCGTACTCACAGACGACTCAACCTTTTCCATACGCTCCTAGTTGATCTTCTCCGCTCGCTCCACGACGCTTCTCGAATCCACGATCTGCGTCCAACGCCGAATCCACGGCGTCCAACGTCGAGTCCACGACGTCCGACCGAATCCACGGTCTTCACCCAGTAGCACGCTTCGAATCCACGAACGTACCTCGCTCTGAATCCACGAGAGCGGTAGCACCTTGAATCCACAAGGCCACGCGAGTCCACGCGCCGATTTTGGGGTAAATCGTTGTTTTTTGGGTGGTGATGATCCGCCGAATACTTAGATTAGAAATAGATCGGAAATACCATCTAAGTATTCATTGATTTGATTCTACTCAAAATGTGAGTATGAAAACCTAGAATCAAATCAATCAATATAGATGAAGAAACATAAGATAGAATCTATGATTTCCTTTCTTCTCTATATGTGGATCTTAGGCCGTATATAAGATGACGGCTTTTAGGTTTAGCGGCCTCTTTTTGGATTAACCCTAGAAAAAGAATCATAGGGTCTATTTATAGGTTAGAAACCCTTGGAAGAAGATAAGGATCAAAAACTATCTTTTTCTGAAATTTTACATGACGACGATCTGGATCGGAGATCGGCGATCCGGATTGCAGTAGCGAGAAAAACAGTTTCCAGAAAAACGAAGGTTCGGGATCCGGATCGAAGTGCCTGATCCGGATCGTTCATACAGTTCACCAAACATCAACGTTCGGGATCCGGATTGCAAAGCCTGATCCGGATCGCTCAAAAAAAATGGTAAACCCAGTGTTCGGGATCCGGATCAAAGGAAGCTACGATCCGGATTGAACTGGTGTATGAACGAACAACCTTCGGGATCCGGATTGCAAAGTCTGATCCGGATGCTGAACATGTTCCATGTCCAGTTTTTGATATTTATGCAATTACAAGTTCATCCAAGTGTTTCTACACTATAAGAAGTATTCGGATCACCAAAGATATTAAGTTAAACATACCTGATCCTTTTGCATTCTTCTTTCTTGAGATTGAGTTATATGATCCAACCTTCTTTACCTTCAATCTTCAAGACTTAACCGAATTCACGAAATACGCCAACTTAAATTCCGTAACAGGGTGGTCGGCCGGCTCCTCGGCCTGTGCCCGCACCCCGTCCTCGCCCACGAGTTATAGCCTGCGTTTCTAACCCCTATACTCGACATAGCCTGCGTTTCTAACCCCTATACTCGACATAGCTGTAGCGATATAATCAGGTTAGATAAAGACTCCAAAAGTTATAGCCTGCGTTTCTAACCCCTATACTCGACATACCCAGCGCTCTCACGTGACAAGTCATCCTAGGGTTCATCCTAACCAATTCCTAATCCATCTTTCCTAGGTACCGTATACCTATTTCTCTGATACCATCTAATCTGTCACGCCCCGAGTTTTAAAAATTCAGTCTAAGAAATTTTTTTTTTTTTTTTTTTGTGTTAAATAAATCAGAGTTCGCAAAACGGGCGTAACAGACCGCCACACATATAGGAAATCCCCTATCCAAAAGGATAGGGTCTCTTCTATACATGCACGGCTAATCATAATCAGTCAATACCAGAGTAGTCTAAACTACGCATGCAAAACTAGTCAATTTATAATAATTAACTGAAATGCGAAGAATAACATATACTGACTAAATAAGGGTCGATACTATCGCAATCGTCTCACCAACGGTCCCGACATCCCATCACCCAAGCGACCTGAAAAACAGTAACCCAGGGGGTGTGAGATACACCGGAGCGTATCCCAGTGGGCACGACGAGCCGAGAAATAGCTAATCGTACCTACTGGGTACAATAATCTGCAGATAGTAGAAGTCGTAGGGTAAAGCTGAATAACAAATAGGATTTACTGATAATCAACAAAATCTATCGATAACTGAATAGTCAGATAATCAAGGGTAATGAAACTGCAGGTAATAAATGCTGGAAATCAATGTATATAAATGAGATAATTAATCATGAACCGAGCAGTAAGGGTACAGGGTAAGATATCTATCAATAACAGGGCAAGATAATAATAATGCGTCAACAAAAGAACTCAAGTACCCAATCAGTGCCAGTATTGGTCACGAGGACCTCAGGCTCATACCACTATCTTACACCTATCATACTGACATAACCCCGCACCCATAAGTGCTATCTGGGGCTCACGGGTCCTTCCTCTAGACCACTTTACCGGTAAAGAACACAACGACGGTGGCCAAACCGTCCGTGTACGTGAAGTACAGCGGTGCATGGCAAATCATAATGATCAATCTCACGGTCTGGTGACCGGGTAGTCAACAATAAGCCGAGATCCCAACAGGGAAATCATCTATCATATCGATCGGAATCTATCATGCATATCGGAACATCAAGTAGTATCTATCAATCATGCATATCAAAACATCGCGTAGTATCTATCGATCACGATCAATCAATCATGCATATCGGAATATCAACAATATATCGGCTGACGGGAATCAACAGGTATAATCCGATCATGACATCTAAGTAACAAGCTACGAAACTGACCAGTAGCTGTATATCAGGTATCTACGGAATCAATGTCTATCGAACAATCATGCGGTATATAGATCAACTCATCAGATAAAATCAAGAATAGGAGTACTGACAAGCAGATGTATATGGTGTGACTAAGAAATCACTGTCTATCAGGAAAATCATATGGCATAGTCACGCATAGGGATATATGATAAAATCTACAGGGCTAATCTCAAGCACAGGTCTAACAGAGTCAATGCCAATCAGAGGGATCATGATATGTCAAACGAGATCCACATGTGTCAAGATAGGTCATATAGATATAATCAGCAGGGCAAGTCAAAAACAGGTGTCCGACTGGACTAAAGCAACCAGAGGGCCGAAGAGATAAAGCCCGGACCGAAGATAACCCACCTGGATGAAGGCAGATCCTCGAACTCCCGCACAGCTACTGGGAGGCTGGTGCCGAACAACTGGGCCCTGAGGGGTTGCCGGAGGTCGGCCAGAAGGCTTGCCGGAGGACTGTAGCTCAGTTGTTGCCTGGTCCAAGTGGGGTCGAGCCCCGGCGGCCGGAGGTGGCGGCGGCCGGAGACAAGCCCGCAAGGATGGCCTCGGGTGCAACATTTAAAACCGAGCTACAGGGTCCCTTCTGTCCCAAAACAAAATCATGGGGGTCATCACACTGGTGTTTAGGGTGTACCTGTAGGGTTGGCCGGACCGCTGTTCGCTGGAGCTGGCCGGAGGGGAAGGTCAAGCCGAGCTCGGGTGCAACTCTAGATGTCCAAAAGTCCGACGTTACATCATGCATGCAAGATGATGGAGAAACTCACAAGATTCAGAGGAGCTCACCTGCACAGTTTTCCGGCGTCTGGGAGCGTCGGAAAGGCGGCGCCGGCGAAGCTCGGTGGAGCTTCCAGGCTGTTAATGGCGAAATTCGGCGCGGCGGCTCCGGGCCGGAGCAAGTTGGACCAGAAGGTCGGTCCCAACCCTACGATGCTCGGTGCAGTGGTGGCCGGCGCCGGGAGGCCGCGGTGGCGCCGGACGGCGGCGATCGGCGAACACGCCAATTATCGGGTTTCTAGGGCAGGCTCGCGCGACCCCGATCTTGCGCCGATCCCGACCAAACCTTGGAGATAGGTTACAGTCGACGAGGGGAACCGATTCAACGGTGTTGATCTTGATCTTGACGGCCGGATGAAGCTCGCGCCCGTTCTTGATCAGAAAGTGATAATTCTGGCAGGGCGGCTCCCGCCGGCGATCGGGACGGCGGCCTCGGCTCAAGCTGCACCAGGGGTTTCCTCTCGGTGTAAGTAACACGATGATAATGGCCATGGGCCAAAATAAACTGAAAGCCTCCAAGATCTAACCTCGTCGGAATATTGGAGGAAGAAGAATTGGCCGCGGCGGCGCGCGGCGGCGGCTGGGGCCGGTTCCTCTCGGGCTCGGACGCAGCTACCCAGAGGAGTCCTCAGATAGCTCTCAGCCCAAAGCTAATCCTCCCAAGCATCTCCTCCTTATCAACCCGAGAGCAATTCCTTTAATGCTGCTTTCTTCTCCGGCAACGGGGGCGGCGGCCGGTGCGGGGGAGGTCCTTGGAGTGCGGCAGAGGAGAGGAGGTGGTTGGGTGCTGCGGCTAGGGGTAGAAGCTACGAGGTTTAGGGTTTGAGGAACCCTAACCCTAGCTACATATATATATACACCTATTGCACAATTGCTATTAGGCCCTTCTAGCTTTAATATTTCCACCCCAGTCCATCCCTGTATACTAATCTCACACTTAGGTCCCTTCCCCAGCAGCGGCATGCTTTTCGAGGCAATAAATATAGGGTTTATGGTGCAAAAGTCGCACTTTTCGCCTTATTTCTCGCTTTTCGAGGCGATCCGGTCGTCGAAACGGAAAATGGATTGCGCCATGGCGTCCAGAACGACGGAGCCGTTCAAATCGACTACCTGAAGTGCTATGTTCGGTTTCCAGACAGCGATTTGGCAAACGTTGGCACTTAGAGGTATTAGAATCTAGGGTTTACTGTTCATCAACAGTACCAAGGCACTGTGCACTTAAGTCGCGGGTCCCGCCCGCTTCTTCGTCGATTTTTGGAAGATCCGACCGTCGGATCTGAACTTGCTTAATATGGTTTTCACTCAGTTCGACGAGACGGTCATGCTGGTGATCTCGGATTTTCGAGATTAGGCTCGGATTGAAAAGCGACATTTTAGCCTTACCACTGTGCAATTTTACACTGCAGAAATGGGGCACTTAGGCTATTCGTGCTATTTATGATCCAAAGTTTGACTTGGCTTCTATTATTTCCCTTTTATTTATTTACAAAAATTCAAGTTCTTACAGTAAACCAGAACCCGGGCCCATCTACAGATCCGCCGTGCACACGGTATTTTCCGCGTACACGAAGCGCCGAAAACCTGCTCAGATATTAAAAGATATAATAAAAGAGTATAAAATCAGAGCTAAACTAAAATACTACATCTCAAACTAAAGCTGGAAATAAAAGAAGTACAACTGTAAATAAATACAAGTATCTCTCCCAGCTCACCACAAATATACAAACAGCTGGCTAACGCCAGACCCAAAAATAAAGTACAATAAAACTATCTGACAATATAGGGGTACATCAAAAGTCCAGCTAGCATACTGTCGGGCGGACACTCTATCTAGTCCGCTATCCTCTTACCTCGATCCGATGCTGACGGCCCAGCAACTCCCGCAGAGGACTCTGCAATACAAAGGGAGTAACAAAGAAAAAGGCGATGGGGGTGAGAACTACTATAAAAATAGTAGCCTCCCCTAGTGGGTTAAGCCTCAAACTCTGACGTGCCCACTAGATCTACCAGAGGCAAAAAGAAAAGGATAGGTGGTAAGCTATAAACGGTACTGCTGATAAGAAAATGAAGCTACCACTACTATGCCTCTAAAATGCAGAGCCAAAAAGGTGTAACTATAAGAATTCATCAATGAATGTGCCTGACTGAATAAACCCAATCTAATGACCAGTAAAAACTGGCACTGCCTGCTATGCTGTCGAACTTAAGAACCCATCCGCGGGATACAGACCGACTTCTGACCGGTACGGTCGCATCCCAAAATAAGTAACAGACCGGCTTCTGTCCGGCACAGTCGCACACTCCGGAGTGGCACTCGAGGGGAGCGACCCACAAGAGTAAAGTAATCATGTCTCACAAGTACAGTAACCATGTCTCAATATCTCACTGTAGCAGGACTGGATCACGACTATGGTCAAAGTGAAAAAAATCCATCTACTAATGAACCTCGATCCCCAAATCTGATGCATAAGTAAACATCCGGTCAACCGCCCAATATCCGCGGTCGCCGCCGTGCCCCAAACTCCCTAATCCAATAACTGACCACCGGTCAACCGCCCAATATTCGCGATCGCCGCCATACCCCACAATCCAAAATCTAGGTCCCGGCTACACTATCCCAAACCCCTGCTCTAACCCGAGCAACAAATATCCTGGGTCTATAATAAAGGAGAATAATATAGAAATCATAGTTTCTCCTTAAGTCAAATTTCCAGCATGATAGTGTAGTAGAAAAAGGTGGCCTAACTAGATGTCCATACAATCATGCAAGTGTCCTCATGATGATAAAAGAAAGATAAATATCGTTGTTCTTACATTGATTAGAGCATGCTATTCCAGAATAATAAAGATCTCATAAGAACACTAAGTACTAACATAGCACAAGTCCAAACTATGCAAGCATGCATGTTACCCACGATATACTAATCGGTATTCAACAACGGGGATCACTCTAATATTCCTAGTGAGTAAATCAAAGATGAGGTCCACAACAACTACCCACCTCGAAAAGCACAAACCACAACAATATGAGACTCCTCGCTGTCCAAGATCCTCAATCCCCGCAAAGCTCCAAAATGCGAGAACTACAACAAAAATAGATCGCACATGGCATAAATAAGCATCTTTAAACAGAAATTACTGTTTTGCAAAATAGCACGGAAAATGAGGAAATTTCACCTCAGTGCGGTCCTCAGAAAAATTCGGAAAAATCGCCGTTGCGACCCTCGCGACGAGTAGATGAAAAACGAGTACTTACTCGTCCCGATCCGACACCTGTAAGCCAAGATACAATTTAATCACCGCGGTAAACGCGAAACTTCCAAAGATCAAAAGTCCACAGTACTCTGTCAAGAAAAAGTATAATTTTTACCTTTGAAGCAATCTCCAAAAATTCCAAAAAAATTACGACGATGTTCCTGGTGATGCGTAGATGTAAATCGAGTACTTGCACTCCTCGTTCCGACTCTCGAGTGCAGAGAAAACCCATAGAAACCCCGGTGCTATCCAAAATTCCATCACAGAAAAGAAGTCATAAAAATGGTCCGAAAAGCCCAAGAAAACCACGGAATACAGAGAAGCTGAAAATACAAAAGTCGTAGCCCTACCTGTCATGAAAACGTGGACGCAAAAATCACCTGAAAACTCCTTCGGGGTAGCCCAGGAGAGTCCGCAGGTTGAAACGCGACGAAAAAGGCCACCAAGGAAGGAGCGTCGCAGTGCGCCGAATCATAGTAAACGTCGAAGTAGCATCCTCCAAAAATACTGGAATTCCTCCACAAGGTGCAGCACTGAATAAGGAAGAAAATCTCTGTAGAGCTCTCCCTGCAAAACAACCCAAAAAAATGCTCAAAAGAAGGCCCAAGGGGCTTATTTATAGGCCCAACCCAAAAAAACCCACTGTTCGGATTCGGGCGCACCTTTTCGGGCGCCCGAATCCAACAGCCGCACAAAATGCAGCCCGACGCCCCGTCCGACCAGCGCCCGGAACCACCCGCGATCGACACGTGTACCCCGAACACGGAACAGCGGTGCAAGCGCGCCTGGGCGACAACGCGTGTCCCGCGCCCGGTCAACAGGGTAAGTGGCGCCCGCCAATGGCTTGGCGCCACGTGGCCAGCCGGCACGACTCGCCGACCGGTCGTGCGACTCGCCGACCGGTCGTGCGACTCGCCGACCGGTCGTGTGTCTCGCCGGCCGCGCCGCCTGCCCCCCACGCGTGCACGCATCCCGAGTCACCGGCGCACACCCCCGTGGACCGCACGGCAAGAACCCGCCTATCACATGCTGCCACGTGTCCCCGAGCCCGGTCTATGCACCCGCGTGGGGTTCCGTGGACCGCGCAATGCGCACCGACCACTCCTGGGGCGCCACGTGTCCCCGCGCCGGGTCCATGCGCCACCCGGCGCTGCTCCATGGACCGCGCAACCTGAACGGGCCAATAATAGGCCGCCACGTGGCACCCGGCCGGTCTACGGCCTCCCCCATGCACCTGAATCCACTGAAAACTTCCGGGAGCCCCTTTTTGGGCATCCGGACTCAGAAAAATACAAGCAAATAGCCGTTTTCAAGCATTTTTCCGCGCTGAATCCAAATCCGACCTCCGATCAACCTGAAACCTTTTCTAAAATTCGGCAAAAACAGCCAAATGATAGGCTTGATCCAAGAACCTCACTGAGTCCATTCAACACATCTATTTGATGCGTTACTGGCCCAACACACCAATACCAGGTGTTTCACATCGTGGATTCACGGGAAAAAGCTACATGGGGTTTTGGGGCCCTACACAAACTCTGTTACGGTATTTTGGTGTTGGCATATTTCGTGAGTCAAGTCAGTGAGTTGAGTCGGAGTCTTAAAGGGATCAAATTGTCAATCAGCAATCAAAGACTTAGAGAAGATTCAACAAGAGCTCAAGTTGACACTCAGTGTCTTGAGTCTTGAAGATTGAAGTTGAAGAATTGTGGATCAGTTACATCAATTTCAAGAATAAAGTATTCAAAAGGATCAGGTATGGTTAATTAAATAATTTTGGTGATCCGAATACTTTCTTATAGTATAGAAACACTTGGATGAATTTTTAATTGCATAAAAATCAAAAACTGGACATCGAACATGTTCAGGATCCGGATCAGACAGTCCAATCCGGATCCCGAAGGGTGCTTGTTCATTGGCAAATCCGATCCGGATCAAAGGTCATTTCGATCCGGATCCCGAACATGGGTTTTTGCTGGAATATATGAACGATCCGGATCGGGCATTTCAATCCGGATCCCGAACCCTGTTTTTCTGGAATAGCCTGACTCGTTACGACGATCCGGATCACAGTAAATCCGATCCGGATCGCCGTCCTGAAAATTTCCAGATAAGGTAAGTTTTTGATTCTTATCTCTTTCCAAAGGTTTCTAAACTATAAATAGACATTTAGGGTTTCTCAAAAACGTGGGGAGCACGGCCGATCAATTGATAAAACACTTGAGAGCAACCCTAGAGGCTAGGTTTTTATCGTTCTTCTTTATAGCCTCTTTTAGGTCAATTCGTCGGTTCTTTCAAGAACATATTTTTTGTCGAATTGATCTAATCTTTGCTTAGAGATTTTTCCCATGGATCTTCATTGATAATCTAAGCAAAGGATCACCATCGAAGCCAATATTCTTACCGGCTGAGTTTGCGTCGTGGATTCGACGTGGCATCGTGGATTCGGTGTGCTAAAGGCGTTTCGTGGATTCGAAACGTGTGCTCGTGGATTCGAGTGGCGTTCGTGGATTCGAACGTGTGCAGTGGACGTGCAATCGTTGGAGCGCAAGGTCCGAAGAAGTTGAAGGAGGGGTTAAATCCGTGGAGACGGTAATCACCTTGTTATTCTTCTTTTCTTAGTGGATTGTTATTGCGTGGACATCCATGTTGGGTTATATGTAATAATAGATCTAAATAGGGGAAAAAACACCTAGAGGGGGGTGAATAGGTGTAAACAATAAACACTCAAAAAATTATTGCGCAATAAAACCCAATGCGGAAATATAAATGAACACGCAAGATTTTTACGTGGAAAAACTCCAAGCCGGAGTAAAAAACCACGGGACCGATAACACGGTGAAATCCACTAGAATTAAAACACGTACAAGGTGATTTAACGTACTCACAGACGACTCAACCTTTTACCATACGCTCCTAGTTGATCTTCTCCGCTCGTTCCGCAACGCGTCTCGAATCCACGATCTGCGTCCAACGCCGAATCCACGGCGTCCAACGTCGAGTCCACGACGTCCGACCGAATCCACGGTCTTCACCCAGCAGCACGCTTCGAATCCACGAACGTACCTCGCTCTGAATCCACGAGAGCGGTTGAACCTTGAATCCACAAGATGTCACGCCCCGGGGTCGAAACTGCGACCTGGGCTCGCCAACAGATCCGCCACCTATGCTAAAACCCGCATAGGCGAAGCATCTAACCTGCAAAAGATAGTACTATAGCTACACAAATATCAAAGCTGAAATGAAATGCTGTAAAATAGAATCCAATCACTGAATCAACATGAAATAAAGTACAATGTCCATTTCCTCAGATACAGATGATCATCATACAATGTCCTCAGTACAGCACCTCTCAACTATAAAAGGAGATAAACTAAAACTATAGTACATCAGTCTCACCCCATACAAAAGATCTCTCTCCAAATAAAGCAGTAAAACCAGCCAATAGCTACCAGGAATCTCCATCCAGGGGATACAGCTACACTCCTCGGGTGGTAAAGATCTAGCTCGTGACTCCCTCGCCTCGGACAACGATCGAAGATCAGTAACTCCCGAAGAAAACACTGCAAAACAGGGGGGAAGAAGAAGCAAGGGAAACAACAATGGGGGTGAGAACCACTAGTAAACCATAGCCTCCCCCTGTGGGTAAAGCCTCAAGCTCCGGCGTACCCACTAAGTCTACTAGAGGCAAGAAAAGGGGCAAGTGGTAAAGCTGTAAATAGAACTACTGAATAAAAGGGGGAAACCACAACAAGTATGCCTCTAAATGCAATACCGAAGGAAATGACGGTATGAATGCATCAGAAAATAGTATCTGATCAAATAGACCCAATCTAGTGCCACCAGTAAAACTGGTACTGCCTGCTCTGCTGTCGAGCTCAAGAGCTCAGTAGGGAACCAACACATAAGGCTCGAAATCCGCATCAGTCCTCACAACCCACCGTGGTGCCCGGCGCTCGGCACCGTGAAAAGCCTACTCCGGAGTGGCACTCGAGGGGAGCGACCCACACGAGTAAAGTATCTCTGTAACCAATGTCTCACAATAGCAGGACTGGATCATGACTATGATCAAAGTGGGAAACTCCGTCCACTAACAAAACCCCGATCAGATGCAATAATACTCAAAAGTGGGAAACACCATCCACTAGAGAAAACTGATACCCAATCTGATGCAATGGTAAACATCCGGTCAACCGCCCAAAGTCCGCGGTCACCGCAATTACTCACAACCCGCAAATGGGCAAAATAATCCAGATCCGGTCAACCGCCTACTATCCGCGGTTGCCGCAATAACCCACAATCCAACATCAAGTACTCCCTATCTCTGACCCTCAGGTCCCGGCTACACTATCCCAAACCTCTGCTCGAACCCGAGCTACATGACTCAAAAGTCTAAATAAGAAGGAGAAAGAAAGCAATCATGGTTTCTCCTAAGTCAAATCCCAATATGATAGTGTAGCAATAAAATAGTGGCCTATCTAGATGTCCAAATAAGCATGCAAAAGTTCTCATACAATGTGGGAGAGAAAGAAAGTCAAGTAACGGTTTTACATGTGTATCGATTAATAATATCCACACAGATAAAACAGTCATGCCAAAATCATCAGTCAACTATACATGTATATGATCCCTGATCCATAATAAATCCCCAGAGTGAAACCCGCACAATGATAAATCATTATGTCCCACCAATTAATCTATTTAATCCATTTTCATAAAATCTGGGTGCTAAAGTAGCATGTCAATTATCAATAATAAATTACTCCAATGATCATGTTCCTACAACAGTATTACCCCAGTCATATCCCCAACATGCTATATCCACCAAAGAAATCTCAGATGATAGGCTCACATCTATATCAGTCAACATGCAGGATACTCAATCAATATGCTCAACATTGGGGGTTTTCTAATAAACTTAGTGAGTAAGTCCGATGTAGAGGCAAGCAACAACCACCCACCTGAAGCGCTAACTGTCCGGGTACGTACAGCTGAAAATACCCAAAACTCCAATCCCTTGCTCCAACAAGATCAGCACACCCGCAACACTCCTGGCACAACACCAAGTCCACTAAAAACACTTAGGCTCCCAAATAATGCGCTTACAAATACATACAACAACAGTCCCAGAACTGTTAAATTATCACCTGCAGAAAGTGCCCAGAAAATTCCCAGAAAAATATCACGGCGATCCTCGCGTCGATAGCTTTGCAACGGTACCTTGCACGCCCAAATCAGAGTTCGGTAAGCCAAGTTATAAATTCGTCAAGGTGGTAATCCAATCAACAAACTGTGAAGAAAAACTGTACACAGTACACTGAGAAAACAGTGATTATCACCTCGAAATATATCTCTGAAAAATCCAAGAAAAATACGAGCGCGTTCCTTGCGATCCGTAGATGAAAAAGTTGTATAAGCTCGTCTCCGTCTGACGCTCGTGCGCGAAGATATGGCCGAAATACTCTGCTGCTGTCAAGGAAATCCACACAGCAAAAAGGGGTCACTGTTTGCCTCGGGATCCGTGCCAAAACCTCGAAACGGAAAAGCGCGATCAAAAATAAAGTTGAAGCCCTACCTGTAAGGAGTCAGCCGGCGCAAGAATCACTGAAAAAGGACCTCGGGGTAGCCCAGGGGAGCTAAAACATCACTGCTGCGCTGAAGAAGGAAACAGGAAATGCAACGTCGCGCCGCGCCGTAAAATGGAGAACCTCGGGATGCGTGCTCCAAAAAATCCTAGGACTAGGCAGGAAGATCAAGGATCAAGAGGTGAACAAATCTCCTTAAGGTGGCTCGGGCAGAAGAGGCTCGAAAAAGGAAGAAAAACTCGAAAAGAAGGGGCTCTGGTTGGTATTTATAGGCTCAAACAAACAAATCAGAAAATACCCATTGTGTCCCGAATTCGGGCGCCCGAATCTTTCGGGCCCCGAATTCGGGCCCACACAGTGCCGCGGCCCACGGAGGCCCAGTCCCGCACGGGATCCTGGTCGGACCGCACGGCCGTCCAACCCGCTCCTCCGCACGACACGTGTCCTCCAACTCGAAAAAGCGGATCCGGCCACTCCCTACGCGCCGCGTGGCGCACCCCTGGTCAACAGGCAGTTGGCGCTGGCCAATAGGCGGTCGCCACGTGGCGCACGCGTGCGCCACGTCGTTGCCGTGGCCGCCACGCCCGCCGGCCCGCTGCCACGCCGCCTGCCGCCTGCACGCCTGCCCCGCCGCCTGCCGCCCGTACGCGCACAGTGACGCGCCCAATCCTCGCACGCCACGTGTCCAAGCCACACACTCGCTGCACCCGGTGCACAACACACCCAAACACCGGACCAATAACGTGATGCCACGTGTCTTCCACCGGTCCACTGTGCACCCCGAGGAATTCCAAGAACCGCGCCTAGCAAGCCCTCCAATAAGAACACGCCACGTGGCATCCCGCTTCGGTGCACGACGGCCGCGTGGACCGCGCACCCGCGCGCCCTGCCCGCGCCCACGCGCCCTGCCCGCCGCCGCTCTCCGCCTGCCCAAGGCCGCGCCGCCGCTCTCCGCCGCTGCCCGCCGCCGCCGTCGCCGCCGGCGATCGCCGGAATTACTGTTCCGGCAGTGAACAGTAACCCGAGCTCAAAAATGACAAGTGGGTAGTCCATTTTGACCGTTTTCGCGCGCTGAATCCGAATTTGACGTCCATTTTCCCAAATTCCAACTCTAAAATTTGCCAGAGGCTCCCGGAAGTGTATTCTTAGCCGCGAATTTTGCGCGGAGCCCCATTTTAATATCCGATTCGCGCGAAACCACCTCTAAACCCTCCATGGGGTCCTCCGATCACCCACGTGATCCAAATAAGCCCGAAGTCCAACACTTGAGCCAAATTATGCCCCAAACATCTCCAACACACCATGTAAGCCTCCAATAGCCACCCCAACGCACTACAACAGCTCTGCGGAGATCCGGGTCATCACACAAGGACACGCGAGTCCACGCGCCGATTTTGGAGAAATCGTTGTTTTTGGGTGGTGATGATCCGCCGAATACTTAGATTAGAAATAGATCGGAAATACCATCTAAGTATTCATTGATTTGATTCTACTCAAAATCTGAGTATGAAAACCTAGAATCAAATCAATCAATTATAGATGAAGAAACATAGAATGAAAAGAATGAAAAGATCTAGTATTTCCTTTCTTCTCTATATGTGGATTATTCTTTCACGGCCGTCTTTTTCAATATATGCCGCTCTTTCGATCTGCCCTAGAAAAAGAATCATAGGGTCTATTTATAGGTTAGAAACATTTGGAAGGAGATAAGAATCAAAAACCTACCATTTCTGGAAATTTTACGGAGGCGATCCGGATCGGATTTCGGCGATCCGGATTGCAGTAGCAAGAAAGACGGTTTCCAGAAAAACAATAGTTCGGGATCCGGATCGAAATGGCTGATCCGGATCGTTCATACAGTTTCACCAAACATCAACGTTCGGGATCCGGATTGCAAATCCTGATCCGGATCGTGCAAGTAAAAAGGTAAAACTAGTGTTCGGGATCCGGATCATGAGATGCTGCGATCCGGATTGAACCAGTGTATGAACGAACACCCTTCGGGATCCGGATTGGAATGTCTGATCCGGATCCTGAACATGTCCCATATCCAGTTTTTTGATTTTTATGCAATGAAAAATTCTTCCAGGTGTTTCTACACTACAAGAAGTATTCGGATCACCAAAAATCTTTAGTCAAACATACCTGATCCTTTTGAATTCTTCTTTCTTGAGATTGAGTTAAATGATCCAACCTTCTTCACCTTCAATCTTCAAGACTTGAACCTTTCACGAAATTACGCCAACTCAAATTCCGTAACAATCTCCCCCTTTGGCGGTTTCGTGACAAAACACAAATCCACTAAAGAAAATTCAAAAAGATATTTTTGTTGCTATCACCATACAACAAAAATTTATAATGGAGATCCAAAAATTTTAAAAACATGAGATAAACTTCTAAAACAGACTCTAGACTTAGACATATGTACTCTCTGCACACAGAAATCATTCTTGACAAAAAGAATCGTTAGATACCTCAAGAATTGAAACATACAAAACCAAGTACAGAGATAGAGTTTATCTGATCATCATGACATTTGAGAATTCAGATATGTAAGAGAATCATAGTCAAAAACCAACATATCTTCTATGCATTCAAAAACTAAATGTCACAAAGTGTTAGTCCAACATCAACTTGTTAGTCATATTGCATGCCCAAATAGTTAGTCGAATAGTTAGTAGAGACAGGCAACAAATCACAAGATAAAAAAAAACAAAGTTGAAGTTGAAGTGATACTTACCTTGATGTTCACACATTCACACAGTTTTCACATCATCATTGTTTAAGTTCTCTCTAAACTCTCTCCCCCTTTTTGTCACAAACTAAGCCAAAATTACAAAAATTTAAGGAGAGTTAAAAATTTCAAAAATGTAAGGAAATGTAAGAACTAGAACTAAGAGCAAGTCCTAAAAACTGAACTAAAAACTAAGAAGGTAAAAGCCTGCACAAATCTGCACAAAAATTGTTAGAGCACAACTTAGTTATCGGAGTCTGAATCCTCAGACGCACTATATCCCATCTTAGCGAACATGTTCTTGATCAATTTCCTCATCGAATTTACTTTCTTGGTCAATGTAATTTGGGATGCCGTTATGATCTCGAGTTCTTCAGACATTCGCCTTTGTTCTATGGTTATCCACTCTTGCTCAAAAGATAGGCGCTGTTGTTGCTTGAAAATCGAAGTTACTGATGCGTCATCATCCGCGCCAGGTGCTTGTTGAGACGGTGAGGCCGAGGTGCCGACACAAGGTTTCTTTCCAGTGGATGGTGTCGGAGTAACATGTGGTAATTTGTGAAGTGACTTCACAATCGTTGACTCATCTATCATCCCCCAACAGTGTTGATAAGATGTCGAGCTTATATCAATGTCAAACTTTTGTAAGATCCTCATGATGATTAAAGGAAACGGAAGTCGCTCAGAAGGATGAGGATGCACAATATGTTACGGAATTTGAGTTGGCGTAGTTTCGTGAAAGTCTCAAGTCTTGAAGATTGAAGGTGAAGAAAGTTGGATCATTTAACTCAATCTCAAGAAAGAAGAATTCAAAAGGATCAGGTATGTTTAACTAAAGATTTTGTGTGATCCGAATACTTCTTGTAGTGTAGAAACACTTGGAAGAATCTTTCATTGCATAAAAATCAAAAACTGGACTTGGGACATGTTCAGGATCCGGATCAGGTTGTTCGATCCGGATCCCGAAGGTGGTTCGTTCATACACCAGTTCAATCCGGATCGTAGCCTCTCTTGATCCGGATCCCGAACACTGAGTTTACCATCTTCCTTGAACGATCCGGATCAGGCTTCGCAATCCGGATCCCGAACGTTGATGTTTGGTGAACTGTATGAACGATCCGGATCAAGCACTTCGATCCGGATCCCGAACCTTCGTTTTTCTGGAATTGCCTGACTCGTTACGACGATCCGGATCACAGCTAATCCGATCCGGATCGCCATCCGTAAAATTTCCAGAAATGTTAGGTTTTTGATTCTTATCTCCTTCCTAGGGTTTCTAACCTATAAATAGACCCTATGACTCTTTTTCTAGGGTTAATCCAAAAAAGAGGCCGAAAATCAAATAGCCGTCATTTTCATATATCATCTTATACGGCTCTAGATCCACATATAGAGAAGAAAGAAAATCATTAGAGAATACTCTATGTTTCTTCATCTATATTGATTAGTTTGATTCTAGGTTTTCATACTCACATCTTGAGTTGAATCAAACTAATGAATACTTAGATGGTATTTCCGATCTATCTTTGATCTAAGTATTCGGCGGATCATCACCACCAAAAACAACGATTTACCCCAAAAATCGGCGCGTGGATTCGCGTGTCCTTGTGGATTCAAGGTTCAACCGCTCTCGTGGATTCGGAGCGAGGCACGTTCGTGGATTCGAAGGGTGCTATTGGGTGAAGACCGTGGATTCGGTCGGACGTCGTGGATTCGACGTTGGACGCCGTGGATTCGGCGTTGGGCGCAGATCGTGGATTCGAGAAGCGTCGTGGAGCGAGCGGAGAAGATCCTCTAGGAGCGTATGGAAAAGGTTGAGTCATAAGTGTGTACGGTAAATCACCTTGTACGTGTTTTAATTCTAGTGGATTTCTGCCGTGTTATCGGTCCCGTGGTTTTTTACTCCGGTGATGGAGTTTTCCACGTAAAAATCTTGCGTATTATTTTTATTTCCGCATTGGGTTTTTATCGCAACGATTTTTGAGTGTTTATACGTTTACACCTATTCACCCCCCCTCTAGGTATTTTTTCCCCTATTTAGATCCGTATTACATATAACCCAACAAGTGGTATCAGAGAGGGAATAGGGTTGTAAACAATGGTTGAAGGTGGAAACATCAACCGACCCCCGTTCTTCGATGGAACAAATTATGCGTACTGGAAAGTGCGGATGAAAGCCTTTTTAATTTCCATCGACGAACGGGTGTGGCAATCAATTGAATTAGGATGGTCTAATCCAACTGAATTTATTGGTGATGTTCACACCTTAAAACCTAGGTCGAAATGGACCAAGGAAGAGTTAGATTCATCTTCTCATAATGGCAAGGGAATTAATGCTATTTTTAATGCCTTATCTCAAACTGAATTCTCTCGCGTCTCGGCATGTGAGACTGCGAAAGAAATCTGGGATGTTCTTCAGGTTACACATGAGGGAACTAACCTCGTGAAGATTCAGAAACTGCAAATGCTTACGAGCAAGTTTGACTCTATCTTGATGGCAGAAAATGAATCTTTCACGGACTACTATACACGATTGCAAGATATCGTAAACTCATGTGCTAACCTGGGAGAGAAGATTCCAGAATTTAAGATTGTAAGAAAGATCTTAAGAACTCTTCCTGAACGATTTCGCCCAAAGGTTACTGCCATTGAAACTATTAAACACCCGGACGAAATACGTGTAGAAGAATTAGTTGGTTCATTACAAACTTATGAAATGACATTTACTACTAACAATTCTTCTGGAAAGGCATCCACTTCTAAGTCTTCAGGTTATGCGTTGAAAACAACTAAGGAAGAAGACGCGGATACATCCTCCTCAGACGATGACGAGAACCTTTCTATGGAGGAATTTGAGAAGCAGCTCGCTCTCTTGACAAGGAAGTTTCGCCGCAACTTTCGAAGGGGCAATTCAAGCAAATCTCCATCCTTCGGAAAGTCGAACAAAGGCAAGGGTACTTCAAGTTACAAGTCAAGAAAGCAAGAGAACTTCTCAAAGGATAAGAAAAGTTCAGAAGGACAACTACAATGCTTCAAATGTCGAGGCTACGGCCACATTGCAACGGAGTGTCCTAACAAGTATCCGGCAAAGAAGAAGGCGATGCAAGTCGTCACTTGGGATGACAACTCAACGTCAAATGAGTCGTCTTCGAGTGATGAAGAAAAGAGCTCCACCGCATTCCACGCGTCCGTATCTTCACCCTTCATGTGCTTTATGGCAAGTACATCCGAGTCGTTGTCCAACTCCACTGTTGAAAAGAATGCAACGGACAATGAATCGGATGATTCGGAAGGTGAAAATTTTGCTCTAGCCTACCACAGACTTTTGAGGGATTCAAAGAAAGTGGCTAAGCAAAACAAGAGTTTGAGAGGGAGAGTGCATGATCTCGAAGAAGAAGCAAAAAGAGCGACTTCTCTCTCAAACGCTCTTGAAGTGGAAAGGGAAAACCTGATAAAAGCAAATGTTTCACTTCAAGAGTCCAATGAGCAACTTGAGAAGGAACATACAAATCTGGTGGATAACGCGAATCACTTCTCAAAGCTCTACAACGAGGCTCGACAGGATAACCTGGAAATGACAAAGACCATTTTCCAACTCAAGGATGACTTACAGCGATTCTCTTCAGGAAGGAGTAAGTTGGATAGACTTCTTGGTCTTGGTCAATCAAATCGGTTCGGCCTCGGATACACTCAAACTGGAAACAGTCCAAGTTCGAGTGGGACAGTTTTTGTGCCTCAGTCGGTATCTCCTCCTCCGACACCGGAATTCAAGACAAACAACGACAACAAACCTACTTCATCCTCTTTGGGATCGTCAAGATCTAAGGTATGTTTTCGTTGTGGTGTTTCAGGGCACATAAGAAGAAACTGCAAGACGGGAGTCAAACGCTCACCTCAATCACCTCTTGCAACGACTACCAAAAAGGCGCCTCCCCGGAAATCAAAGCAAAACCTTTCAAAAGAAAAGAGCCTTGGTAGTTCACCGCGCAAGACGACATCATCAAGGAGCGGCAATCGATCTGACAAGACGCCTTCACCTAGGAGAATAACCTCACGACCATTACCGACGCACTCCAAAAGGGTTTGGGTGCGCAAAGGTGAAATTTACCCTTGCCTTGTTACCAATGTTTCCTTGCATGCATATGATAGTTCGTCTTGGTATCTAGATAGCGGTTGTTCCCGTCACATGACCGGTGACAAAAATAGTTTTCAAGATCTTGAGAAAATCTCCGGAGGACTTGTTGTTTTCGGAGACGGTCGATCTTCCAAAATTGTTGGAAAAGGGACGGTAGCTATTCCAGATGGCCCGATTTTGAAAAACGTCTTATTTGTTGATGGCCTTAAGACTAACCTCATAAGCATAAGTCAACTTTGCGACAATGGTTTTTCAGTTAACTTTTCATCTGTTGAATGCATTGTAACTGATAAGGACCATGTCTTCTTTTTAAAAGGGGTTAGATCTGAAAACAATTGTTATGTTGTTCCTAATAAATTTTCTGAAAATTGTAACATAGCCACTTTGAATAATGAAACTCTTTGGCATGAAAGGCTAGGTCACTTAAATTTTAAGGAACTTACTAGAATTTCAAACAAGGACGTGGTCAAGGGGGTTCCAAAACTTTTATTTAAACAAAACGTTGTGTGTGGTGGTTGCCAAAAGGGAAAACAGTCTAGGACTGCACACAAGAACTTGAACCACGTTGGTACAAAACGGCCCTTGGAACTTTTGCACATGGACTTAATGGGGCCGACCCGTCAACCATCTTTGGGAGGTAAATGGTATATTTTTTTATTGGTTGATGATTTCTCTCGGTATTCTTGGGTAGCATTTTTAAAAGAGAAAGCTGATACTTTTGATTCTTTTCACGAGATTTGCCTTCGTATTATGATTGAAAAGAATGAAATGATCATTCGTGTTAGAAGTGATAGAGGTGGAGAATTCATTAATTCAAAATTCATTGACTTTTGTACTTCAAACGGTATTAAGCATGAATTCTCTGCACCCTATACACCTCAACAGAATGGTGTTGTCGAGCGCAAGAACATGGTTGTTCAAGAGATGGCGCGTGTGATGCTTCATAGCCGGAATTTACCGCTACATTTTTGGGCTGAAGCTGTGAACACCGCTGTCTATGTTATTAATCGAGTGTTCTTGCGCCCGGGAACGTTAAATACACCATATGAACTATGGTGTGGTAGAAAACCCAACATCAAATATTTTCGCATCTTCGGGAGTCGGTGTTACATTTCACGTGACCGTGAAAACCTTGGAAAGTTTGACTCACGAAGTGACGAAGGGATTTTCTTGGGGTATCCTACTAATAGTAGAGCATATCGAGTTTTTAACTTGGAATCTAAGACGATCGTAGAATCTATAAATGTTAAAGTAGATGAAGCTTTTCACTTTGGATCTGGAAAATCTACCCTCGATATCTCTCTAGATGATGATTCTCCTGCTAGTGCATCTTCTCATGATAATACTTCCAATATTAATGATGCATCTAATGGCTCTTCTAGTTTATCTGATGTGCAGGAATCATCTCATGTATCTCCGAGTACTCCGTTTCAACAAACGTTACGAATCTCCAAGGATCATTCGGAATCGAATATTATTGGAGATCCACAAGAAGGAGTCAGAACCCGGAGGCAGTTGGTTTGTGGATTCGCTTGCTACGTATCTTTAATCGAACCAAAGAACATAGATGAAGCTCTTCAGGATGACTACTGGATTAAAGCAATGCAGGAAGAGCTCCATCAATTTGAGCGAAACAAAGTCTGGGAATTAACGAAGCCTCCAAAGCAACATAATGTGATAGGTACCAAATGGATCTTCAAGAACAAGAAAAATGAGGATGGTACTATCATCAGGAACAAGGCACGATTAGTTGCTCAAGGCTACTCTCAAGTAGAAGGTATAGACTTTGACGAAACATTCGCCCCTGTAGCTAGACTCGAGTCCATTCGTATACTGTTTGCTATTGCTTGTCATTTTAAAATCAAATTATTTCAAATGGACGTTAAGAGCGCTTTTCTAAATGGGTTTTTAAATGAGGAAGTTTATATGGCTCAACCGAAAGGTTTTGTAGACCATAAACAACCTAACCATGTTTTTCGTTTGAAAAAGGCTCTTTACGGTCTGAAACAAGCACCGCGAGCATGGTACGAAAGGTTAACAAAGCACCTTTTGGAGAAGGGCTATACTCGAGGGGGAGCTGACAGGACTCTCTTTGTGAAGCATTATCAAAACAATTTCATTGTAGCACAAATATATGTCGATGACATAGTATTTGGCGCAACAAGAGATAATGATGCTTCTAAATTCGCAGAGACCATGGAAAGCGAATTTGAGATGTCCATGATGGGCGAATTGACTTATTTCCTTGGATTGCAAATTAAACAAAATGATGAAGGTATTCACTTGAGTCAATCCAAGTATGCAATGGAGTTGGTCAAAAAGTTTGATCTTGAAAATTCGAAGGATTTTCCGACTCCAATGGGAACTAGCCACAAGGGACTTGGAAGTGAATCACAAAGTGAGAATGTAGACGAGAAACTGTATCGAAGTATGATTGGAAGTCTACTTTGTAGAGTTATTATGGATCCACAAGGATCTAAATAGGTACTATCAAACAACTAGAGGGGGGGTGAATAGGTGTAATACTTAAAAACTCAATCTCAGTGCAAAATAAAAACCAATGCGGAAAATAAAAACAGCACACCGAGATTTACGTGGAAACTCCAATCCAGGAGAAAAACCACGGGACCAACACGCAATAACAATCCACTAAGAATAGAAGAATAACAAGGTGATTACCGACTCCACGGACTCAACCCCTCCTTCAGCTTCTTCGGACCTTGCGCTGACCGGTTGGATATCTGCGCAATAACAATCCCTAAGAAAAGAAGAATAACAAGGTGATTACCGTCTCCACGGATTTAACCCCTCCTTCAATTTCTTGGACCTCGCGCTCCACCGATTTTGCACATCCACTGCTCACGTTCGAATCCACGAACGCACGCTTCGAATCCACGAAACGCCTTTAGCACACCGAATCCACGATGCCACGTCGAATCCACGACGCAAACTCAGTCGATAAGAATATTGACTTCGATGGTGATCCTTTGCTTAGATTATCAATGAAGAACCGTAGAAGAAATCTCTAAGCAAAGATTAGATCAATTCGACAAAAGATATGTTCTTGAAAGAACCATCGAATTGACCTAAAAGAGGCTATAAAGAAGAACGATGAAAACCTAGCCTCTAGGGTTGCTCTCAAGAGTTTTATAAAAAGATCGGCCGTAGCTCCCACGTTTTTGAGAAACCCTAAACGTCTATTTATAGTTTAGAAACCTTTGGAAAGAGATAAGAATCAAAAACATACCTTATCTGGAAATTTTCAGGACGGCGATCCGGATCGGATTTACTGCGATCCGGATCGTCGTAACGAGATTGACGATTCCAGAAATACCATGGTTCGGGATCCGGATCGCATTGCCCGATCCGGATCGTTCATACAAATCAGAAAACTTAACATTCGGGATCCGGATCGGAAATTGCATGGATCCGGATCGAAGTCTTGTATGAAGCAACAACCTTCGGGATCCGGATCGTTGGCTCTGATCCGGATCCTGAACAAGTCCGAACACCAGTTTTTGATTATTATGCAATTAAAAGTTCATCCAAGTGTTTCTACACTATAAGAAAGTATTCGGATCACCATAATTATTTAGTTAAACATACCTGATCCTCTTGAATACTTTCTTCTTGAGATTGATGTAACTGATCCACAATTCTTCAACTTCAATCTTCAAGACTCAAGACACTGGGTGTCAACTTGAGCTCTTGTTGAATCTTCTCTAAGTCTTTGATTGCTGATTGACAATTTGATCCCTTTAAGACTCTGACTCAACTCACTGACTTGACTCACGAAATATGCCAATACCAAAAAGCCGTAACAATCTCCCCCTTTGGCAATTTCGTGACAAAACCCAAAAATACATAAAAGCGCTCAAGTCACTCATCTTAAACCAAAAAGACGAAATTCAATGTTATCACCAAAACATTGATTTTCTTTGCGTGAAAGATCCAATAAATACAAAAATACATTTGAACCAAACAGTCCTAGAACATACTCTATGACTTAGGACTTGGAGTCTTAAAGTGATGTAATTCCTGCAAAACAAAACTCCAAACAAAATCAAACGTTAGTTGTTAGAAATTAAAATCCTACATTTGATCCGTCTTCCTTTTGGTTCTTTTGTTTTTCGACTCTTTCAATTTTTTCTTTGTCTCCCCCTATCTTGAGCATCTCTAACATGTTTTCCATGTTCTCCATGTTCTTGAGCATCTATGTTCTCCCCCTTTGTGATACGATCATCATTTTCCGTTCTCCCCCATTTTTCCATTTTCGTTTGTACTCTCTTGATGATCTCATCTCCGATCATTTCTCTTCTCCCCCTTTTGTCACAAATTGTCAAACAGTGAACATACTAGACAAAAGTAAATCACTAACAATATTAGTTCATAGAGAAAGAGAGATAAAAACTCAGTTCTGGTATATAACAAAAATGCAGATTGCGTACCGGTACCAGAAAGCAAAAATTAAATAATTTCTTGAAACAAATCCAGATTTTAGAATCTTTTCAAATACCGATTTGTATTCCATCAAGAAATCAATTTAAGTGCTTTAAACAGTGAATTCACACAGATGTCATTCAATCCAATTAATTTCACAAAATTAAAAAGATTTACTCCAAAATCATGAAAAATAAAGGTAAAACATTATAAACCGTTTTTCATGTTATATTCATCAAACACAAGTCATCAAAAATAATCTTGAGATCCAAAGTCTATCAAGATGTAACGGATTTACAAAGATGACATACGGAGATTTCCAAATGACATCAATTCTGAATTTTTACCCTTTCAAATTTGAGATAAGCACTAAAATACCTAAGGGTGGCTCTTTGAGCATCTTTCAACTATCCCACCTTATACCAACCAGGAGATTGTTCAAAATATAAGAGTTTTGCATATAAATCTCCAAATGCTTCAACTAAAGATTTTCTCATAAAATACTATCAAGCATCCATAACATGTGGTAGCTTCACACACAAACCGGACGACCGGGGTGGCAGCTCTTTCCTACATGTGGTGGTAGTTTTCACACTCCTTTCGGATGTAACTCTTTCCACATCTTTTGCAAATCATTTCAATACCCTTGAAAGAATGCAATCTCTTACGTGAAAGAATTAAATCCCAAATTTTAGTCTATCGGTTGTCTCACGTTTATCACAATGAATTCACACAACCGAGATAGATTAAGCATCTAAAGATCACACATGATTTCTAAAATTTGATGCTTATAAAATCAAAAACTCCTATAATGAAGTATCTTCAAGATTATGATTAAGGAGTAAAGTTGATAATCCAAATAAATTAATTTGGAGTGAATAAAAGTGAAGCCCTTTTATTCAATGCACTTGTTCAGTAAAAACCCTTTTGTTCAAAAACAAAGTATAAAAACGAAGAGCATTGAGAAACATGTAATGCAAAGATTAAGAAAAATATGAAAGGAAAACTAATCAAAGCATTACATACAGTCATAAGCTATTTAGAACTTAAGACAAGGAAAGATATCACCTTTCCGAATCCAAAATCGCTGGATTTTGGGTTGTCTTGATTCGTTGTGGCCGGGGGTTGTCCGCTTTGACTGTTGATCCACCTTAGGTCTTTGCCTCGCAGTGATCCACTTGAATGATTGATGTTGTGGCTCGGACCTTTGGTGGGTTGAGTGAACTCCTTTGACTTGATGTGTCTTTTGATTCCGTTGAGTTCGCTCCGTAGATGAAGTTGCCGAAGGACTCTTCTTTCTCTTTTTCGGGCAATTCTTCACCAAATGTCCTTCAAGTCCACATAGGTGACAAGTTCTTCCTTTCAATTTCATTGTGGAACTTGAAGCATTCACAGTTTGGTTCTTTTTGAATCCCAAACCAACCTTGCTTGTTTGACCTAATCCGGACATACATTCAAGTTTCTTGGAACCGGTTGAAATCCTTTGTATGTCGGATTTAAGTTGATGAACTTGCTTGGTCAATGCTTGATTGGTGACATGTATTTCCTCAAACTGCTTTTCAAGAAAATCAATCTTGTTAATATGGGAATTAACGACCGTTTCCGATTGATTTATCTTTTCTTGGAGGATTTTATTATTATCCAATAAAAGCTCTCGTTCCTCCTCGAGATCATGAAGTTTGATCTTTAAAGCATGATTCTCGTCTTGATCTTCAAGTCGTTGCTTTCTCAACTTCTTGATATGTTTGGCCATCTTCTTAGATTCCGCAAGAAGTTGTTGATATGCCTCAACGAGTTCTTCCTCGTCCGACTCCCCCTCACTTGATGACTCTCCGCCGGTTGTTGATGTTTCATACAAAATCAAAGGAGTAGAGTTAGTGACTAATGATGATAAACAATTATTAGAAGAGGGAAAATGAGAGGCATGAGAAGCAACGATTTTTTCCTCTTTACTTGAGGTTGATTCATTAGAAGTAAAATCGTCCCAAGTTTTCGCTTGCAAAGCCTTCTTTTTATATAATTTCGGAGTAGGACAATCCGTTGAAATATGGCCGTAGCCTTTGCATCTATAACATCGGATTTCCCCTTCGAATTCATCTTTTTCCTTAGAAGGTTTTGCAAGGAATTTGAGGTTAGAGGATTTAGAACCCGATGATCCTTTAGATGGTTTCGTGGATGAAGATCCATCGGTTCGATTCTTCCAAAATTTCCGACGAAATTTCTTTGTGATCCGCGCCAATTGTTCTTCAAAATCGGCAAAAGAGATTTCATCGTCGGAACTCGAATCGCTATCTTCTTTCTTTGTGGATTTGAATGCAATACCTGTAAGCTTAGAAGAAGACTTGGAAGAAACTTGATTAGTAGGAAAAGTCAATTCATAAGTTTGCAAAGCACCTACTAATTCCTCAACACTCATCTCATCCGGATGACTAACGGTTTCAATGGCGGTAACCTTTGCCATAAACCGTTTCCGGAAGAGTCCGAAGTATCTTTCTTACAATTTTCGACTCCGGGATCTTTTCTCCTAGATTAGCACATGTATTAATTACATCTTGAAGTCTAGTGTAATAATCTGTAAACAATTCATGCTCTTCCATATGAATAGAGTCAAATTGACTTGTAAGCATCTGGAGCTTTTGAATTTTTACAAGATTAGTACCCTCATGTGTAATTTTGAGAATATCCCAAATTTCCTTCGCGGTTTCACACGCGGAAATTCTTGTAAATTCAGTCGAGGAAAGAGAGTTAAATAAAGCGTTCATACCTTTCCCATTGTAAGAAGATCTTTCAAATTCCTCTTTGGACCATCTAGAGCGAGGTTTTGGGGTAGTAGAATTTCCTACTTCCTCAACAGGATGCACCCAACCGCATTCCACGGATTGCCATACTCGCTCATCAATTGCGATGAGAAAAGCTCTCATCCGCACTTTCCAATAAGCATAATTAGTCCCATCAAAAAGAGGAGGTCTATAAATATTACCACTTTCACCCATGATGATAGATAAACCTAAAACCCTCTCTGATACCAATTGTAGAGTTATTATGGATCCACAAGGATCTAAATAGGTACTATCAAACAACTAGAGGGGGGGTGAATAGGTGTAATACTTAAAAACTCAATCTCAGTGCAAAATAAAAACCAATGCGGAAAATAAAAACAGCACACCGAGATTTACGTGGAAACTCCAATCCAGGAGAAAAACCACGGGACCAACACGCAATAACAATCCACTAAGAATAGAAGAATAACAAGGTGATTACCGACTCCACGGACTCAACCCCTCCTTCAGCTTCTTCGGACCTTGCGCTGACCGGTTTGGATATCCGCGCAATAACAATCCCTAAGAAAAGAAGAATAACAAGGGTGATTACCGTCTCCACGGATTTAACCCCTCATTCAATTTCTTGGACCTCGCGCTCCACCGATTTTGCACGTCCACTGCTCACGTTCGAATCCACGAACGCACGCTTCGAATCCACGAAACGCCTTTAGCACACCGAATCCACGATGCCACGTCGAATCCACGACGCAAACTCAGTCGATAAGAATATTGACTTCGATGGTGATCCTTTGCTTAGATTATCAATGAAGAACCGTAGAAGAAATCTCTAAGCAAAGATTAGATCAATTGACAAAAGATATGTTCTTGAAAGAACCATCGAATTGACCTAAAAGAGGCTATAAAGAAGAACGATGAAAACCTAGCCTCTAGGGTTGCTCTCAAGAGTTTTATAAAAAGATCGGCCGTAGCTCCACTTTTTGAGAAACCCTAAACGTCTATTTATAGTTTAGAAACCTTTGGAAAGAGATAAGAATCAAAAACATACCTTATCTGGAAATTTTCAGGACGGCGATCCGGAATCGGATTTACTGCGATCCGGATCGTCGTAACGAGATTGACGATTCCAGAAATACCATGGTTCGGGATCCGGATCGCATTGCCCGATCCGGATCGTTCATACAAATCAGAAAACTTAACATTCGGGATCCGGATCGGAAATTGCATGGATCCGGATCGAAGTCTTGTATGAAGCAACAACCTTCGGGATCCGGATCGTTGGCTCTGATCCGGATCCTGAACAAGTCCGAACACCAGTTTTTGATTATTATGCAATTAAAAGTTCATCCAAGTGTTTCTACACTATAAGAAAGTATTCGGATCACCATAATTATTTAGTTAAACATACCTGATCCTCTTGAATACTTTCTTCTTGAGATTGATGTAACTGATCCACAATTCTTCAACTTCAATCTTCAAGACTCAAGACACTGGGTGTCAACTTGAGCTCTTGTTGAATCTTCTCTAAGTCTTTGATTGCTGATTGACAATTTGATCCCTTTAAGACTCTGACTCAACTCACTGACTTGACTCACGAAATATGCCAATACCAAAAAGCCGTAACAATCTCCCCCTTTGGCAATTTCGTGACAAAACCCAAAAATACATAAAAGCGCTCAAGTCACTCATCTTAAACCAAAAAGACGAAATTCAATGTTATCACCAAAACATTGATTTTCTTTGCGTGAAAGATCCACTAAATACAAAATACATTTGAACCAAACAGTCCTAGAACATACTCTATGACTTAGGACTTGGAGTCTTAAAGTGATGTAATTCCTGCAAAACAAAACTCCAAACAAAATCAAACGTTAGTTGTTAGAAATTAAAATCCTACATTTGATCCGTCTTCCTTTTGGTTCTTTTGTTTTTCGACTCTTTCAATTTTTTCTTTGTCTCCCCCTATCTTGAGCATCTCTAACATGTTTTCCATGTTCTCCATGTTCTTGAGCATCTATGTTCTCCCCCTTTGTGATACGATCATCATTTTCCGTTCTCCCCCATTTTTCCATTTTCGTTTGTACTCTCTTGATGATCTCATCTCCGATCATTTCTCTTCTCCCCCTTTTTGTCACAAATTGTCAAACAGTGAACATACTAGACAAAAGTAAATCACTAACAATATTAGTTCATAGAGAAAGAGAGATAAAAACTCAGTTCTGGTATATAACAAAAATGCAGATTGCGTACCGGTACCAGAAAGCAAAAATTAAATAATTCTTGAAACAAATCCAGATTTTAGAATCTTTTCAAATACCGATTTGTATTCCATCAAGAAATCAATTTAAGTGCTTTAAACAGTGAATTCACACAGATGTCATTCAATCCAATTAATTTCACAAAATTAAAAAGATTTACTCCAAAATCATGAAAAATAAAGGTAAAACATTATAAACCGTTTTTCATGTTATATTCATCAAACACAAGTCATCAAAAATAATCTTGAGATCCAAAGTCTATCAAGATGTAACGGATTTACAAAGATGACATACGGAGATTTCCAAATGACATCAATTCTGAATTTTTACCCTTTCAAATTTGAGATAAGCACTAAAATACCTAAGGGTGGCTCTTTGAGCATCTTTCAACTATCCCACCTTATACCAACCAGGAGATTGTTCAAAATATAAGAGTTTTGCATATAAATCTCCAAATGCTTCAACTAAAGATTTTCTCATAAAATACTATCAAGCATCCATAACATGTGGTAGCTTCACACACAAACCGGACGACCGGGGTGGCAGCTCTTTCCTACATGTGGTGGTAGTTTTCACACTCCTTTCGGATGTAACTCTTTCCACATCTTTTGCAAATCATTTCAATACCCTTGAAAGAATGCAATCTCTTACGTGAAAGAATTAAATCCCAAATTTTAGTCTATCGGTTGTCTCACGTTTATCACAATGAATTCACACAACCGAGATAGATTAAGCATCTAAAGATCACACATGATTTCTAAAATTTGATGCTTATAAAATCAAAAACTCCTATAATGAAGTATCTTCAAGATTATGATTAAGGAGTAAAGTTGATAATCCAAATAAAATTAATTTGGAGTGAATAAAAGTGAAGCCCTTTTTATTCAATGCACTTGTTCAGTAAAAACCCTTTTGTTCAAAAACAAAGTATAAAAACGAAGAGCATTGAGAAACATGTAATGCAAAGATTAAGAAAAATATGAAAGGAAAACTAATCAAAGCATTACATACAGTCATAAGCTATTTAGAACTTAAGACAAGGAAAGATATCACCTTTCCGAATCCAAAATCGCTGGATTTTGGGTTGTCTTGATTCGTTGTGGCCGGGGGTTGTCCGCTTTGACTGTTGATCCACCTTAGGTCTTTGCCTCGCAGTGATCCACTTGAATGATTGATGTTGTGGCTCGGACCTTTGGTGGGTTGAGTGAACTCCTTTGACTTGATGTGTCTTTTGATTCCGTTGAGTTCGCTCCGTAGATGAAGTTGCCGAAGGACTCTTCTTTCTCTTTTTCGGGCAATTCTTCACCAAATGTCCTTCAAGTCCACATAGGTGACAAGTTCTTCCTTTCAATTTCATTGTGGAACTTGAAGCATTCACAGTTTGGTTCTTTTTGAATCCCAAACCAACCTTGCTTGTTTGACCTAATCCGGACATACATTCAAGTTTCTTGGAACCGGTTGAAATCCTTTGTATGTCGGATTTAAGTTGATGAACTTGCTTGGTCAATGCTTGATTGGTGACATGTATTTCCTCAAACTGCTTTTCAAGAAAATCAATCTTGTTAATATGGGAATTAACGACCGTTTCCGATTGATTTATCTTTTCTTGGAGGATTTTATTATTATCCAATAAAAGCTCTCGTTCCTCCTCGAGATCATGAAGTTTGATCTTTAAAGCATGATTCTCGTCTTGATCTTCAAGTCGTTGCTTTCTCAACTTCTTGATATGTTTGGCCATCTTCTTAGATTCCGCAAGAAGTTGTTGATATGCCTCAACGAGTTCTTCCTCGTCCGACTCCCCCTCACTTGATGACTCTCCGCCGGTTGTTGATGTTTCATACAAAATCAAAGGAGTAGAGTTAGTGACTAATGATGATAAACAATTATTAGAAGAGGGAAAATGAGAGGCATGAGAAGCAACGATTTTTTCCTCTTTACTTGAGGTTGATTCATTAGAAGTAAAATCGTCCCAAGTTTTCGCTTGCAAAGCCTTCTTTTTATATAATTTCGGAGTAGGACAATCCGTTGAAATATGGCCGTAGCCTTTGCATCTATAACATCGGATTTCCCCTTCGAATTCATCTTTTTCCTTAGAAGGTTTTGCAAGGAATTTGAGGTTAGAGGATTTAGAACCCGATGATCCTTTAGATGGTTTCGTGGATGAAGATCCATCGGTTCGATTCTTCCAAAATTTCCGACGAAATTTCTTTGTGATCCGCGCCAATTGTTCTTCAAAATCGGCAAAAGAGATTTCATCGTCGGAACTCGAATCGCTATCTTCTTTCTTTGTGGATTTGAATGCAATACCTGTAAGCTTAGAAGAAGACTTGGAAGAAACTTGATTAGTAGGAAAAGTCAATTCATAAGTTTGCAAAGCACCTACTAATTCCTCAACACTCATCTCATCCGGATGACTAACGGTTTCAATGGCGGTAACCTTTGCCATAAACCGTTCCGGAAGAGTCCGAAGTATCTTTCTTACAATTTTCGACTCCGGGATCTTTTCTCCTAGATTAGCACATGTATTAATTACATCTTGAAGTCTAGTGTAATAATCTGTAAACAATTCATGCTCTTCCATATGAATAGAGTCAAATTGACTTGTAAGCATCTGGAGCTTTTGAATTTTTACAAGATTAGTACCCTCATGTGTAATTTTGAGAATATCCCAAATTTCCTTCGCGGTTTCACACGCGGAAATTCTTGTAAATTCAGTCGAGGAAAGAGAGTTAAATAAAGCGTTCATACCTTTCCCATTGTAAGAAGATCTTTCAAATTCCTCTTTGGACCATCTAGAGCGAGGTTTTGGGGTAGTAGAATTTCCTACTTCCTCAACAGGATGCACCCAACCGCATTCCACGGATTGCCATACTCGCTCATCAATTGCGATGAGAAAAGCTCTCATCCGCACTTTCCAATAAGCATAATTAGTCCCATCAAAAAGAGGAGGTCTATAAATATTACCACTTTCACCCATGATGATAGATAAACCTAAAACCCTCTCTGATACCAATTGTAGAGTTATTATGGATCCACAAGGATCTAAATAGGTACTATCAAACAACTAGAGGGGGGGGTGAATAGGTGTAATACTTAAAAACTCAATCTCAGTGCAAAATAAAAACCAATGCGGAAAATAAAAACAGCACACCGAGATTTACGTGGAAACTCCAATCCAGGAGAAAAACCACGGGACCAACACGCAATAACAATCCACTAAGAATAGAAGAATAACAAGGTGATTACCGACTCCACGGACTCAACCCCTCCTTCAGCTTCTTCGGACCTTGCGCTGACCGGTTGGATATCCGCGCAATAACAATCCCTAAGAAAAGAAGAATAACAAGGTGATTACCGTCTCCACGGATTTAACCCCTCATTCAATTTCTTGGACCTCGCGCTCCACCGATTTTGCACGTCCACTGCTCACGTTCGAATCCACGAACGCACGCTTCGAATCCACGAAACGCCTTTAGCACACCGAATCCACGATGCCACGTCGAATCCACGACGCAAACTCAGTCGATAAGAATATTGACTTCGATGGTGATCCTTTGCTTAGATTATCAATGAAGAACCGTAGAAGAAATCTCTAAGCAAAGATTAGATCAATTTGACAAAAGATATGTTCTTGAAAGAACCATCGAATTGACCTAAAAGAGGCTATAAAGAAGAACGATGAAAACCTAGCCTCTAGGGTTGCTCTCAAGAGTTTTATAAAAAGATCGGCCGTAGCTCCCACGTTTTTGAGAAACCCTAAACGTCTATTTATAGTTTAGAAACCTTTGGAAAGAGATAAGAATCAAAAACATACCTTATCTGGAAATTTTCAGGACGGCGATCCGGATCGGATTTACTGCGATCCGGATCGTCGTAACGAGATTGACGATTCCAGAAATACCATGGTTCGGGATCCGGATCGCATTGCCCGATCCGGATCGTTCATACAAATCAGAAAACTTAACATTCGGGATCCGGATCGGAAATTGCATGGATCCGGATCGAAGTCTTGTATGAAGCAACAACCTTCGGGATCCGGATCGTTGGCTCTGATCCGGATCCTGAACAAGTCCGAACACCAGTTTTTGATTATTATGCAATTAAAAGTTCATCCAAGTGTTTCTACACTATAAGAAAGTATTCGGATCACCATAATTATTTAGTTAAACATACCTGATCCTCTTGAATACTTTCTTCTTGAGATTGATGTAACTGATCCACAATTCTTCAACTTCAATCTTCAAGACTCAAGACACTGGGTGTCAACTTGAGCTCTTGTTGAATCTTCTCTAAGTCTTTGATTGCTGATTGACAATTTGATCCCTTTAAGACTCTGACTCAACTCACTGACTTGACTCACGAAATATGCCAATACCAAAAAGCCGTAACATACTTTACCTCACGGCTAGTCGCCCGGATATATCTTTTGGTGTTGGGATCTGCGCGAGATATCAATCAGCACCAAAGGAGGTTCACCTGAAAGCGGTGAAAAGGATCATCCGGTATATCAAAGGATCAATTAATTTCGGAATTTGGTATCCTATGGGAACAAGTCTGGATATTGTTGGATACTCAGATGCCGATTGGGCAGGATCAGTGGATGATCGGAAAAGCATGAGTGGTGCATGCTTCTATCTTGGCCATTGCCTTGTTGCATGGCACAGTAAAAAGCAGAACTGCATAGCACTCTCAACTGCCGAAGCGGAATACATTTCAGCTGGAAGTTGCTCAACTCAACTCATTTGGATGAAAAGCGTATTGAGCGACTTCCGCATTTCAGCATCTTCGGTAACAATTCTTTGTGACAACACAAGTGCAATTAACATTTCAAAAAACCCTGTGTTGCACTCTAGAACAAAACATATTGAACTTAGATATCATTTTCTTAGAGAGCTAGTTGAATCAAATACTCTTCAACTTTCATATATTTCAACTGAGGATCAATTAGCTGACATTCTAACAAAACCTTTGGATCAAAAACGTTTTATTCATTTACGAAAAGCAATTGGAATGCTTTCCTTGAAATAAACTTCTTTTTGAAACCTTTGCTTAGGATAGGTTTTGTATTTGTTTTTGTTTTGTTCATTATCTATGTTTGTACATAGGACATTAATTGAGCATAGATCATAATTGACTTTAATTACATCTTTTCGCACATTTAGAAATTTATTATGCTTTTGCCATCATAATATTTCACTGTTGCAATGATCATTTATGTTAATTAAATCATCTTCTGAGTGATCAAAGTCAATTTCTCTCTCTCAATGATCTCTTGGTATAGTCATTATCTTATTTGACTGCTTAGTCGAGTATGAAATCGAGATCAATATTTGGTTGAATACTTTATATCTTAAATAATTGATAGCCAATTGAGGGGGAGTCATAGAAAAAGTAAAATGCTCAAAAGATGTGGAAAGAGTTACATCCCAATGAGGAGTGTGAAAACTACCACCACATGGAGGAAAGAGCTACCACCTCGGTCGTCCGAGTATTGTGTGCAGCTACCACATGTATACCAAGCATGGTTGTTCAAATTTTGATTAAGTATAATGCATGTTGAAATACTTGACTCCGTCAAATTTCAAGGTTGGTATAAGGTGGGTTTTTAAAGAAAGATGCTCAAAGAGCCACTCTCTTCAACAGATTGTCTAGATACATTATCTACTATATTTGGGATTTCAAACATCTATTGATCTTTGTATTTCATTTTCTTTACTGAATTGATGATTTGATAAAGGCATTACTCATAAGATCAAGTTAGATGTAATTGAAGGTGTTCAACTTTAAGGGATTTAATTTTTGTAAATTTTCGTTTCATTTTTGGATATTATTGATAGATTTGGCATAATCTAATTCTTGTTGTATGAAACGATGATTTTTGTTTAAAGTTGATACACATTTGTGCTTACAATCTTTTTCTGGTTTTTCTTGAATTTCTCTGAAATTTTCTAAAGAAAAAGTTGGAGCCGATCCGGATCGGGCAAGATGATCCGGATCCCGAACGCAGGTTTTCTTCTGCGGGCTGACGATCCGGATTGGACCTGCCGATCCGGATCCCGAACGCAGTTTCTCACTGCGGGCAGCCGATCCGGATCGCAGTCATGAACTGATCCGGATCGCGGCTAGGTTTTATAAAGAACAAAAGGGTTTTGATTTCTTTTACTCCAATCTTTTGTTCCAAAGTTTCCAGAGCCTCTCTCTCTAGATTTCATCCTTCCTGGAAGCTTTCAAACTCAAGTTCTTCAACTCCAAGTAAGTTTTATTGATCAAAATCTCGGTTTTTCACCGTTTTTCTCTTTTCCTCCTCAAACGTGATGAATTTCTTGGATCAACTTTGTTTGTGGATGGTTTTTGATCAAATTTCTTTTGAAATAAGAACTCTGGGTAGATTAGTTTTGATTATATGCTAGGTATTCTTCTGATTAACGGATTTTTAGGCTTCGATTTCTAAAATTTCGGTTTTAGGGCATATAATGAGGATTTTCGAAAATCATGCAATTGATCTATTTTTAAAAGTCCTTTTGCAAAACTAATTTGATTCTTAGTCTCTCTACATGATTATGATTGTTTGGGTACAATTTTTCAAATCTTTGAAAATTAACAATTTTCTCATGTGTTCTTGAGTTGTTGCTCACAGGATTTTAATCTTCTTAAAGCACTTGGATCAATGGGATTCTCATGGATCATTCTTTTATTGGTCACTATGGTGCACACTCGGGCCACAAACAAGTTAAAAAGAGCTAAGAAAACACAACAAAAGGGTGAGTTTCATGTGATCAGCGACACAGAAGTAGATTGTCACGAGGTAGATTGGACTGCATTGACAGATGATGATGACTCATTGCCTGAACAAAAGGCGTCTGATGGTTCAAAAGGAAAAGCGTCCGATGCATCGAAAGAAAAAGCACCCATGGACAAAGGTAAAGCACCTATGACTGCACCAACCATCTCAGTGAAAAGGAAACGACTCGCTCGACGGTTTGGACGAGCACGAGGTTTCATGGCTAACGAACCGATTATTCCGGATTCTCCACCTCGGGAGGAACAAGTGTTCGTTAATTCGGATCGCCTAAGGGCATTTGAGAATCGTGAATGCATTGGTGAGAGGCATGTCAATATAGAGGCTCTACGAGATCACTCTCCTGAGTTTGGCGTTCTAATTGAACAAGCAAACCTTATTCAAGTTTGTCGATTTCCAGAAGTGCTTGGATACTGTCTGCATCTTGTAAGGGCCTTCTATACAAATGCACGGCACCTTCGTGAAATTGAAAACGGTCCAATGGAATTTTACACGAACATCCAAGGCACAAGATTCAAAATTACTCCACAATTGATTGGCGAGGTTTTGGGAATGCCTGCCAGCAAGACAGGAGTTAATTACTTGAAGGGAAAGGTTTTGACGAACACTCTGTGGCAAATGGTTATTAAGAGAATTTGTTTGGAAGGAACGCAATCAACGGAGAAATCGATCAGATCCAAGGAACTTCGTCTTGAGTACCGATTTCTAAACTTCATCACTTGTTACAATATCCTTCCAAATTTGCAGACGAAAGTCTTGAGATGGGATCGAATGCTATTTCTGTATCTCTTAGGACATCCGTCTGAGGCAATGGGATTGAATATCAACATTCCATACATTATTTGGAATAGAATGACAAGATATGTTGAGCACCCTCATCCCACAGAAAGAATTCCATTTCCACTGATTATAATGAGGATCTTGAAGAAATTTCAGGTTGACATTACCTCACCGACTTATCATCAATGTTTGGGTATGATCGATGAGTCCACCGTTGTGAAGTCACTTCACAAATTGCCCCATGTCACTCCAGTCCCTCCGTGCGGAACGAAACCTAGTAGCGGCACTTCCGCGTCACCATCACAACCAGCACCCACACCAGCGGATGAAGCATCAGTCTCATCCATCTACAAAGAACAACAACGATTATCTGTTGAGCAAGAACAGATTTCGAAGGCACAGACGAGAATCTCCAATGAGCTCGAGCTCATCACGGCAGCTCACATTACCATAACTAAGAAGGTCAATTCAATGAACAAGCTGGTGAAAAAGATGTTTTCTAAGATGGGCTGCACGAGCTCTGAAGACTCCGAATCTGATGCCTGATTCTCTTCTTTTTATTCTTTTGCAGATTTTTAACCTTTTTTGTGCAGGTTTTTCAGTTTAGGACTTAATCTTAGTTCTAGTTCTTAAATTTCGGAACATTTTCGTTGAAATTTTTAACTCTCCTTCAATTTTTGGTAATTTTGGCTTTGTTTGTGACAAAAAGGGGGAGAGAGTTTAGAGAGAACTTGAACAATGAACTTGAACAATGATGTGATGTGAACATCAAGGTAAGTGAACATCAAGGGAACTTGAACAATGAACTTGAACAATGATGTGATGTGAACATCAAGGTAAGTGAACATCAAGGGAACTTGAACAATGAACTTGAACAATGATGGTGTGAATGTGTGAACATCGAAGTAAGTAGAACTTCAACTTTTGGTTTTCATTTGTTTTGAATGCATGTCTCTACTAACTATTCGACTAACTATTTGGGCATGTATTATAACTAACAAGTTGATGTTCACTAACATGACATTTGGTTTTTGATTGCATAGAAGATATGTTGGTTTTTGACTATGATTCTCTTACATATCTGAATTCTCAAATGTCATGATGATCAGATAAACTCTATCTCTGTACTAGGTTTTGAATGCTAAATATTCTTGAGGTATCTAACGATCTCTTTTTGTCAAGAATGATTTCTTTGTGCAGAGAGTACAGATGTCTAAGTCTAGAGTCTGTTTTAGGAGTTTATCTCATATTTTTTTAAATTTTTGGATCTCCATTGTAAATTTTTGTTGTATGGTGATACCAACAAAAATATCTTTTTGAATTTTCTTTAGTCGATCTGTGTTTTGTCACGAAACCGCCAAAGGGGGAGATTGTTACGGAATTTGAGTTGGCGTAGTTTCGTGAAAGTCTCAAGTCTTGAAGATTGAAGGTGAAGAAAGTTGGATCATTTAACTCAATCTCAAGAAAGAAGAATTCAAAAAGATCAGGTATGTTTAACTAAAGATTTTGTGTGATCCGAATACTTCTTGTAGTGTAGAAACACTTGGAAGAATCTTTCATTGCATAAAAATCAAAAACTAGACTTGGGACATGTTCAGGATCCGGATCAGGTTGTTCGATCCGGATCCCGAAGGTGGTTCGTTCATACACCAGTTCAATCCGGATCGTAGCCTCTCTTGATCCGGATCCCGAACACTGAGTTTACCATCTTCCTTGAACGATCCGGATCAGGCTTCGCAATCCGGATCCCGAACGTTGATGTTTGGTGAACTGTATGAACGATCCGGATCAAGCACTTCGATCCGGATCCCGAACCTTCGTTTTTCTGGAATTGCCTGACTCGTTACGACGATCCGGATCACAGCTAATCGGATCCGGATCGCCGTCCGTAAAATTTCCAGAAATGTTAGGTTTTTGATTCTTATCTCCTTCCTAGGGTTTCTAACCTATAAATAGACCCTATGACTCTTTTTCTAGGGTTAATCCAAAAAAGAGGCTGAAAATCAAATAGCCGTCATTTTCATATATCATCTTATACGGCTCTAGATCCACATATAGAGAAGAAAGGAAATCATTAGAGAATACTCTATGTTTCTTCATCTATATTGATTAGTTTGATTCTAGGTTTTCATACTCACATCTTGAGTTGAATCAAACTAATGAATACTTAGATGGTATTTCCGATCTATCTTTGATCTAAGTATTCGGCGGATCATCACCACCAAAAATAATGATTTACCCCAAAAATCGGCGCGTGGATTCGCGTGTCCTTGTGGATTCAAGGTTCAACCGCTCTCGTGGATTCGGAGCGAGGCACGTTCGTGGATTCGAAGGGTGCTATTGGGTGAAGACCGTGGATTCGGTCGGACGTCGTGGATTCGACGTTGGACGCCGTGGATTCGGCGTTGGGCGCAGATCGTGGATTCGAGAAGCGTCGTGGAGCGAGCGGAGAAGATCCTCTAGGAGCGTATGGAAAAGGTTGAGTCGTAAGTGTGTACGGTAAATCACCTTGTACGTGTTTTAATTCTAGTGGATTTCTGCCGTGTTATCGGTCCCGTGGTTTTTTACTCCGGTGATGGAGTTTTCCACGTAAAAATCTTGCGTATTATTTTTATTTCCGCATTGGGTTTTTATCGCAACGATTTTTGAGTGTTTATACGTTTACACCTATTCACCCCCCCTCTAGGTGTTTTTTCCCCTATTTAGATCCGTATTACATATAACCCAACACAATATATCTTGACATTCTATTCCAAATTATGTAGGGGATATTCATGTTCAATCCTACAGCCTCAGAGGGATGACCTATGAGATATAAGAACAGCAGTCTCTCCCATCTCACGACCTTAGTCTGCATGTTAGGTAGAATGTTGTAACACGTGATGAAATTTAGAAATTGGTACTCCAGTCGAAGATGTTTGGATTTTACACTTTTACCATCAGCTGATTTCGTTCCTTCCAAACAAATTTTATCTATCACTGTTTGCCACAAGGCATTCGTCAAACTTCTTCCTTTCAAAAAGTTGAGCCCCGATGTGTTAGATTCCATTCCAAGGACTTTGCCAATTAGCTGCGGAGTGATTTTAAGTTTCATCCCTTGGATATTTGTATAGAAATGCATTGATCCATGTTCATCTTCTTGAAGATGTCTTGCATTCGTGTAAAAGGTTCTTACACGATACAAACAATACCCAAGTAGTTCGGGGAATCGGCAGACTTGGATGAGATTAGCTTGCTCAATCAAGGTTCCAAACTCTTGTGAGTGATTTCGGAGAGCTTCAGTGTTGACATGACGTTCACCGATGCATTCACGACGTTCAAACGCTCGAAGGCGATCCATGTTGACGAACACTCCTTCCACGCGAGGCGGGGAGTCAGGAACTATCGGCGTGTCAATATCAGCGTCTCGTCGTAGTCCAAAGCGTCTAGTTACTCGTTTTCTTTTCACAGAGATGGTTGGATTAGCCGTAGGCGTTTTTCCTGTGTCCATGGGTCCCTTTCCTTTTGATCCATCGGAAGCTTTTCCTTTTGAACCATCAGACGCCTTTTGTTCAGGCAATGAGTCATCATCATCTGTCAATTCAGTCCAATCTATCTCTTGACAATCTGCTTCCACTTCTGTGTCACTGATCAGAAGAAACTCACCTTTTTGTTGTGTTTTCTTAGCTCTCTTTAATTTGTTTGTGGCCCGAGTGTGCACTAAAGTGACCAACAGAAGGATGATCCATGAGAATCCCATTAATCTAAATGCCTTAAGAAGATTGAAATCCTATGAAGACCAACTCAAGAACACATGAAAAAATTGTTAATTTTCAAAAATTTGAAAAATTGTACCCAAACAATCATAATCATGTAGAGAGACTAAAAATCAAATTAGTTTTGCAAAAAGAATTTTAAAAATAGATCAATTGCATGTTTTTCAAAAATTCCTATTATATGCCCTAAAACAGAATTTTCAGAAATCGAAGCCCAAAAATTCGTTAATCAGGAGAATACCTAGCATATAATCAAAACTAATCTACCCAGAGTTTTTATTTCAAAAGAGATTTGACCAAAAACCATTCACAAACGAAAAGGATAGAAAAATCTCATCACGTTTTGAAGAAAATAGAGAAAACCTGTGAAAAACGAGATTTTGATCAATAAAACTTACTTGGATTCGAAGAACTTGGGTTAGGAAAGCTCCAAGGTGCAAGAATTCTAGAGAGAGAAGCTTTAGAGACATGGGAACAATAGATTAAGGTAAAAGAAATCAAAACCCTCTTGTTCTTATTAGAACCCTAGCCGTGATCCGGATCGGATCGAGATTTCGATCCGGATCGGCTAGCCGCAGGAAGAAGCCTGCGTTCGGGATCCGGATCACTTATCCCGATCCGAATCAGCTGCAACTTTTTCTTCAGAAAAATTTAGAAAAAAAATCCATAAAATCCAGAAAAAGTATGTAAGCATTTTAGCACATCAACTTTAAACAAAAGTCATCGTTTCATGTCAAGAGAAATAAATTATGTTAAATCTATCAATAACATTCAAATAATGACATGACAATTTACAGAAATTAAAACTTTTAAAGTTGATCAAGTTCAAACACATCCATCATGATCTTATGAGTACGGCGTTTATCAAATCATTAAAATGGTAAAGAAAATGAATTACCAAGATCAATAGATGTTTGAAATCCCAAATAAATTATATAATGTATCTAGTCAATCTGTTGAAGAGAGTGGCTCTTTGAGCATCTTTCATTAAAAAAACCCACCTTATACCAACCTTGAAATTTGACGGAGTCAAGTATTTCAATCATGCATTTTATTTAATCAAAAATTACAAACCCATGCTTGGTATACATGTGGTAGCTGCACACAGTACTCGGACGACCGAGGTGGTAGCTCTTTCCTCCATGTGGTCGTAGTTTTCACACTCCTCATTGGGATGTAACTCTTTCCACATCTTTTGAGCATTTTACTTTTCTTTGACTCCCCCTCAATTGGCTATCAATTAATTTAAGATATAAAGTATTCAACCAAGGATTGATCTCGAATTCATACTCAACTAAATAGTCAAATAAGATAAAAACAATACCAAGAGATCATTGAGAGAGAAATTGACTTTGATCAATTAAAAATGGTTTAATTTAAATAAATGATCAATGCATCAACTGAATTATTATGATATCCAAAGCATAATAAATTTCTGATTATATGAAAGGATGCAAGTAAAGTCAATAATGCACATGCTCAATTAATGTACTATGTATAAACATAGATAAAGAACAAAAACACAAAAACAAAACCTATCCTAAGCAAAGGTTTCAAAAAGAAGTTTATTTCAAGGAAAGCATTCCAATTACTTTACGCAAATGAATAAAACGTTTTTGATCCAAAGGTTTTGTTAAAATGTCAGCTAATTGATCTTTAGTTGAAATATATGAAAGTTGAAGAGTATTTGATTCAACTAGCTCTCTAAGAAAATGATATCTAAGTTCAATGTGTTTTGTTCTAGAGTGCAACACAGGGTTTTTGGAAATATTTATAGCACTAGTGTTGTCACAAAGAATTGTTACCGAAGTTGCTGAAATCCGGAAGTCGCTCAACACACTTTTCATCCAAATGAGTTGGGTTGAACAACTACCCGCTGAAATGTATTCCGCTTCGGCAGTCGAGAGTGCTATGCAATTCTGCTTTTTACTGTGCCATGCAACAAGGCAATGGCCAAGATAGAAGTATGCACCACTCGTGCTTTTCCGATCATCCACTGATCCTGCCCAATCGGCATCTGAGTATCCAACAATATCCAAACTAGTTCCCATAGGATACCAAATTCCGAAATTAATTGATCCTTTGATGTACCGGATGATCCTTTTCACCGCTTTCAGGTGAACCTCCTTTGGTGCTGATTGATATCTCGCGCAAATCCCAACACTAAAGGATATATCCAGGCGACTAGCCGTGAGGTAAAGTAGACTTCCAATCATACTTCGATACAGATTCTCGTCTACATTCTCACTATGTGATTCACTTCCAAGTCCCTTGTGGCTAGTTCCCATTGGAGTCGGAAAATCCTTCGAATTTTCTAAGTCAAACTTTTTAACCAACTCCATTGCATACTTGGATTGACACAAGTGAATACCTTCATCATTTTGTTTAATTTGCAATCCAAGAAAATAAGTCAATTCGCCCATCATGGACATCTCAAATTCGCTTTCCATGGTCTCCGCGAATTTAGAAGCATCATTATCTCTTGTTGCGCCAAATACAATGTCATCGACATAGATTTGTGCTACAATGAAATTGTTTTGATAATGCTTCACAAAGAGAGTCTTGTCAGCTCTCCCTCGAGTATAGCCCTTCTCCAAAAGGTGCTTTGTCAACCTTTCGTACCATGCTCGTGGTGCTTGTTTCAGACCGTAAAGAGCCTTTTTCAAACGAAAAACATGGTTAGGTTGTTTATGGTCTACAAAAGCTTTCGGTTGAGCCACATAAACTTCCTCATTTAAAAACCCATTTACAAACGCGCTCTTAACGTCCATTTGAAATAATTTGATTTTAAAATGACAAGCAATAGCAAATAGTATACGAATGGACTCGAGTCTAGCTACAGGGGCGAAAGTTTTATCAAAGTCTATACCTTCTACTTGAGAGTAGCCTTGAGCAACTAATCGTGCCTTGTTCCTGATGATAGTACCATCCTCATTTTTCTTATTCTTGAAAATCCATTTGGTACCTATCACATTTTGTTGCTTTGGAGGCTTCGTTAATTCCCAGACTTTGTTTCGCTCAAATTGATGGAGCTCTTCCTGCATTGCTTTAATCCAGTAGTCATCCTGAAGAGCTTCATCTATATTCTTTGGTTCGATTAAAGATACGTAGCAAGCGAATCCACAAACCAACTGCCTCCGAGTTCTAACTCCTTCTTGTGGATCTCCAATAATATTCGATTCCGGATGATCCTTGGAGATTCGTAACGTTTGAGGTAACGGAGTACTCGGAGGTACATAAGACGATTCCTGCACATCAGATAAACTTGAAGAACCATTAGATGCATCATTAATATTGGAAGTATTATCATGAGAAGATGCAATGGCGGGTGTGTCATCATCTAGAGAGATATCGAGGGTAGATTTTTCAGATGCAAAGTGAAAAGCTTCATCTACTTTAACATTTATAGATTCTACGATCGTTTTAGATTCCAAGTTAAATACTCGATATGCTCTACTATTTGTAGAATAACCCAAGAATACCTAGAGAAATCATCAACTAATAAGAAAATATACCATTTAACTCCCAAAGATGGTTGACGGGTCGGCCCAAAGAAAGAAAAATAGTCTACATAAACTACACAACATTTAATCGTAGAACGATTAAACACAAGGAAGGATTTCACCTTTGCATACCCAAACCTTTTTAGTTTTGGAGTATGTTGGCAATGGTTGAGAAATTTTCCTTGATGAAGACGTCTTGTATGATTGATCTTTTTCTTTTGTCATCGTCTTGTTTGAAGTACTACCAATGTTCTTTTCTTTTGAAAAGTCCTTCTTTGAATTCCGGGGAGTGAACTTATTGGTAGCAGTTGCAAGATGTGGTTGATTTGATCTTTGAGCTCCAATCTTGCAATTTCTTTCAATGTGCCCTGCAAAATTACAACGAAAACATACCTTTGTGCTTGACGATTCCGAAGAGGGTGAAGTAGGCTTGTTGTCGTTGGTTGTCGTGAATTCCGGTGTCGGAGGAGGAGATACCGACTGAGGCACGAAAACTATCCCAACCGAACTAAAATCGTCTTTAGTTCGATTGTATCCGAGGCCGAACTTGTTTGATTGACCAAGACCAAGAAGCTTATCCAACTTACTCCTTCCTGATGAAAAACGCTGCAAGTCATCCTTGAGTTGGAGAATGGTCTCTGTCATTTCCAATTTTTCCTGTCGGGCCTCGCCGTAGAGCTTCAAGAAGTAATTCGCTTTGTTCACCATATCTATATAATTCTTCTCGAGTTGCTCATTGGACTCTTGAAGGGAAACATTCGCTTTTATCAGATTATCCCTTTCCACTTAAAGATCGGTCGAGAGAGAAGTTACCTTTTTTACTTCTTCTTCGAGATCCTGCAATCTCCCTCTCAACCCCTTGTTTTGCTTAGCCGGTTTCTTTGAATCCCGTAAAAGTCTGTGGTAGGCTAAAACAAAATCTTCACCTTCCGAATTATCCGATTCGTTGTCCGTTGCAATCTTTTCAACAGTGGAGTTGGACAATGACTCGGATGTACTTGCCATTAAGCACATGAATGGTGAAGATATGGACGCGTGGAATGCCGTGGTGCTCTTTTCTTCATCACTTGAAGATGACTCATTTGACGTTGAGTTGTCATCCCAAGTGACGACTTGCATTGTCACGCCCCGAGTCCAAAAACTAGTGTATAAATTTTTTTTTTTTTAAATCAGAGTTGCAAAAACAACCAGGGCAATGACAGACCGCCACATATATAGAAGAGTCCCAATCCCCAACGGAATTGAGCCTTTTCTATATATGCACGGCTAGCTTGGCAACAATCATCAGAGTACTAACTACGTACAACTACAAGCAAAAGTTATAATTAACTTTACAATTATTTACATCTGAATTACAACTCTTTCCTTTAACATCAAATAATACATGAACTTTCGGCTGTCCAGGGTCAACATCTAACACGGAATCTCACCAACACGTCCCGACATCCCAGCACCCGCTCGGCCTGAAAAAACAGTCACCCGAGGGTGTGAGACACACCGGAGTGTATCCCAGTGGGCACGACGAGCCGAGAAAAAGCAGATCGTACCTACTGGTATACAATACTAGAGGATAGTAATAATCAGGGGTTAGAATAATCAGATAGGCAATCATGAAGATCAACAGATATATAATCACAGTTAGGATATGCAGATATATAACTGGTGCTGTAAAGAAAGCAAAACTTATAATCTGGGTACAAGTATAGAAGATACTTTTAGCAGAATTTTAAAATAGGACAAACATGTATCAGGATAATCAACGCATCAAGGAGTAGGACAATCAGCAAGATAACAATGAAACTATAATCAAAGGCATCACAAAGAATCATATACAGGCAGATAACTAGAAGCCAGATCAAAGAATCAAGGAGGCTTGTTAAAGCAACTTAACAACACATGCATCAAATAAATGAAAACACAAAGACCCAATCACAAGCTACCATATTGGCCTTCACAAGACCTCAGGCAAGGCTGCCCACTTGGCACCACCTGGTTGACATTCCCCAAACTAGGGTCACGGGTTGCCTCAGCTAACCACTTTACCGGTAAAGTACACCGCTACGGGGGATCAGTCCGCTAGTGTACGTGAAGAACAACGGTGCGGGCGAATCATGTGCAAATGCTCAAACTGGCGGTCCACTGACCGGGTAATCGGCAACAAGCCGGGAAATCCCCACTGGGATGCAATAACCAAATCAACTGAATCTCAACTCATATGCAAGACCAAGGCAAATCTCAACTCAGCATAAGCTCAACCGAAAAACACAACTCAATCATGCAGACCAACCAAATAATACAAAACTTAAACACATATTTTTAAGAAAACTATTTTGAAAAGTCCACACCCCGAAGAGCATTGCCCTCGTCCTATCAAACAAGAACAGACTCAGGCGACACTACGAAGCTTGGGTTTCCAAACCTCGCAGAGCAATTGCCTTTGTCCTATCAAACAAGAACAGACTCCGGCGACCCTACGAAGCTCGGTAAAAACATCAGTTAAACAAATCTATGTGCTCAGCAGTGTATCATTTGATCGACAGGACAAACAGGCTTACTCATCAACCATGGAAATGTTCCAAGATAAGATATAAATACCAGAGGCACTAAGAATAATCATGTAAGGCAGAATAGAACTGATAACAGGCGTAGCTCAACTATCAGATGACCAAACAGGCATGGCAATATGTAGAGCAATAATATAACCACTGGAAACAACTAATCAGCAGATATGGTAAAGATCACTAAAGAAGATCATAATCAGGCATAAAGCAGGTATGACGTAGCAAATAACTGAATCAAAGGAAGGCAGGCTCAAGCATTGATAGATCAATATAATAATCAAGCATAGGAGTGCAACTACGAAATGGCCAATCAGTCAAAGCAACTAACAGTAATATATATTGTAACCAAAGGCAGACAGGCTCAAGATAAACTAGGTACCAAAAACAGGAGTCCAACCAATACCGTACACCGAGGGCCGAAAAGATCTCGGACCGAAGTTAAACCCACCTGTATATAGGAGGAACAACGACTCCACCAGAAGGTAGACGGTCACGATAACCACAAGACGGATCACGGCTGGCTCCTGACGACTGGGCCCTACAATAATACCGGGTGACAACTCAGGATCTATCAAATCCTCAAAGTGCATAAGCGCGAATCGACCGTTTCGTCGATTTGCGCAACATTAAGCATATTTAGCTTAACAAAAACTCCAGGAACCCCACTGAAAGGTCAAAACCACTTTAGAACCTTCAGCTAGCTTTTCCACACTGCTACAATTACAGCCAGGCCCCCAGGTTTACTCGGAATGCATTTTATACACTAAATACACGCTGTTTTGGCTCGTTCTCATAAACGGAGAATCATTTTTACGAGCCGTCACCTCCAGTAGGTGACAATCGACTTGCTGAACGCCGTGCTCACCAATTTGCAGCAGCACGGTGCCCGAGGAAAACTTTGGGTCATAAAAACCCTCTCTAACATAGCCCAAAATGAATTTTTGTTTCTCCGAGACTTCAAAATCCGTTTTTAACGTGAGCATCGCGTTCAGTGACCCCAAAATAGCCAGGAGTACACTGTTACAACTTTTCACACAGACCCTAATACAGTTTTTAAGGAATTATTACATTAAGGCTTGATTATGACATAACTTTGCATCTATACCTCATTTATCAAAACTTTGTATATAAACATGCCTTTAAACATTTCAAGGACACTGGGGCTCACCTTCTTTGCAGCCCAGAACTGCTGGTTCAACCAGAACCACATTCTTGCTCTCACACCATTCACAATGCACCAAATACTTGTCCACACAGATCCAGGTTGATCTGAAGTGAGCATCAAGCTCAGGGGACCTTTCTGAGTAAGTTTTATATACAACTCGAAGCTTAATTCTGCCTCGAAGTTCTTTGAGGCATTTCCTCAAACAATTGGCATGCACCACACATACACATGCACACAAGCACAATCCGAATTGGGTTCTCTCTGGTTTCTGCACCTGGGCCACTCTTTTCTGGATCAAAGTGATCCACAATGATTTTGGAGCAAACCCCATCAACCTAGGTGCAGGTTTGCACCATGGTTTAGCCGAGCTCGAGGAGGAAGAAGATGGTATTTGCATTGATTTTCGTGATCATTCTTCTAGAGCCTCTGGGATCAAATTTCTTGCACCAACAGGTGCCAAACACTTCGCTGAAACCTCCCATACACGCGGCTGGCCCCGGGGTGCGGCGGCGGCGCGGCGGAGCAAAGCTCCGGTTTGGAGCTTGAGGGCTCTAATGGCGAAATCCCACAGAGACCACCTGGAGCTTTATAACTTGGAGGGAATGCTCCTCGGGTCCACACTAAGCTTCCTGTCCATCCCACCCCGGCCGGAGGTGGCCGGAGCGCCGGCGGCCGCAACATGGGCACTTTCGGGTCATCCATGACATCATGATTTTTCATGATGCATGGGAGCCATGCAATGGCATGGATGGACCCCCTTGGGTCCCATCATCTCTTCTGGGTAGATGGCCGGCGTCGGAGAGGCTCGCCGGCGCCGGAGTTGCATCCTCGGCCAACTTGTAATAACCCCGAAATCTAGGGCATAAAACTGCCACTCACTGGGTTAACCATACTCCACCAAATTTGGTGGAGTTGGTTCCTTCCACCTACAGTCCAAGCAACCCAAGTTTGAGCCCGTTTGGTCCACTGGTTGCCGAGTTCTCCCGAGGCGGAGCTATAACTAGGGTTCCGGCCATCTTTGTCCTTGCCGGCAACCCGGGCTGCATGGGGGCTTGGGCTTGTGCATGGAACATCCCTAGGACATGGGAAGTCCACTGCTAAAGGTCTCGGGTGCTAGGAACCAGTGGTTAGGATGCTCTCACCTTGGCCGGAGTTGGTGAAGAAGGATGAAGCCGGTTTCGGGTTCTTCTTCACGCGCGGCCTCGGGCAACTCCAGCAATGCTCCAGAGATGCCCAGGAATTCACAGGAACACTTCACTCAACTCTGGTAAGGGTTTGGTCCCAACCTTTCCCTCTCTCTCTCTTCCCCGAGTTTCTTATTAAGGGAATTATGACCCTCGGCCACCCCCACACTCTGGGCTTATGAGGATTACTCTTGGGAGTTAGAAATCCCAAGAGCCTTCCTTGTAACCCCCCACGAGGAAGCCCAAAAGCCAACTCCTCATTAATGCAAGATTCCTTTGCATGTTTACCCTCAAACCGGGTTCACACTTAACCTAGGTTATCCGAGCTCTTCTCAACCTCATTCGTGGGCCACTTAGGACTACAGAAGCCCAGTGAACAAGGTCCCAAAGCCTTGGCCCAAGCATATTTAAGTTATTCGAAGAAAAAGCGATAATTTGGCCCTTTTCACGCATTTTGAGAAAATCTGCTCGACGAAATGCGAAATGGACTTCGCCACGACGTCCGGCTCGTCGAGAGCTTCAAGATAGGCTGTTCATTTGCTCAATTTGGTGCACAAATGAATTCTCGGGCCATTTAGCTCAATGTGTCGTAATCCGACGCACGCACTTCGATGCACCCGGATCGCCAAACACGAAATCCGTTAGTGCCATTGTGCTCAGAATGTCGAAATTAGCTAGGTTCCATTACTCATACCCCTATGTCAGGGCCTTAGACAGTGAATCGGCCAACTGTCGCTCGCGAAGGGTCGAAAATCGCGAGTTACTATTCACACTTAAGTCGCGGGGCCCGTTTTTGATTTCTGATTTCTGGAAGATCCGACCGTCGGATCGAAAACATATGAATATGAAACTTCTATGTTTCGACGAGACGATTGCAATGGTGATCTCGGATTTTCCAGATCAAACCCCGATCAAAAGTCGATATTTTAGGGCCACTGTTGCACTACTATCTACCAATTTTTGCTATTTAAATAATTCTGGAAATTATTTAAACCTGAATTCTGGATTTTAAAATCATGGTTACTACATCACTCACCACTTTAAGAAGTTTCGTCCCCGAAACTTAAACTTAACTAATCCACTATTACGCCTCTAAAAGGTTCGCAGAGATGACAATCAGTCACAAAGCGTCATTAACTCTCAGGCTACTCATTTAGACCCAATCTGAATATTCCCCATTACAAGGTAAATTATTTCTCAATTCTTTCGAAAGTACGTTGTCGGCCGCCAACGTGCTTACCAAAAGAAAGGCGAAATACCATAGATCTGTCGCCAACCACTAGTTGGGGACACAACTCACATCTGAAGGTACATCACATACCTTCCTACACAGTCTCTATGTCGATAATATAACCTTTACCAAATGTCACTACCATTACGGGGTCAATCTTTGAACCACAAGTACGGATCTGAGCCCTCTGGCTCCACTAAAACATCAATCCCACGGTCGAAACCATGACCGCGACTACTCTTCTCTAACAACGATTCTCAAAACCCGAATACGAAACACATCTAAGTTCCAAACCACTATTCCGAAACCCCGCGCTCTCTCGTGACCACAAGTCATCCTAGAGTTCGTTCCTAGCCAAACCTAGACATCGTATTCCTATTGCTCTGATACCATCTAATCTGTCACGCCCCGAGTCCAAAAACTAGTGTATAAATTTTTTTTTTTTTAAATCAGAGTTGCAAAAACAACCAGGGCAATGACAGACCGCCACATATATAGAAGAGTCCCAATCCCCAACGGAATTGAGCCTTTTCTATATATGCACGGCTAGCTTGGCAACAATCATCAGAGTACTAACTACGTACAACTACAAGCAAAAGTTATAATTAACTTTACAATTATTTACATCTGAATTACAACTCTTTCCTTTAACATCAAATAATACATGAACTTTCGGCTGTCCAGGGTCAACATCTAACACGGAATCTCACCAACACGTCCCGACATCCCAGCACCCGCTCGGCCTGAAAAAACAGTCACCCGAGGGTGTGAGACACACCGGAGTGTATCCCAGTGGGCACGACGAGCCGAGAAAAAGCAGATCGTACCTACTGGTATACAATACTAGAGGATAGTAATAATCAGGGGTTAGAATAATCAGATAGGCAATCATGAAGATCAACAGATATATAATCACAGTTAGGATATGCAGATATATAACTGGTGCTGTAAAGAAAGCAAAACTTATAATCTGGGTACAAGTATAGAAGATACTTTTAGCAGAATTTTAAAATAGGACAAACATGTATCAGGATAATCAACGCATCAAGGAGTAGGACAATCAGCAAGATAACAATGAAACTATAATCAAAGGCATCACAAAGAATCATATACAGGCAGATAACTAGAAGCCAGATCAAAGAATCAAGGAGGCTTGTTAAAGCAACTTAACAACACATGCATCAAATAAATGAAAACACAAAGACCCAATCACAAGCTACCATATTGGCCTTCACAAGACCTCAGGCAAGGCTGCCCACTTGGCACCACCTGGTTGACATTCCCCAAACTAGGGTCACGGGTTGCCTCAGCTAACCACTTTACCGGTAAAGTACACCGCTACGGGGGATCAGTCCGCTAGTGTACGTGAAGAACAACGGTGCGGGCGAATCATGTGCAAATGCTCAAACTGGCGGTCCACTGACCGGGTAATCGGCAACAAGCCGGGAAATCCCCACTGGGATGCAATAACCAAATCAACTGAATCTCAACTCATATGCAAGACCAAGGCAAATCTCAACTCAGCATAAGCTCAACCGAAAAACACAACTCAATCATGCAGACCAACCAAATAATACAAAACTTAAACACATATTTTTAAGAAAACTATTTTGAAAAGTCCACACCCCGAAGAGCATTGCCCTCGTCCTATCAAACAAGAACAGACTCAGGCGACACTACGAAGCTTGGGTTTCCAAACCTCGCAGAGCAATTGCCTTTGTCCTATCAAACAAGAACAGACTCCGGCGACCCTACGAAGCTCGGTAAAAACATCAGTTAAACAAATCTATGTGCTCAGCAGTGTATCATTTGATCGACAGGACAAACAGGCTTACTCATCAACCATGGAAATGTTCCAAGATAAGATATAAATACCAGAGGCACTAAGAATAATCATGTAAGGCAGAATAGAACTGATAACAGGCGTAGCTCAACTATCAGATGACCAAACAGGCATGGCAATATGTAGAGCAATAATATAACCACTGGAAACAACTAATCAGCAGATATGGTAAAGATCACTAAAGAAGATCATAATCAGGCATAAAGCAGGTATGACGTAGCAAATAACTGAATCAAAGGAAGGCAGGCTCAAGCATTGATAGATCAATATAATAATCAAGCATAGGAGTGCAACTACGAAATGGCCAATCAGTCAAAGCAACTAACAGTAATATATATTGTAACCAAAGGCAGACAGGCTCAAGATAAACTAGGTACCAAAAACAGGAGTCCAACCAATACCGTACACCGAGGGCCGAAAAGATCTCGGACCGAAGTTAAACCCACCTGTATATAGGAGGAACAACGACTCCACCAGAAGGTAGACGGTCACGATAACCACAAGACGGATCACGGCTGGCTCCTGACGACTGGGCCCTACAATAATACCGGGTGACAACTCAGGATCTATCAAATCCTCAAAGTGCATAAGCGCGAATCGACCGTTTCGTCGATTTGCGCAACATTAAGCATATTTAGCTTAACAAAAACTCCAGGAACCCCACTGAAAGGTCAAAACCACTTTAGAACCTTCAGCTAGCTTTTCCACACTGCTACAATTACAGCCAGGCCCCCAGGTTTACTCGGAATGCATTTTATACACTAAATACACGCTGTTTTGGCTCGTTCTCATAAACGGAGAATCATTTTTACGAGCCGTCACCTCCAGTAGGTGACAATCGACTTGCTGAACGCCGTGCTCACCAATTTGCAGCAGCACGGTGCCCGAGGAAAACTTTGGGTCATAAAAACCCTCTCTAACATAGCCCAAAATGAATTTTTGTTTCTCCGAGACTTCAAAATCCGTTTTTAACGTGAGCATCGCGTTCAGTGACCCCAAAATAGCCAGGAGTACACTGTTACAACTTTTCACACAGACCCTAATACAGTTTTTAAGGAATTATTACATTAAGGCTTGATTATGACATAACTTTGCATCTATACCTCATTTATCAAAACTTTGTATATAAACATGCCTTTAAACATTTCAAGGACACTGGGGCTCACCTTCTTTGCAGCCCAGAACTGCTGGTTCAACCAGAACCACATTCTTGCTCTCACACCATTCACAATGCACCAAATACTTGTCCACACAGATCCAGGTTGATCTGAAGTGAGCATCAAGCTCAGGGGACCTTTCTGAGTAAGTTTTATATACAACTCGAAGCTTAATTCTGCCTCGAAGTTCTTTGAGGCATTTCCTCAAACAATTGGCATGCACCACACATACACATGCACACAAGCACAATCCGAATTGGGTTCTCTCTGGTTTCTGCACCTGGGCCACTCTTTTCTGGATCAAAGTGATCCACAATGATTTTGGAGCAAACCCCATCAACCTAGGTGCAGGTTTGCACCATGGTTTAGCCGAGCTCGAGGAGGAAGAAGATGGTATTTGCATTGATTTTCGTGATCATTCTTCTAGAGCCTCTGGGATCAAATTTCTTGCACCAACAGGTGCCAAACACTTCGCTGAAACCTCCCATACACGCGGCTGGCCCCGGGGTGCGGCGGCGGCGCGGCGGAGCAAAGCTCCGGTTTGGAGCTTGAGGGCTCTAATGGCGAAATCCCACAGAGACCACCTGGAGCTTTATAACTTGGAGGGAATGCTCCTCGGGTCCACACTAAGCTTCCTGTCCATCCCACCCCGGCCGGAGGTGGCCGGAGCGCCGGCGGCCGCAACATGGGCACTTTCGGGTCATCCATGACATCATGATTTTTCATGATGCATGGGAGCCATGCAATGGCATGGATGGACCCCCTTGGGTCCCATCATCTCTTCTGGGTAGATGGCCGGCGTCGGAGAGGCTCGCCGGCGCCGGAGTTGCATCCTCGGCCAACTTGTAATAACCCCGAAATCTAGGGCATAAAACTGCCACTCACTGGGTTAACCATACTCCACCAAATTTGGTGGAGTTGGTTCCTTCCACCTACAGTCCAAGCAACCCAAGTTTGAGCCCGTTTGGTCCACTGGTTGCCGAGTTCTCCCGAGGCGGAGCTATAACTAGGGTTCCGGCCATCTTTGTCCTTGCCGGCAACCCGGGCTGCATGGGGGCTTGGGCTTGTGCATGGAACATCCCTAGGACATGGGAAGTCCACTGCTAAAGGTCTCGGGTGCTAGGAACCAGTGGTTAGGATGCTCTCACCTTGGCCGGAGTTGGTGAAGAAGGATGAAGCCGGTTTCGGGTTCTTCTTCACGCGCGGCCTCGGGCAACTCCAGCAATGCTCCAGAGATGCCCAGGAATTCACAGGAACACTTCACTCAACTCTGGTAAGGGTTTGGTCCCAACCTTTCCCTCTCTCTCTCTTCCCCGAGTTTCTTATTAAGGGAATTATGACCCTCGGCCACCCCCACACTCTGGGCTTATGAGGATTACTCTTGGGAGTTAGAAATCCCAAGAGCCTTCCTTGTAACCCCCCACGAGGAAGCCCAAAAGCCAACTCCTCATTAATGCAAGATTCCTTTGCATGTTTACCCTCAAACCGGGTTCACACTTAACCTAGGTTATCCGAGCTCTTCTCAACCTCATTCGTGGGCCACTTAGGACTACAGAAGCCCAGTGAACAAGGTCCCAAAGCCTTGGCCCAAGCATATTTAAGTTATTCGAAGAAAAAAGCGATAATTTGGCCCTTTTCACGCATTTTGAGAAAATCTGCTCGACGAAATGCGAAATGGACTTCGCCACGACGTCCGGCTCGTCGAGAGCTTCAAGATAGGCTGTTCATTTGCTCAATTTGGTGCACAAATGAATTCTCGGGCCATTTAGCTCAATGTGTCGTAATCCGACGCACGCACTTCGATGCACCCGGATCGCCAAACACGAAATCCGTTAGTGCCATTGTGCTCAGAATGTCGAAATTAGCTAGGTTCCATTACTCATACCCCTATGTCAGGGCCTTAGACAGTGAATCGGCCAACTGTCGCTCGCGAAGGGTCGAAAATCGCGAGTTACTATTCACACTTAAGTCGCGGGGCCCGTTTTTGATTTCTGATTTCTGGAAGATCCGACCGTCGGATCGAAAACATATGAATATGAAACTTCTATGTTTCGACGAGACGATTGCAATGGTGATCTCGGATTTTCCAGATCAAACCCCGATCAAAAGTCGATATTTTAGGGCCACTGTTGCACTACTATCTACCAATTTTTGCTATTTAAATAATTCTGGAAATTATTTAAACCTGAATTCTGGATTTTAAAATCATGGTTACTACATGCATCGCCTTCTTCTTTGCCGGATACTTGTTGGGACACTCCGTTGCAATGTGGCCGTAGCCTCGACATTTGAAGCATTGTAGTTGTCCCTCTGAACTTTTCTTATCCTTTGAGAAGTTCTCTTGCTTTCTTGACTTGTAACTTGAAGTACCCTTGCCTTTCTTCGACTTTCCGAAGGATGGAGTTTTACTTGAATTACCCCTTCGAAAGTTGCGGCGAAACTTCCTTGTCAAGAGAGCGAGCTGCTTCTCAAATTCCTCCATAGATAGGTTCTCGTCATCGTCTGAGGAGGATGTATCCGCGTCTTCTTCCTTAGTTGTTTTCAACGCATAACCTGAAGACTTAGAAGAGGATGCTTTTCCAGAAGAATTGTTAGTAGAAAATGTCATTTCATATGTTTGTAATGAACCAACTAATTCTTCTACACGCATTTCGTCCGGGTGTTTAATAGTTTCAATGGCTGTAACCTTTGGGCGAAATCGTTCAGGAAGAGTTCTTAAGATCTTTCTTACAACTTTAAATTCTGGAATCTTCTCTCCTAGGTTAGCACATGAATTTACGATGTCTTGCAATCGTGTATAGTAGTCCGTGAAAGATTCATTTTCTGCCATAAAAATGGAGTCAAATCTGCTCATAAGCATTTGCAGCTTTTGAATCTTCACGAGGTTAGTTCCCTCATGTGTAACCTGAAGAACATCCCAGATTTCTTTCGCAGTCTCACATGCCGAGACGCGAGAGAATTCAGTTTGAGATAAGGCATTAAAAATAGCATTAATTCCCTTGCCATTGTAAGAAGATGAATCTAACTCTTCCTTGGTCCATTTCGACCTAGGTTTGATGGTGCGAACATCAGCAATAATTTCAGTTGGATTAGATCATCCTAATTCAATTGATTTCCACACCCGTTCGTCGATGGAAATTAAAAAGGCTTTCATCCGTACTTTCCAGTACGCATAATTTGTTCCATCGAAGAAAGGGGGTCTGTTGATGTTTCCACCTTCAACCATTGTTTACAACCCTATTCCCTCTCTGATACCACTTGTTGGGTTATATGTAATAATAGATCTAAATAGGGAAAAAAATACCTAGAGGGGGGTGAATAGGTGTAAACAATAAACACTCAAAAAATCATTGCGCAATAAAACCCAATGCGGAAATATAAATGAACACGCAAGATTTTTACGTGGAAAAACTCAAAGCCGGAGTAAAAAACCACGGGACCGATAACACGGTGAAATCCACTAGAATTAAAACATGTACAAGGTGATTTAACGTACTCACAGACGACTCAACCTTTTACCATACGCTCCTAGTTGATCTTCTCCGCTCGTTCCGCAACGCGTCTCGAATCCACGATCTGCGTCCAACGCCGAATCCACGGCGTCCAACGTCGAGTCCACGACGTCCGACCGAATCCACGGTCTTCACCCAGTAGCACGCTTCGAATCCACGAACGTACCTCGCTCCGAATCCACGAGAGCGGTTGAACCTTGAATCCACAAGGACACGCGAGTCCACGCGCCGATTTTGGGGAAATCGTTGTTTTTGGGTGGTGATGATCCGCCGAATACTTAGATTAGAAATAGATCGGAAATACCATCTAAGTATTCATTGATTTGATTCTACTCAAAATCTGAGTATGAAAACCTAGAATCAAATCAATCAATTATATATGAAGAAACATAGAATTAAATCTAGTGTTTTCTTTCTTCTCTATATGTGGATTATTCTTTCACGGCCGTCTTTTTCAATATATGCCGCTCTTTCGATCTGCCCTAGAAAAAGAATCATAGGGTCTATTTATAGGTTAGAAACATTTGGAAGGAGATAAGAATCAAAAACCTACCATTTCTGGAAATTTTACGGACGGCGATCCGGATCGGATTTCGGCGATCCGGATTGCAGTAGCAAGAAAGACGGTTTCCAGAAAAAAAATAGTTCGGGATCCGGATCGAAATGGCTGATCCGGATCGTTCATACAGTTTCACCAAACATCAACGTTCGGGATCCGGATTGCAAATCCTGATCCGGATCGTGCAAGTAAAAAGGTAAAACTAGTGTTCGGGATCCGGATCATGAGATGCTGCGATCCGGATTGAACCAGTGTATGAACGAACACCCTTCGGGATCCGGATTGGAATGTCTGATCCGGATCCTGAACATGTCCTATGTCCAGTTTTTGATTTTTATGCAATGAAAAATTCTTCCAGGTGTTTCTACACTACAAGAAGTATTCGGATCACCAAAAATCTTTAGTCAAACATACCTGATCCTTTTGAATTCTTCTTTCTTGAGATTGAGTTAAATGATCCAACCTTCTTCACCTTCAATCTTCAAGACTTGAACCTTTCACGAAATTACGCCAACTCAAATTCCGTAACAATCCAATCGGTGAGCGCAAGGTCCGAAGAAGCTGAAGGAGGGGTTTGAGTCCGTGGAGTCGGTAATCACCTTGTTATTCTTCTATTCTTAGTGGATTGTTATTGCGTGTTGGTCCCGTGGTTTTTCTCCTGGATTGGAGTTTCCACGTATATCTCGGTGTGTTGTTTTTATTTTCCGCATTGGTTTTTATTTTGCACTGAGATTTGGTTTTATAAGTATTACACCTATTCACCCCCCCTCTAGTTGTTTGATAGTACCTATTTAGATCCTTGTGGATCCTTTATATAAACCTACAATTGGTATCAGAGCGGGTTTTAGGTTTATCTATCATGTTGGGTGAAAGTGGTAATATTTATAGACCTCCTCTTTTGATGGGACTAATTATGCTTATTGGAAAGTACGGATGAGAGCTTTTCTCATCGCAATTGATGAGCGGGTATGGCAATCCGTGGAATACGGTTGGGTGCATCCTGTTGAGGAAGTAGGAAATTCTACTACCCCAAAACCTCGCTCTAGATGGTCCAAAGAGGAATTTGAAAGATCTTCTTACAATGGAAAAGGTATGAACGCTTTATTTAATTCTCTTTCCTCGACTGAGTTCACACGAATTTCCGCGTGTGAAACCGCGAAGGAAATTTGGGATATTCTCAAAATTATACATGAGGGTACTAATCTTGTAAAAATTCAAAAGCTCCAGATGCTTACAAGTCAATTTGACTCTATTCATATGGAAGAGCTTGAATTGTTTACAGATTATTACACTAGACTTCAAGATGTAATCAATACTTGTGCTAATTTAGGAGAAAAGATCCCGGAGTCGAGAATTGTAAAAAAGATACTTCGGACTCTTCCGGAACGGTTTAGGGCAAAGGTTACCGCCATTGAAACCATTAGTCATCCGGATGAGATGAGTGTAGAGGAATTAGTAGGCGCTTTGCAAACTTATGAAATGACTTTTCCTACTAATCAAGTTTCTTCCAAGTCTTCTTCTAAGCTTACAGGTATTGCATTCAAATCAACAAAGGAAGAAGATAGCGAATCGAGTTCCGACGATGAAATCTCTTTTGCCAATTTTGAAGAACAATTGGCGCGGATCACAAAGAAATTTCGTCGGAAGTTTTGGAAGAATCGAACCGATGGATCTTCATCCACGAAACCTTCTAAAGGATCATCGGGTTCTAAATCCTCTAACCTCAAAAGCTTTGCAAAACCTTCTAAAGAAAAAGAAAAAGATGATTTCGAAGGGGAAATCCAATGCTTTAGATGCAAAGGCTACGACCATTTTTCAACGGAATGTCCTTCTCCGAAATCATATAAAAAGAAGGCTTTGCAAGCGAAAACTTGGGACGATTCTACTTCTAATGAATCGACCTCAAGTAAAGAGGAAAAAGTCGTTGCCTTACATGCTTCTCAAATTCCCTCTTCTAATGTTTGTTTATCATCTTTAATCACTGACTCTATTCCTTTGATTTTGCATGAAACATCAACATCCAACGGAGAGTCATCAAGTGAGGGGGAGTCGGACGAAGTAGAACTCGTTGAGGCATATCAACAACTTCTTGCGGAATCTAAGAAGATGGCCAAGCATATCAAGAAGTTGAGGAAGCAACGACTTGAGAATCAAGACGAGAATCATGCTTTAAAGATCAAACTTCATGATCTCGAGGAGGAACGAGAGCTTTTATTGGATAATAATAAAATCCTCCAGGAAAAGATAAATCAATCGAAAACGATCGTTAATTCCCATATTAACAAGATTGATTTTCTAGAAAAGCAGTTTGAGGAGATTCATGTCACCAACCAAGTTTTGACCAAGCAAGTTCATGAACTCAAATTCGACATACAAAGGCTTTCAACCGGTTCCAAGAAACTAGATTGTATGTCCGGATTAGGTCAAACAAGCAAGGTTGGTTTGGGATTCAAAAAGGACCAAACTGTGCAAGCTTCAAGTTCCACAATGAAATTGAAAGGAATAACTTGTCACTTATGTGGACTTGAAGGACATTTGGTGAAGAATTGCCCGAAAAAAAAAAAAAGAAGAGTCTTTCGGCAACTTCATCTACGGAGCGAACTCAACGGAATCAAAAGACACATCAAGTCAATGGAGTTCACTCAAACCACCAAAGGTCCGAGCCACAACATCAATCATACAAGTGGATCACTGCGAGGCAAAGACCTAAGGTGGATCAACAGTCAAAGCTATCATCTCCCAACCACAATGAATCAAGACAACCCAAAATTCGACAATTTTGGATTCGGAAAGGTGATATCTTTCCTTGTCTTAAGTTCTAAATAGCTTATGACTGTATGTAATGCTTTGATTGGTTTTCCTTTCATATTTTTCTGAATCTCTGCATTACATGTTTTCAATGCTCTTCGTTTTTATGTTTTGTTTTTTTAAACAAACGGATTTTAACGAACAAGTGTATTGAATAAAAAGAGTTTTCACTTTCAATCACTCCAATTTAATTTTATTTGAATTATCAACTTTACTCCATAATCATAATTCTTGAAGATATTTCATTATAGGAGTTTTTTTTATAATTATATTCATCAAATTTTAGAAATCATGTGTGATCTTTAGATGATTATTCTATCTCGGTTGTGTGAATTCATTGTGATAAACGTGAGACAACCGATAGACTAAAATTTAGGATTTAATTCTTTCACGTAAGAGATTGCATTCTTACAAGGGTAAATAAATGAATTGTAAAAGATGTGGAAAGAGTTACATCCGAAAGGAGTGTGAAAACTATCACCACATGTTGGAAAAAGTTGCCACATGTTTTGGATGCTTGAAAAATATTTTATGAAATTTTGTTTAGTTGAAGCATTCGGAGATTCATATTCAAAGTTCTTATATTCTGAACAATCTCCTGGTTGGTATAAGGTGGGATAGTTGAAAGATGCTCAAAGAGCCACCCTTAGGTATTTTAGTGCTTATCTCAAATTTGAAAGGGTAAGAAATCAAATTGATGTCATTTGGAAATCTCTGTAAGTCATCTTTGTACATCCGTTACATCTTGATAGACTTTGGATCTCAAGATTATTTTTGATGACTTGTGTTTGACGTATATAATGTGAAAAACGGTTTATAATGTTTTATCTTTGTTTTTCATGATTTCGGAGTAAATCTTTTTAATTTTTGTGAAATTAATTGGATTGAATGACATCTATGTGATCTCATATTATTCTCAAGCACTTAAATTATTTTCTTGATGGAATACAAATCGGTAATTCAAATATTTCAAAATCTGGATTTGTTTCAAGAAATTATTTGATTTTTGCATTCGAGTACCGGTACGCAATCTATGTTTTTGTTATATACCGGAACTGAGCTTTTATCTCTCTTTCACTATGGACTAATGCTGTTAGTGATTTCCTTTTGTCTAGTATGTTCACTGTTTGACAATTTGTGACAAAAAGGGGGAGAAGAGAAATAGGGGAGAAGAGAGAAATAGGGGAGAAGAGATCATCGAGATAGGGGGAGACAGAGATGAGATCATCGAGAAAAAGAAAGGAGATGAGAAAAAGGAGCCGAAAAACAAAAGAACCAAAAGGACGAATCAAATGTAGGATTTACATTTAATTTCTAACGACTGACTTTTGATTTGTTTGGAGTTTTGTTTTTGCAGGATCTACATCACTTTAAGACTCCAAGTCCTAAGTCATAGAGTTTGTTCTAAGACTGGTTCAAATGTATTTTTGTTTATTGGATCTTTCACGCAAAGAAAGTCAATGTTTTGGTGATGACATTGAGTTTCGATTTTTTGGTTTAAGATGAGTGACTTGAGCGCTTTTATGTATTTTTGGGTTTTGTCACGAAATTGCCAAAGGGGGAGATTGTTACAGCATTTTGGTGTTGGCATATTTCGTGAGTCAAGTCAGTGAGTTGAGTCGGAGTCTTAAAGGGATCAAATTGTCAATCAGCAATCAAAGACTTAGAGAAGATTCAACAAGAGCTCAAGTTGACACTCAGTGTCTTGAGTCTTGAAGATTGAAGTTGAAGAATTGTGGATCAGTTACATCAATCTCAAGAACAAAGTATTCAAAAGGATCAGGTATGGTTAACTAAATAATTTTGGTGATCCGAATACTTTCTTATAGTGTAGAAACACTTGGATGAATTTTTAATTGCATAAAAATCAAAAACTGGACATGGGATATGTTCAGGATCCGGATCAGACAGTCCAATCCGGATCCCGAAGGGTGCTTGTTCATTGGCAAATCCGATCCGGATCAAAGGTCATTTCGATCTGGATCCCGAACATGGGTTTTTGCTGGAATATATGAACGATCCGGATCGGGCATTTCAATCCGGATCCCAAACCCTGTTTTTCTGGAATAGCCTGACTCGTTACGACGATCCGGATCACAGTAAATCCGATCCGGATCGCCGTCCTGAAAATTTCCAGATAAGGTAAGTTTTTGATTCTTATCTCTTTCCAAAGGTTTCTAAACTATAAATAGACATTTAGGGTTTCTCAAAAACGTGGGGAGCACGGCCGATCAATTGATAAAACACTTGAGAGCAACCCTAGAGGCTAGGTTTTTATCGTTCTTCTTTATAGCCTCTTTTAGGTCAATTCGTCGGTTCTTTCAAGAACATATCTTTTGTCGAATTGATCTAATCTTTGCTTAGAGATTTTTCCCATGGATCTTCATTGATAATCTAAGCAAAGGATCACCATCGAAGCCAATATTCTTACCGGCTGAGTTTGCATCGTGGATTCGACGTGGCATCGTGGATTCGGTGTGCTAAAGGCGTTTCGTGGATTCGAAACGTGTGCTCGTGGATTCGAGTGGCGTTCATGGATTCGAACGTGTGCAGTGGACGTGCAATCGTTGGAGCGCAAGGTCTGAAGAAGTTGAAGGAGGGGTTAAATCCGTGGAGACGGTAATCACATTGTTATTCTTCTTTTCTTAGTGGATTGTTATTGCGTGGACATCCAATCGGTGAGCGCAAGGTCCGAAGAAGCTGAAGGAGGGGTTTGAGTCCGTGGAGTCGGTAATCACCTTGTTATTCTTCTATTCTTAGTGGATTGTTATTGCGTGTTGGTCCCGTGGTTTTTCTCCTGGATTGGAGTTTCCACGTATATCTCGGTGTGTTGTTTTTATTTTCCGCATTGGTTTTTATTTTGCACTGAGATTTGGTTTTATAAGTATTACACCTATTCACCCCCCTCTAGTTGTTTGATAGTACCTATTTAGATCCTTGTGGATCCTTTATATAAACCTACAAACTCTCCCTCTTCTTGAGTTTTTCTTGCTCTTTTAAGTTTGTTCGTCACCCTGGTGCTAACCAATGCTGTGACAAAGATGATTATCCAACCAAACATCATTATTGACGGAGTTTTTAAAAAAATAGTCATGTGAGCAAGAACTCTAAAAACATGAAAAAAATTGTTTAACTGATTTTTGCGGCTTCGTTTCTATGAGAGGTAGACCTTCGATTTATGTATTTACCATTTCTTTCAGTTTTGGGTTTTTATTGGGTTTTTCGGAGCATCTTTGAACACCTTCCTTGCTATGGATTTTTCTGCACAGCAAAGCTTGTTTGATTTTTATCTTGGTGAACAGTTGTCGGATTTCAGCTTGTGAGGACTCAATCGACATCTACACTTTGCGAGGATCGCAACCATAATTTTTTTAGAATTTTTGGAGGACATATCAAAGGTGATATTTTGTCATTTCTTGGACTGAAATTTCGTAGAGTTGTAGTTTTGGGGATTTTTGGTTACCGCATTATTTGGTTTGTATCTTAGTGATCGGAAAGAGTTTTCGGGTGTTTTTGGGCTCGTTGGAATTGTGGGAACCTAAGGATTACCCATGTTCAGTTTCGGCTAATTTGGACTTCGGACCGCGCACGCATCTAGATGGGTTGCTTTCACGGTTCTCTAATTCTATATGGTAGAAAGCATGCATGTTAATGTACAACTTACGTGTTTGAGGGGTAAGCATGAAAATTATTCTAAGTCATGGGGAATTAATGCTTACTAAAATTATGGGGTATATTCTAGTGAAATTGAGAACTTGCATGTTGTCTCATTATTAGATGAGGTTGTGAGCTATCTGGTGGTTATGGATACCTATGCTAGTTGATAGCATGTTGAGGAAGATGTTGTTTGCTTTGGTTGATATTGAGATCATGTCTGTTAATGTTCCCTAATTATGTTTAAGTTAAACTAAATGCTATTTTTGAAATTTTGACCTAGCACCCTATCATATGTTGCATGTTTCAACCAGACTAGTAGAAAACTCAAACTTGGGCTAGTTTATTTATGCTTTAGACACTCTCACGCATTTATTCGTTTCTTTTCCAAGACTTAGAGTGTTCCTCGCCCGGGTAGTGGGCCGAGTAGTCGGGATGTGGTGGGATGCATGTTACACTCGTGTCTGGGGGCCGAGTGGAGTCTGGTAGCTGTGGTTAGACCAGTGCTAGTTTTGAGAGCTGTCTGATTCGACGGTGGGTCCCGGTTGTTGAGTATTTTCCAGCCATTGTGTTTGAGATGTGAGTTGGTCTTTGCCGATATGATTGATCGTGGATTTGGATTATAGCCTGCATGAGCCATTTGAGCACGACAGAGATGTGCAGATACTTTCCTCGGTGGGGTCGCTCCCCTCGAGTGCGGCTCCGGAGCTGGGCCTGTTACTTTGCTATCGCGACTTGTCGATGCAATCCTTTAGGCTGGGCCCTTTTTGGGCAGTCACGGATGCCCTACGTAATTCCAATCCTCCTTGGATGTAATGGTAGTAGGTGGGCGCGGGTTTGACTAGACCCTTTGTGGCAATCAGTGTAGATTGGGTTATTATTTTATCGAGAGGTAGTAGATGCATCATTTTTCATCTGTATCACTCTTTGAGCATCTAGATAGAGGTATAGTAGCTGTAGAGTTATTTCCAACCTTTTCTTTATAGTACTGCACTTATTACTTTATGCCTCTAGTAGACTTAGTGTGCAGACCGTCGGTCTTGGTGGCGGTACCCACTAAGAACTACTATTGGTTGTAGTTCTCACACCCTCTGTTGGTGACCATTTCCAGAGACTTCTTCTCCAGTTCCTGCTACTCCTGCTGCTGCTGCATCATCTGACCGAGATAAGGAAGTCGCGAGCTAGATCCCTACCCGTTCCCAGTTGAGAGAGTAGATGGACCCTTTTTGGAATTGTTTTAGTACAGTCTGTGGTTTGGATGTATCATATACTTATTTTTATTTTGAGAGTTTCATTTTGGAGAGACATATGTATTATGAGGACATGACTTGTACTATTTGGGGATTGTATGTATTTATCTCTTTCAACAGTTTACTATTCCGCTCTGATATCTGTATAGTGGTTAGTATTATCTTTTGCAGGTTGGTCGTTTCGTCTATACGGGGCTTCCCATATGGGCAACGGATCTGATTGGCGAGCCCAGGTCGCAGTTTCGACCTCGGGGCGTGACAATCATGGTGCTAACATAAATGCGAGATCAAATGACTAACGACATCAAGTATGGTCAAAGTCGAGTAAGGTACCCAGTGAGGTTATACTATCCTAATATCCGGATCGAAATACCTACCTCACAAAAGATGATCAGATAACCTGCGGCTCAACATGCACTCGAGCCACAACCGCTTGGGCCTACACAAAATCACAAGGTCAGAACCTGGTCTCACACATCCCAGAGTCACCAAACCTCACACACTCTCTCATGAGAAGCCGGATCTCCACGTCCCGGAATCCGCCGAAAATCCTGAAAATCCACTAAAACAACCACCAACACCCTCTATGTGTCTCGGAAGCTAATAATACATGTCGGATGTCATTTTCTCCCCTATAACGCACCAAATAGAGTGCCCAAGCAGCAACACATCAAAGTATCCTAATAATTACTATTTAAATCCAATTTTGCCATAACGGTGTCCAAAAATGCTGTTTTCGGCTCCGAAACCTACCATTGCTAACCCATTGACTCCAAGTCTACCAAAACAGCAATGGAACATAGCCAAGAACACTAGACGACAAATATTGGGCATCTAAATTAATCATAACATGGATTCCATGCTGAAACGGTGTTAAAATGATGATTTTGCCGAATAAAGAGTCAGATTCCGCTTTTTATTGTACTAGGGCCACCAAACCTCAGACGATCATTCTAGAGGCTGCATTCATGCTGCCCAAGGCAGCCCATGTGGCCATTTTACAAGAAGACCCATAAACTAGCATTTAGTCACATAATAATTAACTAAAAAGATTGTTTAGCTTTGTTACCGAGATCCAAGAGACTCTGAAGCCAACCAACGATGCTCGCTGATAGGTCTCGATGTGCCGGGGACCATGCTTGTTGTCCGAAGCGCGCACGATAGCTGGGAAGTGCTATTAGACCAACTTGAACGTCGAAACAAGAACGTGCGTGCGAGATCCGAGCACTGCAGCAAACATGGGCGAAACAAAGGTGAGCATGGGGTCAAGGGGGTCCAGAGGATCGCCATGCTCACTCACCTGAGGTCTGGGGGTCACCGGGGTTGCCGAATGACTGAGCTCGGCCAACTCAGCCCGAGCTAGCGCTAGGTTGGATCAAGGTGTCCAAGCTCGGACTCCGGCGACCGGGGGGTGGGGGCATAGGCCGGAGGGGGAGGGGGTGTTGACTGACTGGGAAGGACAGGCTGGAGGCATCGCCAGCGACCAGGAGCAGCGGCGGTGTCACGCCCCGAAATTTAAATGCGGTCTAAATTTTTTTTTTTTAACATATCAGAGTTAAAAACATCAATCTCCACGACGTAAGCAGACCCGCCACGTGCATAAAGAATTTCCAATCCAAACGGATAGTCTCCCCTATATACGCACGGCTAGGCAATGTACAATAATATAATCAAAGTTACTAACTAACCAATATTGACAATATTAAAATAACACTAGAATATCAGTCATAAGCGGAAACATCATGATATGAGTCATAAGCGGAAACAACTAAAATCTCTGACTAACATCCACACAATAACTAATAATCAAAGTAACTAGAATATCAGATGTCATAAGCGAAATACCCATAAACATAAAGTAATCATGGTGGCAGGCCAACTATCTAGGTAGTATAAAGGGATAGCTCTATCGCAAGATCCTCACATCAATGTCCCGAAATCTCACCACCCGACGGACCTAAAAAAGGTGTCAATATGAGAGTGTGAGATACAACTGAATGTATCCCAGTAGGTACAACGAGTCGGGGATCAACAAGTTGTACCTACTGGTGTCATGCCTCAGAATTTTAAAAGCAGTCTATTTTTTTAAAAAAAAAAAAATAGAATGAAAATGAATCCCCAGGATGCGGGCAGATCGCCATGTGCATAGAAAATTCTCTGTCTACTCGGATAGAGTCTCCCCTATGCACGAACGGTGAGGCAAGTACAAAATGTACAACAAAGTTTCTAACAATCAATATGATATTAAGCAATTCACAAAATAGACAACTAAATATCAAGATAATATCCATCATCCACAACTAAACTAATCCACATGATAACATATACTAAAATATCTAAGTCATAGTCAACAGATAATAAATACAACTAAAGATCTGATAACATAAATAAATCAGTAAATAGGATGTAGGCTAGCTATCTAGCTAGTAACAGGGGATAGCTCTATCGGTATGCCTCACATCACCGTCCTGACATCCCACCACCCGACAGACCTGAAAAATGAGTCACCAAAGGGTGTGAGATACAACTGAATGTATCCCAGTGGGTACAACGAGTCGAGGAATAGCAAGTCATATCTACTTGTATATAATAATCGACAGATAAGTAAATCAGTAGGCATATATGAAAACAGATAACTAACAGGTATAATAATCACAATGCTGAATATAAAAGGGTATTGAAATACATGTACTAGAGCATGCTGAAAGTAGGTAGCAACAATATTTGACGAAACCATAATTGTAAGAACTATGCATCAATGCTGGAAACCAAGTGTCACGCCCCGGGGTCGAAACTGCGTCCCGGGCTCGCCAATAGATCCGCCGCCCATACGGGATGTCCCGCATAGACAAAGCGTCTAACCTGCAAAAGATAATACTACAGCTATATATACAGATATCAGAGCGAGAAATAAACTGCTGTAAAATAAAATTGAAACCACTGTACAACTGAAAATCAAGATTCAATATCCATCTCCCAAATATAAATCATACAAATTCTGATCCACAGGAAAAGTACAAGTAAAAATCCTCCTATACATCATCTATGAATCCAAAAATGGAGGTAAACTAAAACAATAATATATCAGTGTACAATGAAATCCCACAATCCGGAATGGTACATCTATCTCACCAAAATGAACTACACTGATAGGGCTATCTCGTGACTCCCTGTTCTCTGTCCGTCAAGCCAGCTAAAGTAGGAAAGGAAGGAAAGGTCTCTGCAAAACATTCACCGACAGAGGGTGTGAGAACTACATCCTACAGTAATTCTCAGTGGGTACCGTCTCCAAGACCAACGGTCTGCCTACTAAGTCTATTAAAGGCATAAAATAACAAAAATACTGTGATAAAGAAAGAATAAGCTGGAAAGAAATCTACAGCTATCATGCCTCTATCTACAATGCTCAATGGGTGATACAGATGAAAATGATGCATCGACTCTATCCCAATATACTCAATCAACCCGATCACACTGACTGCCACATAGGGTCCAGTCAAACCTGCGCCTACCCACAACCACATACCCGCACTGGGTAAGGAATTACGTAGGTGGTCCCATTCGGACTGCGTCGACAAGCTGCGAAAGATAAGTAACAGGCCTAACTCCGGAGCGACACTCGAGGGGAGTGACTCCACCGAGGAAAGTATCCGCGCATCTCTGTCGAGCTCAATATGGCTCATGGAGGCTATAGTCTAAAACCATGATCAATCAGATCGGCAAAACTCAACTCACAACACTAACCCACTAGCCGGAGGTACTCAACAGCCGAAACCACCGTCAACCCAACGGCTCCCAAAATAGGACATCCAACTCACAGAAGAGAAAGAACCAACCGACACCGCAAGGGTCCGAGAATCCCGAAAGGCCGGTGCCTAGAACCCTAATCAAACAAGAATAGCTTCCAGGCTCAACCTTTCGTAGTTCTCGACCCCTTACAGTTCGGGAAAATCAGCTCTCTCGGGTAAAACATCCGGGAGGAACCAATCAGGGTCCGAAAGCTCCGGGAGACTAGCACCTAGAATCCAAATCAAATAAGAACACGTTCCAGGTGCAGCTTCTCGTAGCTCTCGACCCAAGTATGAAAACAGCTCTTAAAACCCAGATCACTCGAACCCTCTTGGGGTGAGGAAGTTTATAAGAAAATATGATATTTATTACTGAAATTCATTTTCACTCGAACCCTCTCGGGGTGAGGACCAAAATAGTTCCTTTTTATAAAATCATCTTGATTTGAGAAAACCCATTTTAATAAATTTTAGTTCTTTTAAGAAAATCAGTTAAAAATAAGTTTTATTCCCAAACCCCGAAGGGCTAATATCTTTACCCAATCAAATAAGAACAGGCTCCGGCACCCTTCGAAATTCGAAAGGAAAATATTGGTTTACTGAAATCATGTGTGTCTAAAAAGATTCTGGGTTCAAGGTCCAGCTATCAAAAGCACACTACTGCCACGAACTCAGTGGCGACAAACAGATCAGAGAATACTTGACGGCTCGAGACCACCGTTTATCCAAACGGCTCCCGACACTAGTAAAAGATTAGCCATAGTTACCAGACTCCACTTGGCCCCCAGACACAAGTGCAACATGCATCTTACACTAAAAGAAATTCCGACCACTCGGCCCACTATCCGGGCGAGAAAAACTCTATGTCCGGGGAATAAGAATGTAAAATGTGAGGATGTCTAAAGCATAAAAAAAATCTAGCCTAAGTGAGGGTTTTCTACTAGTCTGGTTTACACATGTAACATATGACAGGGTGCTAGTCAAGGTTCCAATAACATCATTAATAGGAGTGATAATCAATCAAGTGATTATATCATACATGATGCTATCTTAATCATTATAAAGTGGACATTGCATCAAACATAATCTCTAAAAAGCAAGTGTGATCATCATCTTCCAAAAACATGCTCTCAACTGCATAGGGTAAACATATTCATCATATAAGCTCTCATTCACACTTAAAGACAATACAACATGCAAGTTCTCAAATCCACATAACATGTACAATTAATCATGTAAGCCTCATTCCATATAGTTTAGACCATTTCTCACGCTTACACATCAAACATATAAGTTGTACATTAAACATGCATGCTTACTAACAAATAGAGTTAGAGAACCGTCCGCCAATTTTGGAGACAAAAATAACCCACCTAAAAATTAGTCGATCCAATGCCTGATCTAGGTAAAACGCGGCGTGTAGAATCCTTAGCCTCTCAGGAGTCCAACGCCACGAAAATCATCCAAATCCGCCACTCGGATTGGGCGCAATCACCGAAACAATGCACGCTATGCGGTTCAATTCAAGAATTTCAGCAAGCACAAAGAGGAATAAAAAGGAATGAAATTCTGAATTATACATGTCCAAGGAAAGCTCCAAACAGTAAATTCAATGTGTCCTCAATCATATATACATCTCCCAAGCATTAAAAACTCAGCATAAATCCCTTTTAATTAAGCAAAACCACAAACTTGCACTTGCTGTCCAAAACAGGGAACCAAATTTCAACATGGAGTTCAAATCATCATAGGGCTAATCCAACAGAAATTTTCCACAGGTTACAAAAGGGAATTTGTTCATCTCAATCTTAAAAAGACATCCAAACTTTGAAATTCCAAAAAAAGTCAAATATTTATAAAAATATCCTCATACAAAGGCTCAATGCTCAACTCAAAAGTCCAAAAACAGAACTGCAGTTAACTTTGCAATAGGGCCCGGAAGATTGTTAAATTTACCTAGGCAAATGAGCTCCAAATCCAGTAAGAGAGGTGCCATTGGATTCCTCTTCGAGAGTAGATATAAATCGAGCCAAAGAACTCCAAATTCCATGAACAAATAAAAGAGAAAACCCATAAATACTATGAACTATCCAAAAAGTCCAATCTGTACACGAATGCAACATGGTGCTCCAAAGATGACAAATAAATCCCAATAAAACATCAAATATGGGTGGAGTGATTGTGGTGACCCGGATCTTTGCAGGGCGTCTACAGTGTGACCAGCAGCTTCTGGAAGCCTACGTGGCATGTCGGCGGTGTTCGCGCGCCAGTTTGGACACAAGAGATGGACTCGGGGCTTAAAATGGATCTCGTAGGTAATCGGGGGACCCCATCGGATGTTTAGAACAGTTTACGCGAGGAGTGGATATCAAATTTAGGCTCGGCGCGGAATTCGGATTAAAAATACCTTTCCGGGAGCCTCCGGCAAATTATAGGATTGGAATTTGGCAAAATGGACGCCGGATTTGGAATCAGCGCGCGAAAACGGTCAAGATGGGCTATTTACTTCTGTTTTTGAGCTTGCGGGTACTGTTCATGCCGGAACAGTATTTCCGGCGATCGCCGGCGGCGGCCGGCGGCGGCGGACAGCGTCGGCGGGCGGCGGCGCAGCCTCGGGCAGGCGTTTGGCGGCCGCGGGCAGGCGGCTGAGGGCGCGGGCAGGCGGCTGAGCGCGCGGGCAGGCGCGCGGTCCACCGCGGAGGTCGTGCACCGGGGGCGGGCCACGTGGCGCTCTCCGGTTGGCCGGTTCAGCGGGCGCGGTCTACTGAAATTGGGCCCGGGTGCACGGTAGACCGGGTGGACACGTGGCGTGAGGTGATTGGTTCGGTGTTGTGCTCCCGGTCCACGCAACCGGTGGAGTGGGTGACCGGGGCAGGTGGCCGTACGGCGGGGCAGGTGGCCGTACGGCCCGGGTCAGCCGCGACGTGCGCGGTCCACGGCGCGACGTGCGTGGTGCACGGGTTGCCGGGCCACGTGTCGCGTCGCCATTTGCGGGCGCAGGTGCACCGGGTGCAGTGGGGCCCGGGGGAGTAGTGGACTGAGCTGTGTGGTGGACCGGGCCACACTGTGCGCGCCCGAAACTTGGCGGGCCGGGCCGCACTGTGCGCGCCCGAATTCGGGCGGACCGGACCGGGCACCCGAAAGTTGGGACACAATGGGAATTTTTCCAATTGTTTCCTCAGCCTATAAATAGGCAGCCCGAGCCCTCTTCTTTGGCTCTTTTCTCTCAGCCCACGCACCATCTGCCCGAGCACCTTGAAGAAGACTTGTTCAACTCTTAATTCTAGATCTTCCTGCCAAGTTCTACGATTTTAGGAGCACGCATCCCGAGGTTCTGGATTTTACGGTGCGGCACGATGTTGCTTTCTAGTGTTCTTCTTCAGCGCAGCGACAGTGTTTTGGCTCCCCTGGGCTACCCCGAGCTCCTTTTTCTGTGATTCTTGCGCCGACAGACTCTTAAGAGGTAGGGCTTCATCTTTTGTATTGATCGCGCTTTCCCGTTGCGAGTTTTTGGCACGGATCCCGAGGCAACACTGTGACCCTTTTTCTGTTTGGCTTTGTGGGACAGCATCGAGGTGTTTTGGCCATATCTTTGCGCACAAGCGTCAGCTGGAAACGAGCTTATACAACTTTTTCATCTACAGATCGCAAGGAACGCACTCGTATTTTTCTTGGATTTTTCTGAGATTTCATCAGAGGTGAAAATTACTGTTTTCTCTGTGAACAGTGTACTGTTTTAATACAGATTTTTGTATGAGTGTACCCCCTTGCCGAATTTTTATCTTGACTTACCGAACTCCGATTTGGGCGTGCAAGGTACCGTTTCGAAGCTATCGACGCAAGGATTACTGTAATATTTTTATTGGAATTTTCTGGGCACTATCTGCAGGTGATAATTTAACAGTTCAGAATTCGAGGTTGTATATGGTTTTAAGTGCTATATTTGGGAGCCTAGTGTAATTAGTGGACTTTGTATTGTGCCAGGAGTGTTACGGGTGTGCTGAACTTATTGGAGCAAGGGATTAGAGTTATTTGGTGTTTTCAGCTGTTGGGCTTTGGACAGTCAGCTTTTCAGGTGGGTGCCTTATTCCCGGAACCGGTGGACGGTTCTCTAAATTTTCATATGTTAGCATTGCATGCAGGTGAATGGTACAATAGCTGGGATTGATCGGTAAGTTTAACAATGAGGATTTTATGAAAATTGCAAGTGAATTATTCACAGTATGACAATGGTATTAATCAAATAGTCATGTTGATGATTAGTGAAAGCTTATCTAAGGCAAGGATACCCTATATGATTAATTATCATGCCATATGAGCACATAACCTTTTATGAGGATGGTTTATGCATTGGGATAGGATTATGTAGTTATGTGCAGGTTCTACTCTGAGGAGCCATTATGGATTGAGAATTATGGACAGGTATGGTCATTGATAATTTTGGCATGAGGTTTATTTTCTTTATTCTTCTTGAGGACAAATGCATGCTTGTATGGACATATGTGTATGGACATATAGTTAGGCCATCTTTTACTGCTGCACTACATATTGGAATTTGACTTAGGAGAAACCATGATTGCTTTCTTTCTCCTTTTTATTTAGACTTTTGAGTCATGTTGCTCGGGTTCGAGCAGAGGTTTGGGATAGTGTAGCTGGGACGTTAGGGTCTGAGACAGGGTGTGCTTGATGTTGGATTGTGGGTTATTGCGGCAACCGCGGACAGTAGGCGGTTGACCGGATCTTGATTAATTTACCCAAGTGTGGGTTGTGGGTTATTGCGGTGACCGCGGACTTTGGGCGGTTGACCGGATGTTGACTATTGCATCAGATTGGGTATCAGATTTGTTCTAGTGGATGGTGTTTCCCACTTTTTGAGTACTATTGCATCAGATCGAGGTTTCTTTAGTGGACGGAGTTTCCCACTTTGATCATAGTCTTGATCCAGTCCTGCTATTATGAGACAGTGGTTACAGAGATACTCGATACAGTGATGCTTGATACAGTGATACTTTACTCGTGTGGGTCGCTCCCCTCGAGTGCCACTCCGGAGTAGGCTTTCCACGGTGTGAGCGCCGGGCACCAGGCAGGGTTCTTGAGTTCGACAGCAGAGCAGGCAGTACCAGTGATTACTGGTCTATCGATTGGGTTTATTCAGGCAGATACTTTCTGTTACACTCGTGCCTGGGGGACCGAGTGGAGTCTAGTAGCTTTGTTTAGACCAGTGCTTGTATTGTTGGGAACCGTTCGGGGTTTGACGGTGGTCCCGTGGTCGTTGTGAGTTCTTTGACCATTGTGTGAGAGGTTGAGCATCTTGTGTCTATCCGTTCTGAGAGAGAGAGCATGGATTATGACTATAGCCTGCATGAGCCACTACTCAATAGCGAGTTAGTCCGTTTGGACGCCCTACGTAATTCCTGCCCGTCAGCGGGAGGTGGTTGTAGGTGGGCGCAGGTTTGACTGGACCCGATGTGGCAGTCAGCTCGATTGGGTCAATTGAGCACCTCGTGTGCGAGTGTTGCATATCTTCATCAGAGTTTCCCCATTTGAGCATTTGGATAGAGGCATGGTAGCTGTAGAGTGTTTCCAGCTTCTTCTTTTAGTTTTACTGCATCGGTTATCTTTTGCCTCTAGTAGTCTTGGTGGGCAGATCGTCGGGCCTTGTGGCGATACCCACTGAGAACTCCCTTATTGCGTAGTTCTCACACCCGTTGGGGGTTTTCCCCCTTTTGTCCTTTCTCCTCTTTGTTTTGCAGAGTCTTGGCGGGTGTTGCCGTTCTGTGGTTGCTGTGCGTGGTGAGGGAGTAGCGAGCTAGATCCAGACCCATCTTTGGAGAGTAGCGGTACCCCCTTTGGAGGAGATCTTCAGTATAGTCGGTAGATTGGTATTTATTTCCTCTTTTGAGAGACTGGTGTAGTGAGGATATGATGTATTGAGAGCTTGTACACTGATGTTTTATTTGAGATATCTCCCTGTTGAGCTATGAGTTTTGTACTCGAGGTTAATGTATGATTATCATTTTTGGGAGATGGACCTTGTTGTTTTATCTTCAGTTGTACAGTGGTTGATTTTATTCTACAGCAGTTTTATCTTTCAGCTCTGATATCTGTTAGCTGTAGTTCTTTTTGCAGGTAGGACGCTTCGCCTATGCGGGTTTGGCATAGGTGGCGGATCTGTTGGCGAGCCCGGGTCGCAGTTTCGACCTCGGGGCGTGACAGATTAGGTGGTATCAGAGCCTAGGTTGTAGGTCATGGTGGACTTAGAAACCCTAGGCTTGTGGTTGGACCCTAGGATGACTTCGTGAGAGTCGTGATTTGTAGCGAGAGTCCTGATTGAGTTTTGCACCTCTCCCGAGGGACGCGATGAGTGATTGGCATGTTTATTCTCCTAAGTAGTTATGTTGGCTGCAGACAACATAACGCTATGGAATGGGTGACATTTTCTAGACTTTCGCTGGATTGGGTCGAGCGTTGTTGTGTGCTGATTTGTGGTTTCGTCGAGGCGAGCGGTGTCTCCCCGACGCTGGGTTTGGGACCTTTGTGCATCCTGTCATGGCAGTTGAGCTTGAGCGGTTGGTTTTGGGCCGGATACCCGGATTGAGGTCAGAGAACTCCGGACCCAGATGACAGGATGGTCAAAGGCATATCAGCGGCAGAGTGAGCAGCTAGTTTGGTGACGCAGTTGTCAGAGCAGTGGGCAGCCCGACTGTACTTTTCTTCTGAGACCACCAGGATGTAGTACCCTCAGTGGCAGGGATTTTTGTAGTGCCAATAGAGCGAGTGGCCCCCTCCGTGCCAATGTTTTGTGCCAAGGCACTGAGGTAGGGTGGATGGTTGACAGCAGAGGAGCTGTGGGGCATGTTTGATTTAGTGAGCCAGATTTGGCAGATGAACCACCCCGACTCGTAAGATTGAGCTTGGAGCCTTTGGAGGCAGAGTCGTGGTTGGGGGTGATGGAGTGATCAATTGAGAGCCTCCCTGTGCTAGAGAGTTTATGCAGTTGTTGAACTGGTGCTCCAGGTTTCGAGGGACGAGGCACATAGGATAAGTGAGATTGGGAGTGGATTGCACCAGGATACTCTTTAGTTTCTTTTCGGTCCCTCATGTTCGGGTTTTGGACTGTGGATGCCTCGTCGGAGTAGGCATTGTGTTTGGAGCTGGACACTGCAGTTCCTTGGATGGGGATCTGCCGCTAGAGGCGAGTTCTGGAGGGAGGTGCTTGGCGCTAGGTGATGGAGGACAGATCGGCAGGCAGAGGCATTTTCGTTTTGCTTTCCTGGGTGGTGGATATCCTTGTGGATGGTTAATGCAAAGCTTACCCAAGGGAATTCTACCCTTTGTGATTTATAACTTGCATATTTTGATTGTATCATATGGGATTGAGGGGTGAGCTTAGAAAGGATAAGTGTATAGGGAATTGCATGGATTAATGGTGTTTTGTCTTATGACGGTTGCAATGATGGATTTCTGAGATGTTGGGGAACGGGTGGACCCCGATGGCAGTATCAGTGTCTATATCAGAGTAGCGCAACGGTAGCGTGGTTTTGTTGTCTGCGGAGGATCGTATCTGTTGCCTCAGCGTGAGCAGAAACAGAGGTCGTGCTCCCTTGTGATTGATTGGTTATTTTCTGATGGACTAAGCGACAACCGCTTGCATCGTGTGGATGAGTTTGTGCCGCCTGGTTGGAGGGCGCCACGGCAGTGGATCGGGTTGTTGCATGTGTGATTTCATCACAGTAGTCGGAGTTAGTGTACCTCGCTTTCCGGCATGGACTAAAGGCAGTGTTATTACCACGTGCACTAGAGGTACAGAATACCATCGGTGTTATGCATGTGAAGGAGGCTTGTGGGTTTTGTTCAGTGTCGTTGAGACCATGAGTTATACCAGCAAACCTCTTGCTATGGGTGGCAGTTCGATGTTTTGACCCAGTGCTTGGGATTGGTTGGCACGGCACCACTGGATGGTTAAGTGCAGAGAGGGTGCTGATTGTGACTTTCGCGAGGCAGACAAAGGAGGCTTGTTATAGGGAGAGTGTTCGAGCACACAGGGTTTAGCGACTGTGTGAGAGGAGCTTATGGTGGCGCCGGGACCAAAGGATATTTTTATTGCTGCGAAATCCCGGGTGTGAGTCCACTCGAGTTGATGATTATGCCGCCTGTTAGGGAGAGTTTGATTGCGGTTGACGTGGTTCTGGAAACCGCGCCAACCTCAGTAGCACCACTTGGATTATCGGTAAGAGCTGGGAGACTTGATCGCACCGGTGCAGGGATCTGTTGGATCGAGGGTCTGTTTGACCTAGTGCCACGTCGTTGATACACGATGGTGAGAGCCCTTTGGGATTGGAGCCCAGGCAGGTCCAGGTATTATTTAGAACCTTTTGAAGGAGCTATATTCCGGCAGTTATTGTTTGATGCCTGCGCCAATTTGGAATTTCAACTGAGGGCTTTGTCTAGATGGTGTTCAGGACGGTAGGGGCATTACGAGTACAGTGAAGCCAATGGATGGACTAATGCCCTGTTGCCTGTAGATTGAGGAATTCTGTGTTTCAGTTGGGCTTGAACGGTTTGATAGCGGCATCCTCCTGGAATATTTTGGTTTTACCCCCCCCTCCCTGAGTGTTTAGAGTTTGTGCAGCATTTGTATATGGTGTGACAAGGTCTGTGGGGAAGAAGCTTTTTGCCAAGTCGTTGTGGTGCAAGTTTTAGCTTCGAGAGCATATCTTCCTGGATTACTTTTTCTAGCCGAAGGGGCGGCGGTGGAAATTCGACCAAAGTGGATGCTATTTAAGACTGGCCGAGATCGACGGTCATTGTTGGGGTGAGGAGTTTTTGGACCGGATAGTGCCAGCAGAGCTTGATGACCGGGTGATGAGATTGGTACCAGCGCCGCTTCTAACCTAGTCAGTGGTGGGAGATGGATATGTGAGTTATAGTGATACCTCCCGTAGTGGCTGTAGAGCCACCATTGGATTTTGTGAGCATCCAGTATCACCCCGACAGAGCCACTGTGGTGGCGGATGCCTGGAGCAGAAGAGCTATTTGGGAGTCGAGTTTGACGGTTCCATAGCTGGCACTGTGTGGGGCCATCCTTGTGTGCAGGGTTTGAGTTGAGTCCCTGAGGATCCCTTTTGATGAGAGGCTGCGGCTGAGCAATCCACTTAGGTGGTTAAGTGTTGAGGGCGACCGAGTGTGAACCCCTGCTTGTTTGGGCCCCTTTTCTATGCAGGTGTTTGTGTGGATGTGATTCGGGTCGCTTTGGTTGAGCTGGCTCTTGGGAGTGATTTTAGAGCGTGTTACTCAGGCTGTTTGTTCCTTTTCCCCCCGCCTTTTGTTGGAGTTTTTGAGGTTTTTCTACGTCTCAGCTCTGGAGTGTCATGTTTTGGACCCCTCGCCCGTGTTTGACTCGTTCCTTTTGGGGTCTGTGAGAGTTTGGACTACGAGGGACGCCGTTGCAAATTCCGACTCGTGAGGTGAGGGAATTGCGCAATCGGGCTATGCCGTACTGGTTGTTGCTGTTGTTGTTGCTGAGGAGTAATCACGGGGAGTGATAGGTGACCTTGGGAGCTGGAGACGGCGGTGTTGAGTATTGACCCCTGGTTTTCTGGGACTCCTTGGGAGTTGCCTTAGTTTCGAGGACGAAACTTTCTTCTAGTGGGGGAGGATGTGGTGACCCGGATCTTTGCAGGGCGTCTACAGTGTGACCAGCAGCTTCTTGGAAGCCTACGTGGCATGTCGGCGGTGTTCGCGCGCCAGTTTGGACACAAGAGATGGACTCGGGGCTTAAAATGGATCTCGTAGGTAATCGGGGGACCCCATCGGATGTTTAGAACAGTTTACGCGAGGAGTGGATATCAAATTTAGGCTCGGCGCGGAATTCGGATTAAAAATACCTTTCCGGGAGCCTCCGGCAAATTATAGGATTGGAATTTGGCAAAATGGACGCCGGATTGGAATCAGCGCGCGAAAACGGTCAAGATGGGCTATTTACTTCTGTTTTTTAGCTTGCGGGTACTGTTCATGCCGGAACAGTATTTCCGGCGATCGCCGGCGGCGGCCGGCGGCGGCGGACAGCGTCGGCGGGCGGCGGCGCAGCCTCGGGCAGGCGTTTGGCGGCCGCGGGCAGGCGGCTGAGGGCGCGGGCAAGCGGCTGAGCGCGCGGGCAGGCGCGCGGTCCACCGCAGGAGGTCGTGCACCGGGGGCGGGCCACGTGGCGCTCTCCGGTTGGCCGGTTCAGCGGCGCGGTCTACTGAAATTGGGCCCGGGTGCACGGTAGACCGGGTGGAACACGTGGCGTGAGGTGATTGGTTCGGTGTTGTGCTCCCGGTCCACGCAACCGGTGGAGTGGGTGACCGGGGCAGGTGGCCGTACGGCGGGGCAGGTGGCCGTACGGCCCGGGTCAGCCGCGACGTGCGCGGTCCACGGCGCGACGTGCGTGGTGCACGGGTTGCCGGGCCACGTGTCGCGTCGCCATTCGCGGGCGCAGGTGCACCGGGTGCAGTGGGGCCCGGGGGAGTAGTGGACTGGACTGTGTGGTGGACCGGGCCGCACTGTGCGCGCCCGAAAGTGGTGGGCCGGGCCGCACTGTGCGCGCCCGGAAATTTCCGGGCGCCCGAAAATCCGGACACAATGGGAATTTTTCCAATTGTTTCCTCAGCCTATAAATAGGCAGCCCGAGCCCTCTCTTTGGCTCTTTTCTCTCAGCCCACGCACCATCTGCCCGAGCACCTTTAAGCTAAGTTTTTCACCTCTAAGTGCTTGATCTTCCTGCAAGTTTGGGATTTTTGGGGCACGAATCCCGAGGTTCCCCATTTTACGGTGCGGCGCGATGTTGCTTTCTAGTGTTCTTCTTCGGCGCAGCGACAGTGTTTTGGCTCCCCTGGGCTACCCCGAGCTCCTTTTTCTGTGATTCTTGCGCCGACAGACTCCTAAGAGGTAGGGCTTCATCTTTCGTATTGATCGCGCTTTCCCGTTGCGAGTTTTTGGCACGGATCCCGAGGCAACACTGTGACCCTTTTCTGTTTGGCTTTGTGGGACAGCATCGAGGTGTTTTGGCCATATCTTTGCGCACAAGCGTCAGCCGGAAACGAGCTTATACAACTTTTTCATCTACAGATCGCAAGGAACGCGCTCGTATTTTTCTTGGATTTTTCTGAGATTTCATCAGAGGTGAAATTACTGTTTTCTCAGTGAACAGTGTACAGTTTTAATACAGATTTTTGTATGAGTGTACCCCCTTGCCGAATTTTTATCTTGACTTACCGAACTCCGATTTGGGCGTGCAAGGTACCGTTTCGAAGCTATCGACGCAAGGATTGCTGTGATATTTTATTGGAATTTTCTGGGCACTATCTGCAGGTGATAATTTAACAGTTCAGAATTCGAGGTTGTATGTGGTTTTAAGTGCTATATTTGGGAGCCTAGTGTAATTAGTGGACTTTGTATTGTGCCAGGAGTGTTACGGGTGTGCTGAACTTATTGGAGCAAGGGATTAGAGTTATTTGGTGTTTTCAGCTGTTGGGCTTTGGACAGTCAGCTTTTCAGGTGGGTGCCTTATTCCCGGAACCGGTGGACGGTTCTCTAAATTTTCATATGTTAGCATTGCATGCAGGTGAATGGTACAATAGCTGGGATTGATCGGTAAGTTTAACAATGAGGATTTTATGGAAATTGCAAGTGAATTATTCACAGTATGACAATGGTATTAATCAAATAGTCATGTTGATGATTAGTGAAGCTTATCTAAGGCAAGGATACCCTATATGATTAATTATCATGCCATATTAGCACATAACCTTTTATGAGGATGGTTTATGCATTGGGATAGGATTATGTAGTTATGTGCAGGTTCTACTCTGAGGAGCCATTATGGATTGAGAATTATGGACAGGTATGGTCATTGATAATTTTGGCATGAGGTTTATTTTCTTTATTCTTCTTGAGGACAAATGCATGCTTGTATGGACATATGTGTATGGACATATAGTTAGGCCATCTTTTACTGCTGCACTACATATTGGAATTTGACTTAGGAGAAACCATGATTGCTTTCTTTCTCCTTTTTATTTAGACTTTTGAGTCATGTTGCTCGGGTTCGAGCAGAGGTTTGGGATAGTGTAGCTGGGACCTTAGGGTCAGAGACAGGGTGTGCTTGATGTTGGATTGTGGGTTATTGCGGCAACCGCGGACAGTAGGCGGTTGACCGATCTTGATTAATTTACCCAATTGTGGATTGTGGGTTATGCGGCAACCGCGGACAGTAGGCGGTTGACCGGATCTTGATTAATTTACCCAATTGTGGGTTGTGGGTTATTGCGGTGACCGCGGACTTTGGGCGGTTGACCGGATGTTGACTATTGCATCAGATTGGGTATCAGATTTGTTCTAGTGGATGGTGTTTCCCACTTTTTGAGTACTATTGCATCAGATCGGGGTTTTGTTAGTGGACGGAGTTTCCCACTTTGATCATAGTCTTGATCCAGTCCTGCTATTATGAGACAGTGGTTACAGAGATACTCGATACAGTGATGCTTGATACAGTGATACTTTACTCGTGTGGGTCGCTCCCCTCGAGTGCCACTCCGGAGTGTGCGACTGGACGACCGATGCCAGTCTGTTACTACTTTTGTGTGCGATCGACGGTTGATGCGATCTTTCTTACTTGGGATCACCGTTCCGAGGGCAGTGGTCGAGTCGACAAAGCAGGCAGTACCAGTGATTACTGGTCTATCGATTGGGTTTATTCAGGCAGATACTTTTTGTTACACTCGTGCCTGGGGGACCGAGTGGAGTCTAGTAGCTGTGGTTAGACCAGTGCTAGTATTGTTGGGAACCGTTCGGGGTTTGACGGTGGTCCCGTGGTCGTTGTGAGTTCTTTGACCATTGTGTGAGAGGTTGAGCATCTTGAGTCTATCCGTTCTGAGAGAGAGAGCATGGATTATGACTATAGCCTGCATGAGCCACTACTCAATAGCGAGTTAGTCCGTTTGGACGCCCTACGTAATTCCTGCCCGTCAGCGGGAGGTGGTTGTAGGTGGGCGCAGGTTTGACTGGACCCGATGTGGCAGTCAGCTCGATTGGGTCATTGAGCACCTCGTGTGCGAGTGTTGCATATCTTCATCAGAGTTTCCCCATTTGAGCATTTGGATAGGGCATGGTAGCTGTAGAGTGTTTCCAGCTTCTTCTTTCAGTTTTACTGCATCGGTTATCTTTTGCCTCTAGTAGTCTTGGTGGGCAGATCGTCGGGCCTTGTGGCGATACCCACTGAGAACTCCCTTATTGCGTAGTTCTCACGCCCGTTGGGGTGTTTCCCCTTTTGTCCTTTCTCCTCTTTGTTTTGCAGAGTCTTGGCGGTGTTGCCGTTCTGTGGTTGCTGTGCGTGGTGAGGAGTAGCGAGCTAGATCCGACCCATCTTTGGAGAGTAGCGGTACCCTTTGGAGGAGATCTTCAGTATAGTCCGGTATTGGTATTTATTTCCTCTTTTGAGAGACTGATGTAGTGAGGATATGATGTATTGAGAGCTTGTACACTGATGTTTTATTTGAGATATCTCCCTGTTGAGCTATGAGTTTTGTACTCGAGGTTAAAGTATGATTACTTTTTTGGGAGATGGACCTTGTTGTTTTTATCTTCAGTTGTACAGTGGTTGATTTTATTCTACAGCAGTTTATCTTTTAGCTCTGATATCTGTTAGCTGTAGTTCTTTTTGCAGGTAGGACGCTTCGCCTATGCGGGTTGGCATAGGTGGCGGATCTGTTGGCGAGCCCGGTCGCAGTTTCGACCCCGGGGTGCCAATTGGGGTCGGGATCGTTGAGGAGATGGTGGAAACGATAAAAGAGAGACTCTAGATGTTTGTGGCTGATCTCGAAAAGAGTCTGCTTGTGGGAGAGCGAAAGATAAAGGAGTCGGCGTCGAAACGAAGGTGAGCAACGCATCATCTGCGTATGTGGGGTGGGAGTAGAGAAATATACGTATAGTGTCAGTTCGATAGAGAGAAAAAAGTAAAGAGATAGGTAAGAAAAAAACGTTTCACACAAAAATAAAATTAAATATCGTATGATAGGAGATAGGAGGGAAAGAAAGAAATGCTTCAGGAAGTATGAGAATTTGGAGTTGGAGGAGGAGATTGAGAAGAAACTGTTTATTTGGTTGTACTTAAGACTGTCAAAAACTAATTATTAATATAAAATAGTCACTATATAAAATTAGGTTATAGAGACCAATGCTTGTAACATTTTGTATAAGTGTCTTATTTATTTTTCTCTATAGCCAAAATTAGATTATAGGGACACATTTTTAAGACACTTACAAAAAATGTGTCGCTTAGCACCTCAGCGACGGCAGATATAGCAACACTTACCATAA
>CM055067.1:9370972-9407294 GCA_029204045.2 Tillandsia leiboldiana | reverse complement strand
GCATAGGGTAAACATATTCATCATATGCTCTCTTCACAGACGAAAGACATACAACTGCAGTTCTCAATCCACATAACATGTACATTAATCATGTAAGCCTCATTCCATATAGTTTAACCATTCTACGCTTACCACATCAAACATATAATTTGTACTTAACATGCCATCTTTATAACAAATAGAGTTAGAGCCGTCCGCCCAATTTTGGAACAAAAAGAACCACCTAAAAATTAGTCGCTCCAATGCCTTATCAGGTAAAACGCGGCGTGTAGAATCCTTGCCTCTCAGGAGTCCAACGCCACGAAATCATCCAAATCCGCCCCTCGGATTGGGCCGCAATCACCGAACAATGCCGCTATGGCGGTTCAATTCAAGAATTTCAGCAAAGCACGAAGAGGAATCCAAGGAATAAATTCTGAATTATACATGGTCCAGGAAACTCCAACAGTAAATTCAATTGTCCTCAATCATGATCCTCCCCAGCATTAAAAACTCGCATAAACTCACCTTTTATTAAGCAAAAACCACCACTTGGCACAAAGTGCTGTCCAAACATGGAACCAAATTCTCAACCGGAGTTCAATCAATCATAGTCTAATCCCACAGACATCTTTTCTCACAGGTTACAAATGGACTTTGTTCCCAATCTGAAAAAGACATCCAAACTTAGAAATCCAAAACAGTCAAATATCTATAAAAATCCTCATGACAAAGGCTCCAATGCCAACCTCAAAAGTCCAAAAACATGAACTGCAGTTACTTTGCAATATGGGCCCCGGAAGATTGTTAAAATGTACCTAGGCCAATGACTCCAAATCCAGTCCAAAATTCCCATTGGATTCCTCTCGAGAGTAGATATAATCGAGCCCAAGAATCCATAAATTCCATGACAATTAAAGATAAACCCATACATACTATGAACTATCAAAAAGTCCAATCTGTAACACGAATAGCAAAGATTGTGCTCCAAAGATGACAATAATCCCAAATACCCCATCAAATATGGTGGAGTGATTGTGGTGACCCGGATCTTTGCAGGGCTTCTACAGTGTGACCAGCAGCTTCTGGAAGCCTACGTGGCATGTCGGCGGTGTTCGCGGCGCCAGTTTGGACACAAGAGATGGACTCGGGGCTTAAAATGGATCTCGTAGGTAATCGGGGGACCCCTCGGATGTTTAGAAAGTTTTACGCGAGGAGGGATATCAAATTTAGGCTCGGCGCGGAATTCGGATTAAAAATACCTTTCCGGAGCCTCCGGCAAATTATAGGATTGGAATTTGGCAAAATGGACGCCGGATTTGGAATCAGCGCGCGAAAACGGTCAAGATGGGCTATTTACTTACTGTTTTTGAGCTTGCGGGTACTGTTCATGCCGGAACAGTATTTCCGGCGATCGCCGGCGGCGGCGGCGGCGGACGTCGGCGGGCGGCGGCGCAGCCTCGGGCAGGCGTTTGGCGGCCGCGGGCAGGCGGCTGAGGGCGCGGGCAGGCGGCTGAGCGCGCGGCAGGCGCGCGGTCCACCGCGGAGGTCGTGCACCGGGGGCGGGCCACGTGGCGCTCTCTCCGTTGGCCGGTTCAGCGGGCGCGGTCCACTGAAATTGGGCCCGTGTGCACGTAGACCGGGTGGACACGTGGCGTGAGGTGATTGGTTCGGTGTTGTGCTCCCGGTCCACGCAACCGGTGGAGTGGGTGACCGGGGCAGGTGGCCGTACGGCGGGGCAGGTGGCCGTACGGCCCGGTCAGCCGCGACGTGCGCGGTCCACGGCGCGACGTGCGTGGTGCACGGTTGCCGGGCCACGTGTCGCGTCGCCATTTGCGGGCGCAGGTGCACCGGGTGCAGTGGGGCCCGGGGGTAGTGGACTGAGCTGTGTGGTGGACCGGGCCGCACTGTGCGCGCCCGAAACTTGGCGGGCCGGGCCGCACTGTGCGCGCCCGAATTCGGGCGGACCGGACCGGGCGCCCGAAAGTTGGGACACAATGGGATTTTCCAATTGTTTCCTCAGCCTATAAATAGGCAGCCCGAGCCCTCTTCTTTGGCTCTTTTCTCTCAGCCACGCACCATCTGCCCGAGCACCTTGAAGAAGACTTGTTCACTCTTAATTCTTGATCTTCCTGCCAAGTTCTACGATTTTTAGGAGCACGCATCCCGAGGTTCTGGATTTTACGTGCGGCGCGATGTTGCTTTCTAGTGTTCTTCTTCGGCGCAGCGACAGTGTTTTGGCTCCCCTGGGCTACCCCGAGCTCCTTTTTCTGTGATTCTTGCGCGCCGACAGACTCCTAAGAGGTAGGGCTTCATCTTTCGTATTGATCGCGCTTTCCCGTTGCGAGTTTTTGGCACGGATCCCGAGGGCAACACTGTGACCCTTTTTCTGTTTGGCTTTGTGGGACAGCATCGAGGTGTTTTGGCCATATCTTTGCGCACAAGCGTCAGCTGGAAACGAGCTTATACAACTTTTTCATCTACAGATCGCAAGGAACGCACTCGTATTTTTCTTGGATTTTTCTGAGATTTCATCAGAGGTGAAAATTACTGTTTTCCTCTGTGAACAGTGTACTGTTTTAATACAGATTTTTGTATGAGTGTACCCCCTTGCCGAATTTTTATCTTGACTTACCGAACCTCCGATTTGGGGCGTGCAAGGTACCGTTTCGAAGCTATCGACGCAAGGATTAACTGTATAGTTTTATTGGAATTTTCCTGGGCACTATCTGCAGGTGATAAGTTAACAGTTCAGAATTCGAGGTTGTATATGGTTTTAAGTGCTATATTTGGGGAGCCTAGTGTAATTAGTGGACTTTGTATTGTGCCAGGAGTGTTACGGGTGTGCTGAACTTATTGGAGCAAGGGATTAGAGTATTTGGTGTTTTCAGCTGTTGGCTTTGGACAGTCCGCTTTTCAGGTGGGGTGCCTTATTCCCGGAACCGGTGGACGGTTCTCTAAATTTTCATATGTTAGCATTGCATGCAGGTGAATGGTACAATAGCTGGGATTGATCGGTAAGTTTAACAATGAGGATTTTATGAAAATTGCAAGTGAATTATTCACAGTATGACAATGGTATTAATCAAATAGTCATGTTGATGATTAGTGAAAGCTTATCTAAGGCAAGGATACCCTATATGATTAATTATCATGCCATATGAGCACATAACCTTTTATGAGGATGGTTTATGCATTGGGATAGGATTATGTAGTTATGTGCAGGTTCTACTCTGAGGAGCCATTATGGATTGAGAATTATGGACAGGTATGGTCATTGATAATTTTGGCATGAGGTTTATTTTCTTTATTCTTTCTTGAGGACAAATGCATGCTTGTATGGACATATGTGTATGGACATATAGTTAGGCCATCTTTTACTGCTGCACTACATATTGGAATTTGACTTAGGAGAAACCATGATTGCTTTCTTTCTCCTTTTTATTTAGACTTTTGAGTCATGTTGCTCGGGTTCGAGCAGAGGTTTGGGATAGTGTAGCTGGGACGTTAGGGTCTGAGACAGGGTGTGCTTGATGTTGGATTGTGGGTTATTGCGGCAACCGCGGACAGTAGGCGGTTGACCGGATCTTGATTAATTTACCCAAGTGTGGGTTGTGGGTTATTGCGGTGACCGCGGACTTTGGGCGGTTGACCGGATGTTGACTATTGCATCAGATTGGGTATCAGATTTGTTCTAGTGGATGGTGTTTCCCACTTTTTGAGTACTATTGCATCAGATCGAGGTTTCTTTAGTGGACGGAGTTTCCCACTTTGATCATAGTCTTGATCCAGTCCTGCTATTATGAGACAGTGGTTACAGAGATACTCGATACAGTGATGCTTGATACAGTGATACTTTACTCGTGTGGGTCGCTCCCCTCGAGTGCCACTCCGGAGTAGGCTTTCCACGGTGTGAGCGCCGGGCACCAGGCAGGGTTCTTGAGTTCGACAGCAGAGCAGGCAGTACCAGTGATTACTGGTCTATCGATTGGGTTTATTCAGGCAGATACTTTCTGTTACACTCGTGCCTGGGGGACCGAGTGGAGTCTAGTAGCTTTGTTTAGACCAGTGCTTGTATTGTTGGGAACCGTTCGGGGTTTGACGGTGGTCCCGTGGTCGTTGTGAGTTCTTTGACCATTGTGTGAGAGGTTGAGCATCTTGTGTCTATCCGTTCTGAGAGAGAGAGCATGGATTATGACTATAGCCTGCATGAGCCACTACTCAATAGCGAGTTAGTCCGTTTGGACGCCCTACGTATTCCTCCTGCCCGTCAGCGGGAGGTGGTTGTAGGTGGGCGCAGGTTTGACTGGACCCGATGTGGCAGTCAGCTCGATTGGGTCAATTGAGCACCTCGTGTGCGAGTGTTGCATATCTTCATCAGAGTTTCCCCATTTGAGCATTTGGATAGAGGCATGGTAGCTGTAGAGTGTTTCCAGCTTCTTCTTTTAGTTTTACTGCATCGGTTATCTTTTGCCTCTAGTAGTCTTGGTGGGCAGATCGTCGGGCCTTGTGGCGATACCCACTGAGAACTCCCTTATTGCGTAGTTCTCACACCCGTTGGGGGTTTTCCCCCTTTTGTCCTTTCTCCTCTTTGTTTTGCAGAGTCTTGGCGGGTGTTGCCGTTCTGTGGTTGCTGTGCGTGGTGAGGGAGTAGCGAGCTAGATCCAGACCCATCTTTGGAGAGTAGCGGTACCCCCTTTGGAGGAGATCTTCAGTATAGTCGGTAGATTGGTATTTATTTCCTCTTTTGAGAGACTGGTGTAGTGAGGATATGATGTATTGAGAGCTTGTACACTGATGTTTTATTTGAGATATCTCCCTGTTGAGCTATGAGTTTTGTACTCGAGGTTAATGTATGATTATCATTTTTGGGAGATGGACCTTGTTGTTTATCTTCAGTTGTACAGTGGTTGATTTTATTCTACAGCAGTTTTATCTTTCAGCTCTGATATCTGTTAGCTGTAGTTCTTTTTGCAGGTAGGACGCTTCGCCTATGCGGGTTTGGCATAGGTGGCGGATCTGTTGGCGAGCCCGGGTCGCAGTTTCGACCTCGGGGCGTGACAGATTAGGTGGTATCAGAGCCTAGGTTGTAGGTCATGGTGGACTTAGAAACCCTAGGCTTGTGGTTGGACCCTAGGATGACTTCGTGAGAGTCGTGATTTGTAGCGAGAGTCCTGATTGAGTTTTGCACCTCTCCCGAGGGACGCGATGAGTGATTGGCATGTTTATTCTCCTAAGTAGTTATGTTGGCTGCAGACAACATAACGCTATGGAATGGGTGACATTTTCTAGACTTTCGCTGGATTGGGTCGAGCGTTGTTGTGTGCTGATTTGTGGTTTCGTCGAGGCGAGCGGTGTCTCCCCGACGCTGGGTTTGGGACCTTTGTGCATCCTGTCATGGCAGTTGAGCTTGAGCGGTTGGTTTTGGGCCGGATACCCGGATTGAGGTCAGAGAACTCCGGACCCAGATGACAGGATGGTCAAAGGCATATCAGCGGCAGAGTGAGCAGCTAGTTTGGTGACGCAGTTGTCAGAGCAGTGGGCAGCCCGACTGTACTTTTCTTCTGAGACCACCAGGATGTAGTACCCTCAGTGGCAGGGATTTTTGTAGTGCCAATAGAGCGAGTGGCCCCCTCCGTGCCAATGTTTTGTGCCAAGGCACTGAGGTAGGGTGGATGGTTGACAGCAGAGGAGCTGTGGGGCATGTTTGATTTAGTGAGCCAGATTTGGCAGATGAACCACCCCGACTCGTAAGATTGAGCTTGGAGCCTTTGGAGGCAGAGTCGTGGTTGGGGGTGATGGAGTGATCAATTGAGAGCCTCCCTGTGCTAGAGAGTTTATGCAGTTGTTGAACTGGTGCTCCAGGTTTCGAGGGACGAGGCACATAGGATAAGTGAGATTGGGAGTGGATTGCACCAGGATACTCTTTAGTTTCTTTTCGGTCCCTCATGTTCGGGTTTTGGACTGTGGATGCCTCGTCGGAGTAGGCATTGTGTTTGGAGCTGGACACTGCAGTTCCTTGGATGGGGATCTGCCGCTAGAGGCGAGTTCTGGAGGGAGGTGCTTGGCGCTAGGTGATGGAGGACAGATCGGCAGGCAGAGGCATTTTCGTTTTGCTTTCCTGGGTGGTGGATATCCTTGTGGATGGTTAATGCAAAGCTTACCCAAGGGAATTCTACCCTTTGTGATTTATAACTTGCATATTTTGATTGTATCATATGGGATTGAGGGGTGAGCTTAGAAAGGATAAGTGTATAGGGAATTGCATGGATTAATGGTGTTTTGTCTTATGACGGTTGCAATGATGGATTTCTGAGATGTTGGGGAACGGGTGGACCCCGATGGCAGTATCAGTGTCTATATCAGAGTAGCGCAACGGTAGCGTGGTTTTGTTGTCTGCGGAGGATCGTATCTGTTGCCTCAGCGTGAGCAGAAACAGAGGTCGTGCTCCCTTGTGATTGATTGGTTATTTTCTGATGGACTAAGCGACAACCGCTTGCATCGTGTGGATGAGTTTGTGCCGCCTGGTTGGAGGGCGCCACGGCAGTGGATCGGGTTGTTGCATGTGTGATTTCATCACAGTAGTCGGAGTTAGTGTACCTCGCTTTCCGGCATGGACTAAAGGCAGTGTTATTACCACGTGCACTAGAGGTACAGAATACCATCGGTGTTATGCATGTGAAGGAGGCTTGTGGGTTTTGTTCAGTGTCGTTGAGACCATGAGTTATACCAGCAAACCTCTTGCTATGGGTGGCAGTTCGATGTTTTGACCCAGTGCTTGGGATTGGTTGGCACGGCACCACTGGATGGTTAAGTGCAGAGAGGGTGCTGATTGTGACTTTCGCGAGGCAGACAAAGGAGGCTTGTTATAGGGAGAGTGTTCGAGCACACAGGGTTTAGCGACTGTGTGAGAGGAGCTTATGGTGGCGCCGGGACCAAAGGATATTTTTATTGCTGCGAAATCCCGGGTGTGAGTCCACTCGAGTTGATGATTATGCCGCCTGTTAGGGAGAGTTTGATTGCGGTTGACGTGGTTCTGGAAACCGCGCCAACCTCAGTAGCACCACTTGGATTATCGGTAAGAGCTGGGAGACTTGATCGCACCGGTGCAGGGATCTGTTGGATCGAGGGTCTGTTTGACCTAGTGCCACGTCGTTGATACACGATGGTGAGAGCCCTTTGGGATTGGAGCCCAGGCAGGTCCAGGTATTATTTAGAACCTTTTGAAGGAGCTATATTCCGGCAGTTATTGTTTGATGCCTGCGCCAATTTGGAATTTCAACTGAGGGCTTTGTCTAGATGGTGTTCAGGACGGTAGGGGCATTACGAGTACAGTGAAGCCAATGGATGGACTAATGCCCTGTTGCCTGTAGATTGAGGAATTCTGTGTTTCAGTTGGGCTTGAACGGTTTGATAGCGGCATCCTCCTGGAATATTTTGGTTTTACCCCCCCCTCCCTGAGTGTTTAGAGTTTGTGCAGCATTTGTATATGGTGTGACAAGGTCTGTGGGGAAGAAGCTTTTTGCCAAGTCGTTGTGGTGCAAGTTTTAGCTTCGAGAGCATATCTTCCTGGATTACTTTTCTAGCCGAAGGGGCGGCGGTGGAAATTCGACCAAAGTGGATGCTATTTAAGACTGGCCGAGATCGACGGTCATTGTTGGGGTGAGGAGTTTTTGGACCGGATAGTGCCAGCAGAGCTTGATGACCGGGTGATGAGATTGGTACCAGCGCCGCTTCTAACCTAGTCAGTGGTGGGAGATGGATATGTGAGTTATAGTGATACCTCCCGTAGTGGCTGTAGAGCCACCATTGGATTTTGTGAGCATCCAGTATCACCCCGACAGAGCCACTGTGGTGGCGGATGCCTGGAGCAGAAGAGCTATTTGGGAGTCGAGTTTGACGGTTCCATAGCTGGCACTGTGTGGGGCCATCCTTGTGTGCAGGGTTTGAGTTGAGTCCCTGAGGATCCCTTTTGATGAGAGGCTGCGGCTGAGCAATCCACTTAGGTGGTTAAGTGTTGAGGGCGACCGAGTGTGAACCCCTGCTTGTTTGGGCCCCTTTTCTATGCAGGTGTTTGTGTGGATGTGATTCGGGTCGCTTTGGTTGAGCTGGCTCTTGGGAGTGATTTTAGAGCGTGTTACTCAGGCTGTTTGTTCCTTTTCCCCCCGCCTTTTGTTGGAGTTTTTGAGGTTTTTCTACGTCTCAGCTCTGGAGTGTCATGTTTTGGACCCCTCGCCCGTGTTTGACTCGTTCCTTTTGGGGTCTGTGAGAGTTTGGACTACGAGGGACGCCGTTGCAAATTCCGACTCGTGAGGTGAGGGAATTGCGCAATCGGGCTATGCCGTACTGGTTGTTGCTGTTGTTGTTGCTGAGGAGTAATCACGGGGAGTGATAGGTGACTTGGGAGCTGGAGACGGCGGTGTTGAGTATTGACCCCTGGTTTCTGGGACTCCTTGGGAGTTGCCTTAGTTTCGAGGACGAAACTTTCTTCTAGTGGGGGAGGATGTGGTGACCCGGATCTTTGCAGGGCGTCTACAGTGTGACCAGCAGCTTCTGGAAGCCTACGTGGCATGTCGGCGGTGTTCGCGCGCCAGTTTGGACACAAGAGATGGACTCGGGGCTTAAAATGGATCTCGTAGGTAATCGGGGGACCCCATCGGATGTTTAGAACAGTTTACGCGAGGAGTGGATATCAAATTTAGGCTCGGCGCGGAATTCGGATTAAAAATACCTTTCCGGGAGCCTCCGGCAAATTATAGGATTGGAATTTGGCAAAATGGACGCCGGATTTGGAATCAGCGCGCGAAAACGGTCAAGATGGGCTATTTACTTCTGTTTTTTAGCTTGCGGGTACTGTTCATGCCGGAACAGTATTTCCGGCGATCGCCGGCGGCGGCCGGCGGCGGCGGACAGCGTCGGCGGGCGGCGGCGCAGCCTCGGGCAGGCGTTTGGCGGCCGCGGGCAGGCGGCTGAGGGCGCGGGCAAGCGGCTGAGCGCGCGGGCAGGCGCGCGGTCCACCGCGGAGGTCGTGCACCGGGGGCGGGCCACGTGGCGCTCTCCGGTTGGCCGGTTCAGCGGGCGCGGTCTACTGAAATTGGGCCCGGGTGCACGGTAGACCGGGTGGACACGTGGCGTGAGGTGATTGGTTCGGTGTTGTGCTCCCGGTCCACGCAACCGGTGGAGTGGGTGACCGGGGCAGGTGGCCGTACGGCCCGGGTCAGCCGGGACGTGTGCGGTCCACGGCGCGACGTGCGTGGTGCACGGGTTGCCGGGCCACGTGTCGCGTCGCCATTTGCGGGCGCAGGTGCACCGGGTGCAGTGGGGCCCGGGGGAGTAGTGGACTGAGCTGTGTGGTGGACCGGGCCGCACTGTGCGCGCCCGAAACTTGGCGGGCCGGGCCGCACTGTGCGCGCCCGAATTCGGGCGGACCGGACCGGGCGCCCGAAAGTTGGGACACAATGGGAATTTTTCCAATTGTTTCCTCAGCCTATAAATAGGCAGCCCGAGCCCTCTTCTTTGGCTCTTTTCTCTCAGCCCACGCACCATCTGCCCGAGCACCTTGAAGAAGACTTGTTCAACTCTTAATTCTTGATCTTCCTGCCAAGTTCTACGATTTTAGGAGCACGCATCCCGAGGTTCTGGATTTTACGGTGCGGCGCGATGTTGCTTTCTAGTGTTCTTCTTCGGCGCAGCGACAGTGTTTTGGCTCCCCTGGGCTACCCCGAGCTCCTTTTTCTGTGATTCTTGCGCCGACAGACTCTTAAGAGGTAGGGCTTCATCTTTCGTATTGATCGCGCTTTCCCGTTGCGAGTTTTTGGCATGGATCCCGAGGCAACACTGTGACCCTTTTTCTGTTTGGCTTTGTGGGACAGCATCGAGGTGTTTTTGGCCATATCTTTGCGCACAAGCGTCAGCTGGAAACGAGCTTATACAACTTTTTCATCTACAGATCGCAAAGAACGCGCTCGTAGTTTTCTTGGATTTTTCTGAGATTTCATCAGAGGTGAAAATTACTGTTTTCTCTGTGAACAGTGTACTGTTTTAATACAGATTTTTGTATGAGTGTACCCCCTTGCCGAATTTTTATCTTGACTTACCGAACTCCGATTTGGGCGTGCAAGGTACCGTTTCGAAGCTATCGACGCAAGGATTACTGTGATATTTTTATTGGAATTTTCTGGGCACTATCTGCAGGTGATAATTTAACAGTTCAGAATTCGAGGTTGTATGTGGTTTTAAGTGCTATATTTGGGAGCCTAGTGTAATTAGTGGACTTTGTATTGTGCCAGGAGTGTTACGGGTGTGCTGAACTTATTGGAGCAAGGGATTAGAGTTATTTGGTGTTTTCAGCTGTTGGGCTTTGGACAGTCAGCTTTTCAGGTGGGTGCCTTATTCCCGGAACCGGTGGACGGTTCTCTAAATTTTCATATGTTAGCATTGCATGCAGGTGAATGGTACAATAGCTGGGATTGATCGGTAAGTTTAACAATGAGGATTTTATGGAAATTGCAAGTGAATTATTCACAGTATGACAATGGTATTAATCAAATAGTCATGTTGATGATTAGTGAAAGCTTATCTAAGGCAAGGATACCCTATATGATTAATTATCATGCCATATGAGCACATAACCTTTTATGAGGATGGTTTATGCATTGGGATAGGATTATGTAGTTATGTGCAGGTTCTACTCTGAGGAGCCATTATGGATTGAGAATTATGGACAGGTATGGTCATTGATAATTTTGGCATGAGGTTTATTTTCTTTATTCTTCTTGAGGACAAATGCATGCTTGTATGGACATATGTGTATGGACATATAGTTAGGCCATCTTTTACTGCTGCACTACATATTGGAATTTGACTTAGGAGAAACCATGATTGCTTTCTTTCTCCTTTTTATTTAGACTTTTGAGTCATGTTGCTCGGGTTCGAGCAGAGGTTTGGGATAGTGTAGCTGGGACCTTAGGGTCTGAGACAGGGTGTGCTTGATGTTGGATTGTGGGTTATTGCGGCAACCGCGGACAGTAGGCGGTTGACCGGATCTTGATTAATTTATCCAAGTGTGGGTTGTGGGTTATTGCGGTGACCGCGGACTTTGGGCGGTTGACCGGATGTTGACTATTGCATCAGATTGGGTATCAGATTTGTTCTAGTGGATGGTGTTTCCCACTTTTTGAGTACTATTGCATCAGATCGAGGTTTTGTTAGTGGACGGAGTTTCCCACTTTGATCATAGTCTTGATCCAGTCCTGCTATTATGAGACAGTGGTTACAGAGATACTCGATACAGTGATGCTTGATACAGTGTTACTTTACTCGTGTGGGTCGCTCCCCTCGAGTGCCACTCCGGAGTAGGCTTTCCACGGTGTGAGCGCCGGGCACCAGGCAGGGTTCTTGAGTTCGACAGCAGAGCAGGCAGTACCAGTGATTACTGGTCTATCGATTGGGTTTATTCAGGCAGATACTTTCTGTTACACTCGTGCCTGGGGGACCGAGTGGAGTCTAGTAGCTTTGTTTAGACCAGTGCTTGTATTGTTGGGAACCGTTCGGGGTTTGACGGTGGTCCCGTGGTCGTTGTGAGTTCTTTGACCATTGTGTGAGAGGTTGAGCATCTTGTGTCTATCCGTTCTGAGAGAGAGAGCATGGATTATGACTATAGCCTGCATGAGCCTCTACTCAATAGCGAGTTAGTCCGTTTGGACGCCCTACGTAATTCCTGCCCGTCAGCGGGAGGTGGTTGTAGGTGGGCGCAGGTTTGATGGACCCGATGTGGCAGTCAGCTCGATTGGGTCAATTGAGCACCTCGTGTGCGAGTGTTGCATATCTTCATCAGAGTTTCCCCATTTGAGCATTTGGATAGAGGCATGGTAGCTGTAGAGTGTTTCCAGCTTCTTCTTTCAGTTTTACTGCATCGGTTATCTTTTGCCTCTAGTAGTCTTGGTGGGCAGATCGTCGGGCCTTGTGGCGATACCCACTGAGAACTCCCTTATTGCGTAGTTCTCACGCCCGTTGGGGGTTTTCCCCCTTTTGTCCTTTCTCCTCTTTGTTTTGCAGAGTCTTGGCGGGTGTTGCCGTTCTGTGGTTGCTGTGCGTGGTGAGGGAGTAGCGAGCTAGATCCAGACCCATCTTTGGAGAGTAGCGGTACCCCCTTTGGAGGAGATCTTCAGTATAGTCGGTAGATTGGTTTTTATTTCCTCTTTTGAGAGACTGGTGTAGTGAGGATATGATGTATTGAGAGCTTGTACACTGATGTTTTATTTGAGATATCTCCCTGTTGAGCTATGAGTTTTGTACTCGAGGTTAATGTATGATTATCATTTTTGGGAGATGGACCTTGTTGTTTTATCTTCAGTTGTACAGTGGTTGATTTTATTCTACAGCAGTTTTATCTTTCAGCTCTGATATCTGTTAGCTGTAGTTCTTTTTGCAGGTAGGACGCTTCGCCTATGCGGGTTTGGCATAGGTGGCGGATCTGTTGGCGAGCCCGGGTCGCAGTTTCGACCCCGGGGCGTGACAGTGATACATACCAAAGTTGTAGAGCTTCGAGTCTAGAATATTTTCCCTCAAAAATGATCTCAAAATTCTTATCCTACTGTCCAGAAAAGGAAAAATACTAAGGGCTGTCCAAATTTCCAGGCGGAGAAAAAAGGTCCCAAAGATGGCTCAAAAACTTTGAGAAATCTCGTGATCTAAGAAGAGAGTTGAATACCAAAGTTGTAGACTTACCTCTTGTGAAGATCTCCTCCAAAACCAGCTTAAAATTTTAAGAAATGAGCTCTGTAGGATTTTTGAACTGAACGCGACGGAGTTGGTCCAAAATCTACAACAATGGTGATGCTCTACTCTTGAAGAAGAAGATGAAGAAGATGATCAAAGAGCCTTCAAAATCCCCGAAGAAAAACAAGTACTGTAGAGAAGAAGTATATGGATCTCTGGTAAAAATTCCTCAGAAAAAATCATTCTCCAAAAGAGCTCAAAGTGGAGAAGAAAACCCCTTTAAAAACCACGGAGAGAAGAAAAAGAATAAGAAATGCACTGTTCCAGCTACAGTAGCGGGCCGGCCCAAGGTCGCAACGTGGGCCGCCATGCGGCGCCCATCCAACGGCCGCACCAGCCGCACTCGCCGCCCGATCCACTGCCACGTGTTGCGCCCCGACAGGGCAATCGGCTCCGCCAATGGGCGCGCGACACATGGCCGACCCTTATCCACTACACGCCCGAGCTGCCCACGCCTCCTGCGTGGACCGTGGCTGCTACGCCGGCCAACTAGGTGCCGCCACGTGGCCCCCCTATGGTCCAACGCTCCTCCATGCACCCAAGCTACAGTAAAAATTCCCGATTTTCATTTTCGAGCGTCCGGTCTCAGAGTAATACATCAAAATAGCCAATTTCGAACGTTTTCTCGCGCTGAATCCAAATCCAGTGTCCATTTTACGAGAAACCACTTCTATTTTTCGATGAAGGCATCCGAATAGACAATCTTGATCTGCTTTTCGCACTGGGTCTATTTCTTGGGTCCGATTTGCATGCAACCAACTCCATCAAACAAACATGGGCCTCCACAAGCTGTTGATCATGCTGCAATCCTCCACGGAAATCTGAGTCATCACACCAAGTACCCAATCAATGCCACGATTGGTCACGAGGACCTCAGGCTAATGCCACTATTTGGCAACGATATGGGTGACATAACCCTACACCACTCAGTGCTATCTAGGGCTCACGGATTGCACTAGACCACTCTACCGGTAAAGAACACCGGTGTGTGGGCGAGTCCGCCATTGTACATGAAGTACAACTAGTGTTGTGGCGATCATAATGCTGATGCTCAAGCTCGAGGTCTAAAGACCGGATAATCAACACTAAGCCGGGAAGTCCCACACGGGATGCCAAACAACTGTGAAATCATCTCATGTTGTGTAACAATAACTGATCTCGTACTCTAACGTGCAGTATAAGTATAGGGAGATACTGAAATATCTGAATAGAAGCAGAGCTAACTAATGACCAATCAAGTATGGTATAAGTCAAAGTATAAGCAGCTAGATATACTGAAAAGAATGACAATATAACTCAAAGCATAGGACTAGGGCTAGCAAGATCACAGGGGTCCGACCGAGTACGGTTGTCACGCCTCGAGACCGCCAATTTGGACAGTTCGGCACGCCAACAGACCCGCCAATCGGGCATGACCTCTCTACACCCAAAAGGAACGGTCGTATTCATATCAACACAAATGAGTGTAAACGGAAGAGTAAGAATCAGAGTATAAAACTAACAACTAAAAACTTCTATTCATTTAAACAATCAGTTTAAGCATGAAAATGAAAGTTAAGTACATGAGTGAACCGCCAAAATATAAAGTGAATATACATCTTTCTTTCAATAAACTTTAAACAACTATTAAATGTTTACATCATTTTCCTCAAATACAAGTTCACTCAAAATAACTCAAAAATGGTCCTAATGACGCTAGACCCGCTAGGTCGCTAAACTGCTGGGCTCTTACCCCTGTCCTGTGCTTCGCCGGTGCTGCCTGGATCTATAAAAATGATCATCCAAGGGTATGAGAAATACGAATAGTTCCCAGTGGGTTCAACTACCGAGAAAATATGTTCTACACCGCTTGGTTCAACGGAAGCAATATAGCAGGTAATATATGATAAGGAAAAACTGTAAATGCTAACTAACATGCTCATGAAGTAAGCTACTCTGCCATGACACGGCCACTATGCCGCTATAAAAAGGTTCACATCTATCCCGACCAATTTGGCCACTTTACTTTTTCTTTAATTCCTTGAGCCACTTTATGCTCCTTTTAACTCTTTAGCCACTTCACACTTTCATTTAGTTATTTGGCCCTTTAGAAGTATCTCGTCCAATGGGTTCCAACCCTAGTAGGCATGCTACCAATTGACGAGTCTCAAATCCAAGTGCCCCTTTTTCACTTTGATTGCTCTTGTTATAACGTTCGAAAGTATCTCGTCGACAACAGACCCATGCCCGGGGAGATGGCTATCGCTCTCACACTCCCACACGAGTTCCAACATTCAAAGGTGCCATTTTTTATTTTTCATTCTCTTTAGCTTTTAGCTTCTTTTGCTTTCTATCTTTTGCCTCTTTCATTCATTTATCTTTTATTTTTCATGTTGAGAATTTGACGAACTGTCTATTATACGCTATCAACACATATAGACGAAAATAGAGAAAATTAAAATTTCGGTAATAGCAATAAATGCGAAAAAGAAGAGACCAAGATTTTTACGTGGTTCGACAACTACCAACGTCCACGAGAAGAGCGAGAGAGATGTATTCCACTATATGAAAAAATAAAAGAAATACAAGCTTACACCTTATATCTTCTTCAGATAAAAAAGCAAGCCTTATGGTGTACCCCACCTATTTCTTGTTCCAACGAAATACTCTAAGAAAATAACCTGTAAAGATATTTTCGTAAAAGCTTAATCAAGAAGATCAAATTAGAGAAGTATAAAAATTTCTGACCAAAATCTTTTATGTTGTTGCTTCGAGTAATCCGAACCGCTCAAGCAATTGGTTGAGAACCTCCGCTCCACTGCCGAATCCAACGCCGCATGCGAATCGCCATGCACCTTCTCTAATACAACCGTACGCTTCAAGAACTCAAAGCCGGCCGCTAATTAATTAGCCTCCATGCGCATGCACGGCTTACTCCATGCGGCAACGAGAAAGATCAAAAAATCTTAATTAATTAGCCCGGTCGCTCCACCTTCTCCGTAATTTGCCGAAGTGTATCCAAAAAATCTTGAAGATAATTTCTGTTGGTGTAAGAGTTATATCTATCTTTTACACGTTCTAATCTAATTAGGATTTGTTGACTCTTTGACTGGCTTCATTATGCATTATATATATATATATATATATATATATATATATATATATATATATATATATATATATATATATATATATATATATAATGCATAATGAAGCCAGTCAAAGAGTCAACAAATCCTAATTAGATTAGAACGTGTAAAAGATAGATATAAATCTTACACCAACAGAAATTATCTTCAAGATCAAATAATATATTCTATACACCTAATCTATAATCTATATCATAACCAACTTAATCGGTTAATTAAATTTGACTCAATCCAAATTCAAAAAAATGCATAAATTTGTAACAATCTCCACCTTGACTTCTTTTGTATTTCACCACTCTCTCATCTTCTCGCCCCCTCTCCGTGAGGCATTCTGACACTAACAATCATGTAGGTTAGCAAAGTCTAGATAATGTCTAGACTTCTCTGCTGTTACCCGTTTACCGATTAGCTTGTATAGATTCCCTTTATTCTCTCCCTTCATAACAATCTTAGCACTCTTTTTCACCTTAACGACTCTACCTGAAATGCTAACAGAACATCCAATAGAGTCAAGAGTACAAAGTGATATAAGATTCAACCTGAGATCTGGAATATGTCTCACATTCGTTAACGTTCTCACCACACCATCAAACATCTTTATTTTCATCGTTCCGATACCAACAATCTTGCAGTTAGTGTGATTATCCATCATAACATTATCACCTTTACAAAATTTGTAAGTATCAAATAAAGATCTATCTGGAGTCATGTGATAAGAACAATCCAAATCCAATATCCAGTCACTAAGAGATTCTGAACCTATACAAACCATCAAAACATCCTGACTAGTGTCGTCAGCTACGCTCGCCGTATCTGTAGAGGAATCCAGTTTTCTCAACCAAGCCTTCATATTCTCGCAGATCCTTTTTATATGACCCTCTTTCTTACAAAAGTAACACTTCACCTTTTTCGAATTTGACTTGGAATAGAATTTTTCTTTACCCGCATCACGTTCACTAGATCGTTCATTTCCTCCACCTGTATCATTTACGACCAAAGTGGCACTATTTTCTTCGGTACTTGCCTGCAACCTGATCTCCTCAAATAGAAGGGTCGATATAACATCTTCCATTTTTAGAGTTTACTTTTCCGCAAAGTATGGTGGTCATCAGATGATTGTAAGATGATAAAAGTGACGTGGGAAAAATCAATGCCTTATCGTCCTTGTCAATCTTGATATTAATGCTGAGCAAATCTCTAATAATCTTATTAAAAGTGTTCAAGTGTTCCGTTAGTGTTGTCCTTTCCCTCATGCGTAGCCTATATAATTTTTGCTTTAGGTACAGCACATTCGGGAGACTTTTTGTCATGTACAGCTTTTCAAGTTTTGTTCCACATGCCGACTGTAGTTTCTTCATCCATTACGTTGTACATCACCTCATCTGCTAGGCACAATATAATTGTATTAACCGCCTGCAAATCAATCTCCTCACAATCTTCGTCGCTTATTGATGTGGGCTTTTTCGATTTTCCGAGCAACGCCTTATGAAGGCCCTGTTGTACCAGAAGGGCTTTAACTCTTCTCTGCCAAAGACCAAAATTTTCTTTACCGTTAAATTTCTCCACCTCAAACTTAGATAATAAGACATTCGACATCTCTGCTGTAGCGCGAACCTTATTCTCTGATACCACTTGTTAGAAATTTGATGGACCGTCTGTTATGCGCTATCAACACAGATGCACGAAAAATAGAGAAAATCAAAATTTCGGTAACAGCAATAAATGTGAAAAAAAAAAGATTAAGATTTTTACGTGGTTCGGCAACTGCCTACGTCCAAGGAGAGAGCGAGAGATATATATTCCACTATAAGAAGAAACAAAAGAAATACAATCTTACACCTTATGTCTTCTTCAGATAAAAAATCAAGAGTCTTCTGGTGAACCCCACCTATCTCTTGTTCCAACGAAAAACTCTAAGAAAATAACCTGTAAAGAGATTTTCGTAAAACCTTAATCAAGAAAATCAAATTAGAGAAGTATAAAAATTTCTAACCAAAATCTTTTATGCTGTTGTTTCGAGTAATCCGAACCACTCAAGCAATTGGTCGAGAACCTCCGCTGCGCTGCCGAATCCAACGCCGCATGCGAATCACCATGCACCATCTCTAATACTGTCATACGCTTCAAGAACTCAAAGCCGACCGCTAATTAATTAGCTTCCATGCACATGCACGTCTTACTCTGTGCGGCAACAAGGAAAGCCAAAAGATCTTAATTAATTAGCCCGGCCGCTCCACCATCTCCGTAATTCACCGAAGTGTATCCATATATATATATATATATATATATATATATATATATATATATATATATATATATATATATATATATATATATATATATATATAATGCATAATGAAACCGGTCAAAGAGTCAACCAATCCTAATTAGATTGGGACGTGTATAAATAGATATAAATTTACACCAACAGAAATTATCTTCAAGATCAAATAATATATTCCATATATCTAATTTATATCATAACCAACTTAATCGGTTAATTAAATTTGATTCAATCCAAATTCAAAAGAATGCATAAATCCGTAACAATTCAAACTCGGAATCTCGGATACTAACCACCAAACCCTTTGTCACTTGCGCTAGGACGGTCGGTAAACTATCCCTAGCGCAAGTGGGTCACACTTAGCAAGCCAATGGCTTATCAACTATTCCTAGCGCAAGTGGCAAAAAGCTTGATGGTTGATACTGTGGTCCCGAGTTCGAAGCCTAATTGCTTTACATTTTCAGCTAAATTTATTTCAAAATAAACGAAATGAGTAACATGCTACCTTTCTCTCTCTCAAAAAAAAAAAAATAATAAAATAATATATATATATATATATATATATATATATATATATATATATATATATATATATATATATATATATATATATATAAAGAAACTGATGGTTAAAGCATTTCCCTTCAAACTAAGTTGTTTTCAAATGCACATACCAAAGTTCAAACATCCAACTTGTACCTTGGATAGTCAAAACTATTAAAGTTCAAACTGCGGCCAATGCATTTCACACGTCAATCAATTCCTAATTTGTATTGTAATTTAATAATAAAGAAAGTAAAAGAAAAAAAAAAAACCCTAAACAAATGCATATATGTATATGTTAATGTAAATTATTATGAAGAAGTATTATCTGGTGGTCGGTCGTATGTCAAAGTGCGGACTATAAGATCAGAAATTCACACTTCAGTGATTATTTTTAGGACTCACGATTACTCTTATATCGGTATTTGGCATAGGAAGGGATAGGGGTATTGGGCCCATGTTGGGCCACGCCAGCCCATGGTCTGGTCTCATCCAGCCCATACCTACATGGGCCATGCCTAGCAGGGCAATCTAGACTCTACATTTTTTGCATTGTATACTTCATATAATTTTATTTAAATTTTATATTTTTTTCTGAATATAATGAAAATTATTTAAAATTTGTAAATAAATAACTATATATTTTATAATAACTTTTTAGAAATTTAATAAAAGTAAAATTAGACAATTTAAAACATAAAAAAAAAAAGCCTTCGGAAGTTGTAGTAGTATGGGTGGTCCAACTTCTTGGGCCAAATCCCCCTTCCTTAATATATATATATATATATATATATATATATATATATATATATATATATATATATATATATATATATATATATATATATATAGTCCGGCTAGAATACTATCCATAGCACCAAACAATTGGTGCTATCAAGTTTTCAGCCGTTGGCTGAAAAGATATGCGGTTGGGATTATAGTGGTTCCCTAAAATTTTCACTATTCAACCAACCACCTAGTAAACCCTAGCGGCCCACTATAATCCCAACCACATATTTTTTCATCCAACGGCTAAAAACTTGATAGCACCAATGACTTGGTGCTATCGATAGTATTCTAGCCTAATTATATATATATATATATATATATATATATATATATATATATATATATATATATATATATATATATATATATATAAACCCTTCTTTTTATAAAAAAAAAAAATTATTCGTTTTATATTTTTATAAAAATTGATCACTTTTTAAATTTTTACATATTCTACTCATAAATATTTTTAATCTGAACAAAATATTCTTTTGCTATAAAGACAAGTAGGGCATGCCTAGAGGTGTAAAATAGGTCGGGCGGCCCGGCCCGACACGATTATTGTAGCACCGTGCCGAGCCGGCCCGTACCGATTATTCGGGCAGTACTGGACCATCCTTCCAAGGCATGTCGGCTCGACCTAGCACCGCCCGTGGCGAGCCGTGGCCGTGCCGGGCCGTGGTGTAGGCCCGCGGCTCGCCACTGCTCGGCTCGTATAGGCCGTGCCAGCACGGCCCGGACCTCAAAACCTAAGGCAACTTGCAGGCCTTGGGGTCAATTCATGGGGAGAAGCGCCTTTGGAACTTTTCCCCATGAGCCCTCCTCCCAAGATCTGCATGGCAGGTCTTTGGAGATGTGATTTTGATCCAATGGATTAAGATTTTATGATTCGTTGGACCAAAATTCATTTTCAAATTTATTTTTTAAAATAAAAATTTATAAATAATTTTTAAAAAATTTAAAAATTTATTATTTTACAAATTTTTTATTTTTTATTCAAATATAAAATTAAATAAAAATAATTTATTATTTATATTTTTAAATTTTTTATATTTTTTTAAAAAAAATTAAAAATAAAAATTTTAAGAGACCAGCCCGTACCTTCCAGACTGAAGGATTGTGCTGGGTTGGATGCTTAGTAGCTCCGATCCGACATGGCCCGGCCCGGATTTGAATCCGAACCGGATTAGGTGGGCCCCTGACCCGTTTTGGCACGAAAAATATAGGTCATGCCGGCACGGCCCGCTTTATACCCCTAGGCATGCCTATGGAGACCTTCACAAGCAAAAAGAAAATCCTTAGAAGGCCTTCACAAGAAGCAATTTTTGTAAGGGTATTTGTACAATTTTATATTTCTATTGCACCATTTGAAAAATAATTGTACCATTTTAATTTTATTTTTTATTTTTATTTTTGCATCGAATAAGATTACGAGTTTTGAGGAAAAAGTATTTATACCTATATATTAATCTCGGATATCTTATGCAGACGTGGCAAAACCTCCTAATTTTGAAATCTTTTTTATTTTTTTTTCTTAAATGAGAAAATTTGAAAGTAAAAGCGCCTCCTCATCTCCTCTCCCCCTCTCTCTATATTCTTTCCCATCTCATATCTATGTGTTGGAAAATGATGCAACATGATGTTAGTGGTCCTATTATTATGCAAGTAGTGCTAGTAGTGGACCAATTTAGTTAGAAATTGACTAAGTCATGGAGTGATGGATTAATTTGTGTTAGTAGTGGGCTATGTAGTGGAGTTCATGCTAACTAGTTTTTAGGAGCACATGTGTAGTGGGTGTAGTGGAGAACATGTGTTGAGTTAGGTTTTCTTAAACTTTAAGTTTTCTTCTTTTATTTAAATCCTTTGATTGTAAGCTTGTAAGTAATAAGGAAAAAAGTTGTTTGAGTTTAAAAGTATTTATTCCACTTCATTTGCTGTAGCAAATTTTATTAGTAAGTTTTTTACTTTAGAAAGCTTCTTCACCCTACAATTGGTATCAGAGCCCCGTTGTGATCAAGATTGGGCGTTGTGGTATTCAAGCAAGAAGCAGTCGGAAGGGTCGTCGTACAAAGAGAGGTATATTCTCATTACAGTTGTTTCCATGATGAGTAACTCAAGTGCACTTAATCTCTCTCAATCCTTGGTTCCAATTTTTAATGGAGAAAATTATGAATTTTGGAGCATCAAAATGCGAACTTTTTTTATTTCACAAGATCTTTGGGATCTAGTTGAGTATGGTTATCCAGAAGCAGAAAGTTCAAAAAGTACAGATAAGATAGCAGATCAAAAAGAGCTCCGCAAAAAGGATGCCAAGGCGTTGCTTGTGTTGCAGCAGGCAGTGCACGACACTATTTTTCCTCGAATTGCAAATGCCACCAAATCAAATGAAGCTTGGACTATCTTTAAGCAAGAATATCAAGGAAATGACCGAGTTCGAACGGTGAAGCTACAAACTCTCCAAAAAGAATTTGAAAATCTCTACATGAAAAATACCGAAGGTATGCAAGAATACTTTTCTCGAGTTGCCATCATTATTAATCAGATGAAATGTCTTGGTGATGATATTTCTGAGAAGAAAGTGGCCGAAAAAGTTTTGAGAAGTCTTCCTCCTAAATTTGATCATATTGTCGTCGCCAAAGAGGAATCAAAGGACTTATCAAATTATTCATTTAATGAATTAATTGGTTCTCTTTTAGCTCATGAACAGCGACTAAACAGATCAATCGAGAAAAGTGCAGAAAATGCATTTGACTCAAGAGTTGAGAATTCGAAGTCAAGAGGCGACCAAAAATTTGCAGGAAGAGGTCGTGGAAGAAGTGGCTTTCGCGGTGTAGAAATCTAGAATTTAAAAGTCTCAGTTTGCCTTTAAATATTTAAAATTTGTCAATTTTGGCAAAAGTGGAGAGATAGTGGGTCAATAGTGGGCCCAGAGATATCGACTTTTGATCAGGGTCTGATCTGGAAAATCCGAGATCACCATTGCGATCGTCTCGTCGAAACATAGAAGTTTCATATTCATATGTTTTCGATCCGACGGTCGGATCTTCCAGAAATCAGAAATCAAAAAGTGGGCCCCGCGACTTAAGTGAATAGTAACCTTTGAATTTTTAACCCCTTGTGATCATGAATGGTCGAACCACTATCTGGAATTTTAACATAGGAGTATGAGTAATGGATCCTAGCTAATTTCGACGTTCTGAGCGCAATGGCACTGTCGGATTTCGAGTTTGGCGACCCGGGTGCATCGAAGTGCGTGCCACGCGCTATATTGAGTCGAACTTTATGAAACGACTTTTAATCCGGGCGTCGAACGAACTAAGCAAATGCGCTACCTGACAGGTCTCGACGAGCCGGACGTCGTGGCGAACTCTGTTTCGCAAAACGGTGATCGGATTACCTCGAAATGCGCGAAAAGTGCAGTATTTTGCAGAAAAACCCGTAATTTTCTGCTCCGAGAAGTGTGCAGCATGTAGATGAGGGACTTAACAGTAAAAGGACCAATTTTTGTTAAGGACTTATGTCCAAATACTGTTAGTTGAAGGGGGTTTTGTGCAAATGTGCAACAAACGCATGTGTTGGAGTGATCCCGAGTCCCTGCCTCTTCCTCTTCAGTAACTGAAGTTCCACCAGCATCTTTAGGCTGTAACCGACGCGTCCCCTCGGTTGCCGTAACCTCCGGCCGTTCGGGTCGCCGGAGTTAAGGTGAGGAAGATATAATGGGGTTTTTTTTTCTTGAGTTGTTGAAGGAGAGATAGCTTTAGATTTAGCCAACCTTCCTCTGAGAGCTTCATTGAGAGGCCGCAACCGAGCCCTGGTGAACCCGACCCCGGCCGCCGCCGAGTGCCGCCGCAGCCACCTTCCTCTTTCTTCCTTTCTCCGACGAGGTGTGAAGTTGGACTGGATCTCTTCAAAGTTGGATTGGGAGGTGTCTGAGGAGTTCCTGGTGCTTGGAGGACCCTGCTGGAGCAAGCCTTGGCCGCGCGTAGAGAGGGAACCAAGATCCGGCTTCATCCTATCTTCCCCGTGCTCGGCTAAGGTGAGGATCCTTAACCTACGGTTTCTAGCACCCCGGACCATTAGCAGTGGACTCCTTAGGTCCTTAGCATCCTCCCTGCAAAGCCCCGAGGTCCCATGCAGCATGGTTAGCCGGCGGCCACAATGGGTCGCCGGAAACCTAACCTAGCTCCGCCCCTAAAGAACTCGGCAACCGCTGAATATAAACGCACCAAAATTGGTGTGCTTGGACTGTAGGAGGAGAGGACCAAATCCACCAAATTTGATGGAGTATGGTTGTCCCGTTGAGTGGCAGATTCGTGCCCTAGCTTTCGGGTTTTCTTGCACTCGGCCGAGCTTGTTGCTCCGGCGCCGGCGGCCCTCTCCGACGCCGGCCACCTACCCAGAAGCCTTACTGGGAATGAGAGGAGTGCTCCCATGCATTTGCATGGCACCCATGCAGCATCAAAATGATGCGGCCATGGATGAACCCGAAATTGATAACTTTGCGGCCGCCGGAGCTCCGGCCACTTCCGGCCGGGGGGGGGGAGATGGTTGGGAAGCTTCGTGGTGACCCAGGGAGCCTTCCCTCTAAGTTATAGAGCTCCAGGTTGCCTCTGTAAAATTCTGCCATTAGAGGTGGAGGAGCTCGAAACCGAGCTTTCTCCAGCCGCGCCGCCGCCGTGCCCTGTCGCCGGACACGGGTCCAGGTGAGTTTGTTGTGTGTTTTAGCGTCCAAATGGCCAAGTGGTTGGGTCCCAGATGTTTTGGTTGGATGGTCACGATTTTCAAAACAAGCACACTTCATCTTCTTCGTTGCCCCGACCATTCCATCCATGCAAACTTGGCCCAGGCTTGCAGAGAAGGTAGAGAGAGTTATATAGATCATTTCCCTCCAAGTCTTATAGCATTTGGTTCAGTGTTTGCAGAGATCAAACTTGGGATTGGTGTTTGTGTGGTTGTATGTAAATGTTGCCCACCAAGTGTTTGTATAAATGCATGAATGAAGAAATAATGGGAATTGGACAAAGTTATGAATATAAAAGATGCTCAAACTTATCCCCTGAGCTTAGTGCTCACTTCAGATCAAAGTGATTTTGTGTGGATTAAAGTTTGGTGCTTTATGAACTTGTTTGAGTGCATGGCTTTGGTTCTGGTTGAACCAGCAGATCTGGGCTGCAACTAGGGTGAGCCCTGTGATCCTTGAAATATTTAAAGACCTTTTCATATACAAAGTTTGCTGGTTTGAAGTTTAAATTAAAAGATGTAGTTGAATCAACCTTTTAGTGAAATGTTTAAATAAAACATGGTTCCGGGCTGTTTGCGAAGCCGCGATAGTGTGCCCTAGGCTAATTTGGGGTCACTGAACGCGATGCTCGCGTTAGAAACAGTGTTTGAAGTCCCGGAGAAACAAAAATTCATTTGGGCTATGTTAGAGAGGGTTTTTATGGCCCGAAGTTTGCCTCGGGTTCCGTGCTGCTGCAAATTAGTGAGCACGGTGTTCAGCATGAAAAATGTCACCTGCTGGAAGTGACGGTTCATCAAAATTATTTTCCAGTTGAAAGAACGAGCGAAAACAGTGCTCAAATGGCACTAAAATGTAAATTCTGAAAACTTTAAGGGTTTTAATGCAAAATAGACAATGAGTACTGGTTAGTAAAATGTTTAAATGATTCCTAAGCTTTTCGTTGGGAATCCATCGGCTTTCGTTGAGCGGAAATCGGATAATAGTCCGAGAATCGGCAAAATCGTCGATTTAACGGTATCCGGGTGACAATTAAAATAACTAAGAGGGTTTCAAATTGATCTGGGTTTAGGTTAGAGTTAGCGGGACTGAATTGATCCCTGATTGGTGATTTTTGATCCAGGTTGATTCAGTTTGCACCTGGAGTTGAGCATTTAGAGGATTACAGATTAATTGCCTGCGCATTGACAGGTGGGTTATCTTCGGTCCGGGTTTTATCAGTTCGGCCCTCTGGGGTGCGATACTGGTTGGACCCCTGTTGTTGATAGTTTAACTTGATTACTTTGAGCCTGCCTTTCTTTGATATATTATATCTGCTATCTGCCTGATCTATGCCTGTTATCTGTTCTATTTTGCCTTACATGATTGTCTATAGCACCTCTAGTATTCATACTTTTACTCGGACATTTTCATGGTTGATTAGTGAGCCTGTTTGTTCTGTTGATCAAATGATACATCTCTGAGCACATAGATTTATTTAACTGAGGTTTTAACCCGAGCTTCGTAGGATCGCCGGAGTCTGTTCTTGTTTGATAGGACAAAGGCACTGCTCTGCGAGGTTTGGACCTAAACCCAAGCTTCGTAGTGTCGCCTGAGTCTGTTCTTGTTTGATAGGACAAGGGCAATGCTCTTCGAGGTTTGGACTTTTCAAAACAGTTTTCTTAAAATATGTGTTTAAGTTTTGTATCATTTGGTTGGTTTGTGTGGTTGAGTTGAGTTTATCTGTGAGCTTCTGTTGAGAGAGATTTGCCTTGATCTTGCATATGAGTTGACATTTATTGCTGAGTGTTCCTGCATGAGTGTTGAGATTCAGTTGGTTTTTGCCCTTGCATCCCAGTGGGGATTTCCCGGCTTGTTGCCGATTACCCGGTCAGTGGACCGTGAGCTTGAGCATTTGCATATGATTCGCCCGCACCGTTGTACTTCACGAATATCAGCGGATTTGCTACCCGTAGCGATGTTCTTTACCGGTAAAGTGGTTAGCTGAGGCAACCCGTGACCCTAGTTTGGGGAATGTCAACCAGGTGGTGCCAAGAGGGCAGCCTCGCCTGAGGTCTTGTGAAGGCCAATATGGTAGCTTGTGATTGGGTCTTTGCGTTTTCATCTATTTGATGCATGAGTTGTTAAGTTGCTTTATATGATTCTATGTGATGCCTCTGATTATAGTTCCATTGTTATCTTACTGATTGTCCTAACTCCTTGATGTGTTGATTATCCTGATACATGTTTTAAATTCTGCTAAAATTATCTCCTATGCTTGTTCCCAGATTATGAGTTTTGCTTTCATTACAGCACCAGTTATATATCTGCTTTACCCTAACCCCTGATCTATTACTATCCTCTAGCATTGTATACCAGTAGGTACGATCTGCTATTTCTCGGCTCGTCGTGCCCACTGGGATACACTCCGGTGTGTCTCACACCCTCGGGTGACTGTTTTTCAGGTCGAGCGGGTGTTGAGATGTCGGGACGAGTTGGTGAGATCACGAGATAGAGCTTGACCCTGGACAGCCGATAAGATCAAGTATTTAATTATTTGTTGTATCAAATGTAATGCAATGTAATTGAGAAGTTGTTGATATTGTAATTTAATCTTGCTTAGTAGATGTACGTAGTTAGTACTCTGGTTGTATGCCAAGTGAGCCGTGCATATATAGAAAAGGGCTCAATCCCCAGTGGGATTGGGACTCTTCTATATATGTGGCGGTCTGTTGCGCCCTGGCTGGTTTTAAACTCTGATTTCAAAAAAAAAAAAAAAAAAAATTTAGACGCTGGTTTTTAAACTCGGGGCGTGACACGCGGTCGTGGAAGAGGCCGAGGCTATAGTAGAGGAAGATTCGATACAAACTATCAACAAGATGACAACGAGAAAAGCAACCAAAGCCAAGGCTATAAAAGTAAGCAATGTCATTTTTGTAAGAAATATGGTCATATAGAATCTTATTGTTGGGCTAAAGCAAAACAACAAGCCAACTATGCAGAAAAGAAAGAAGAGGAAGGTAAACTATTTCTTACCTGTCTGAATTCTAATGTTAGTAGTGCTGATTTGTGGATTTTGGATAGTGGATGTAGCAACCATATGTCGGGATTTAAGAACCTTTTTCGTCACGTTGATGAATCCGTAAAATTGCAAGTTCGGCTCGGAGATGATAAGGTTCTACAAATTGAAGGAAAAGGGACAGTTGCTATAAAAACTAAGTCAGGTATGGAAAAGCTTATCAACGATGTTTATTATGTACCTTCATTGGCTCATAACTTACTAAGTGTTGGACAACTGATTGAAAGAGGATATCATGTTAAGTTTTATGATAATTTTTGTGAGATTAGTCATGAAAGATCTGAAATGCCTTTTATTAAAATTCATATGGCTGAAAATAAGATGTTTGTACTTGACATTTCATGTATTGACGAGCATGCTTTGGTTGCTAATACTAAAAATGAATCATGGCTTTGGCATTTGCGTTATGGTCATTTACATTTTAATGGATTGAAATTGTTGAGTCAAAAGAAAATGGTGTTTGGCTTACCGGGAATAGATTGTATGGACGAAGTTTGTGAAGGGTGTGTTTATGGCAAGCAACACCGAATTTCCTTTCCCATTGGAAAATCTTGGAGAGCTTCAAGACCTCTACAGTTGATACATGCCGACATTTGTGGTCCAATGCAAACTCTTTCTCTTAACAAAAGTAAGTACTTTTTGTTGTTTACTGATGATTTTACCAGAATGAGTTGGGTGTACTTCATCGCACAGAAATCAAAAGCACTTGATAGATTTCAGGAGTTTAAGGCGCAAGTTGAGAACCAGAGTGGGTATTCCATTAAAATTCTCCGAACAGATCGAGGGGGGAGAGTTTTTATCCGTTAATTTCTTTTCTTTTTGCAAAGAAAATGGCATTTGCAGGCAATTAACAGTGAAGTATACACCGGAGCAAAACGGAGTTGCCGAGCGCAAAAATCGAACAATAGTGGAGATGGCTCGAAGTATGCTTAAAGAGAAGAAGCTTCCAAATGATTTTTGGGCTGAAGCTGTAGCAACCTTGGTGTTCCTCCTAAATCGATCTCCAACCAAGGCGGTACGTAATATGACACCTTTTGAAGCTTGGTGTGGAAGAAAGCCCGAGGTGAGCTATTTTAGAATTTTTGGTTCTATTGCCTTGCATTTGTTCACACCGAAAATCGTAAAAAATTGGATGACAAAAGTGAAAAATGTATCTTTATTGGCTATAGTAATGAATCAAAAGGCTATCGACTATACAATCTGATAACAAAGAAACTACTTATAAGCCGAGATGTTATTTTTGATGAAGAAAGTTTTTGGGATTGGAATGAAAGTGCGCATGTACCATTACCAATTGACGAAAGAAAGTCACTCGCACTTCCAAATGAAGAAGTAGAAGCTTCGCAAGCCACTCCAAAAGGCCAAAGGAAAAAATTGCGGAAAAATCGTCTTCATCGTTGTCGGATTCAGAAACCCCTCCTTTAAAGGTAAAGTCCATGAAAAAAATTTATGAAACTTGCAAATTTGCTCTTATGGTTGCAGAGCCCGTATGTTTTGAAGAAGCTTATGAAAAAAAGGAATGGAAGAACGCAATGCATGAAGAGATTGCAGCTATTGAAAAGAACAGAACTTGGGAGCTTGTTGACATGCCAAAAGAAAAAGAAGCAATTGGTGTAAAATGGGTTTATCGGGTGGAGCATGGTGCTGACGGAAAGGTTCAAAAATACAAAGCGCGTCTTGTAGCCAAAGGATATGTTCAAAAACCTGGTATTGATTTTCTTGAAACTTTTTCACCTGTTGCTCGTTTAGAAACTGTTCGAATTATTTTAGCTTTAGCTGCTCAAATGAAATGGTCTGTTTGTCAATTCGATGTTAAGTCGGCTTTTCTTAATGGAAATTTGGATGAAGATGTGTATGTAGAGCAGCCACAGGGTTTTGTCGTTAAAGGAAAAGAAGAGAAAGTCTACAAGCTCAAGAAAGCTCTTTATGGCTTGAAGCAAGCCCCTAGAGCATGGTATAGCCGCCTTGATATCCATCTCCGGCAACATGATTTTCAGAGAAGCGAGAATGAACCTACGTTATATATAAAGGTGAAAGGTAAAGAGATTATCATTATTTGTGTCTATGTCGATGACATAATTTATACGGGTTCATCGGATCATCTTATTCATGATTTCAAGAATATTATGATGCATGAATTTGATATGTCAGATTTGGGACTTTTACATTATTTTCTTGGTCTTCAAGTTATGCAAACTGATAATGGTATCTTTTTGACTCAAGAAAAGTATGCATTGGACTTGCTCAAAAAATTTAAGCTGCAGAATTGTAAAGGATTTGCAACTCCTATGAATCCGAATGAAAAATTGACAAAGGATGATGGAACAGAAAGAGTTGATGCACGAATTTTCAGAAGTATAGTTGGGGGTTTAATGTATTTGACACATTCACGTCCTGATATTATTATTTTCGTCAGCTTAATATCCAGATTTATGCATGATCCTACAGAGCATCACCTTGGAGCTGCAAAACGAATTCTACGCTACATTCGGGAAACTATTAATTTCAGCATTTGGTACCACCCAGTTACTAATCTCAAATTGGTTGGTTTTAGTGACAGTGATTGGGCAGGTTCTCAAGATGACAGGAAAAACACAAGCGGATGGATCTTCAATTTTGGATCAGGAGCTGTTTCTTGGGCATCAAAGAAGCAAGCTACTACCGCATTGTCCTCCTCTGAAGCTGAATATATAGCAGCAACATCGGCCGCCTGTCAAGCTGTTTGGATGCAAAGAATTTTGGAGGATCTACATCATGCACAAGAACACCCAACGGAGATATATTGTGACAACTGTTCAACCATCGCAATGACGAAGAATCCGGTATTCCATGGTCGTACAAAACACATCGAAATACGCCATCACTTCATTCGGGATCTTGTCCATAATAAGCAAATTGACATGAAGAATTGTTCCACCAACGAACAAGTTGCCGATGGATTGACAAAAGCTCTCTCTCACGACAAATTTTTAAAGTTCAGAAAAGCCCTCGGTGTTACTGAATTTGCATCAAGGGGGAGTGTTGGAAAATGATGCAACATGATGTTAGTGGTCCTATTATTATGCAAGTAGTGCTAGTAGTGGACCAATTTAGTTAGAAATTGACTAAGTCATGGAGTGATGGATTAATTTGTGTTAGTAGTGGGTTATGTAGTGGAGTTCATGCTAACTAGTTTTTAGGAGCACATGTGTAGTGGGTGTAGTGGAGAACATGTGTTGAGTTAGGTTTTCTTAAACTTTAAGTTTTCTTCTTCTATTTAAATCATTTGATTGTAAGCTTGTAAGTAACACTACAAGAAAATAGATCTTTTGTGGCCAATATTTTGTGGCGAATTAATGAACTCTACTATATTAACCTTTTTTGTGGCTATTTTCAACGTTTCCTCACTATTAATCTAAACTCAAATTTTCATATACATACCGTAGGAATTTAGTAATGAGCGTCGCTAATTCGATGTAGTATTTGCGGCCATCACTAGATTTTGGCCACAATAATAGTAAAAAATAATTGTGACAAATATTATCGCCACATATTTACTTTTCAATTCACCATTTGTCACCATCGATAACGTTGGGCCACTAAAATAATAATAATTAACTGTGGCGAATTTGTATGGTCACACATTTATTGCGGTATTTGCGGCCATCACTAGATTTTGGCCACAAAAAGAGTAAGAAATAATTGTGACAAATATTATCGCCACATATTTACTTTTCAATTCACTATTTGTCACCATCGATAACGTTGGGCCACTAAAATAATAATAATTAACTGTGGCGAATTTGTATGGCCACACATTTATTAAGATTTTCGTGGCTATTTTCAACTTGTCTTCACTATTAATCTTAATCAGAATTTTCGTATACCTACGGTAGGGGTGTTTTAATTATCGTCACTAAATCGATGCGGTATTTGCGGCCATCACTAGATTTTGGCCACAATAATAGTAAGAAATAATTGTGACAAATATTATCGCCACATATTTACTTTTCAATTCACTATTTGTCACCATCGATAACGTTGGGCCACTAAAATAATCATAATTAACTGTGGCGAATTTGTATGGTCACACATTTATTAAGATTTTCGTAGCTATATATTTTCAACTTATCTTCACTATTAATCTTAATCAGAATTTTCGTATACCTACGGTAGGGGTGTTTTAATGATCGTCACTAATTCGATGCGGTATTTGCGGCCATCACTAGATTTTGGCCACAATAATAGTAAGAAATAATTGTGACAAATATTATCGCCACATATTTACTTTTCAATTTACTATTTGTCACCATCGATAACGTTGGGCCACTAAAATAATAATAATTAACTGTGGCGAATTTGTATGGCCACACATTTATTAAGATTTTCGTGGCTATTTTCAACTTGTCTTCACTATTAATCTTAATCAGAATTTTCGTATACCTACGGTAGGGGTGTTTTAATTATCGTCACTAAATCGATGCGGTATTTGCGGCCATCACTAGATTTTGGCCACAATAATAGTAAGAAATAATTGTGACAAATATTATCGCCACATATTTACTTTTCAATTCACTATTTGTCACCATCGATAACGTTGGGCCACTAAAATAATCATAATTAACTGTGGCGAATTTGTATGGTCACACATTTATTAAGATTTTCGTAGCTATATATTTTCAACTTATCTTCACTATTAATCTTAATCAGAATTTTCGTATACCTACGGTAGGGGTGTTTTAATGATCGTCACTAATTCGATGCGGTATTTGCGGCCATCACTAGATTTTGGCCACAATAATAGTAAGAATTAATTGTGACAAATATTATCGCCACATATTTACTTTTCAATTCACTATTTATCACCATCGATAACGTTGGGCCACTAAAATAATAATAATTAACTGTGGCGAATTTGTATGGCCACACATTTATTAAGATTTTCGTGGCTATTTTCAACTTGTCTTCACTATTAATCTTAATCAGAATTTTCGTATACCTACGTACGGTAGGGGTGTTTTAATTATCGTCACTAAATCGATGCAGTATTTGCGGCCATCACTAGATTTTGGCCACAATAATAGTAAGAAATAATTGTGACAAATATTATCGCCACATATTTACTTTTCAATTCACCATTTGTCACCATCGATAACGTTGGGCCACTAAAATAATCATAATTAACTGTGGCGAATTTGTATGGTCACACATTTATTAAGATTTTCGTGGCTATTTTCAACTTGTCTTCACTAGTAATCTTAATCAGAATTTTCTTATACCTACGGTAGGGGTGTTTTAATGATCGTCACTAATTCGATGCACTATTTGCGGCCAACATTAATTTTGGCCACAATAACAATAAGTAATTATTGTCGCAAATTTTGTTGCCACACATTTATCTATTCAATTCACTATTGGTAACCGTCGATAAAATTTGGCCACCTAATGTAAGACTCGTGAAATTTAATTGCAAAAGAAACCTAAGTGTTTGTGTACCGGTGTGCAAATTGCAGTTTTCGGGACACGGTCCCCCGACTTACAGATCCGATCCTGATCTCGATAATCTGAAATCACCAGTGCGACCGTTTCGTCGAATTGATAAAAAATGGTGTAAACCAATTTTCGATCTGACGGTCGAATTGTCTCGAAATCAGCGAATAGTGAAGTGGGGCCCACAACTTAAGTTGTGAATAGTAACTGTAATAGTCAGGTTTTTCTATTTTTAAATAAATAGAAAGAAAAGTGAAATTCAGTCTTGGTTCGGGTTTAAAAAGTCTAAAATGACCTGACTGGTCAAACGCCGGTGTGCAACTTGCACAATTTACGAAGTAAAAAGGCTATTTTTCAATCCGGACATGATCTTGAAAATCCGAGATCACCGTTGCGATCGTCTCGTCGAACTGAGCGAGATTCATATTCAGCAAATTTCGATCTGACGGTCGGATCTTCCAGAAATCAGCGAAGGAGCGGGCGAATATCGCGACCAATGTACCCGTGGCCCTGTGCACTGTAGTACCCATGATTTTTGAAATCCAAAATCTAAGTTTAAATAATTTTCTGGATTATTTAAATGACAAAAATGGATTATTAGTAGTGCAATTGTGGCCCGAAAATATCGACTTTTGATCGGAGCCTGATCTCGAAAATTCGAGATCACTATTGCGACCGTCTCGTCGAAACAAGGAAGATTGATATTCATATGTTCTCGATCTGACGGTCGGATCGTCCAGAAATCAGCGAAGAAGCGGGCGAGACCCACGACTTAAGTGAATAGTAAAATGAATAGTAACCCCTGATTTCGGTCCCCTCTCGATCGGTCGTTGGCCATTTCACTGTCCAAAATCCAAACCTAGCAGTATGAGTAGACAATTCTAGCTAATTTTGACATTCTGAGCGCAATGGCGCTGACGGAATTTTCGTTTGACGATCCTAGAGTCTCGAGAAACGTGCCATACTGTATAATTGTACAGTAATTGTGGACCGAGAATTTATCCGGACATTTCGTCGAAAAACAAAAATCGCTACCCGATAGGTTTCGTCGAGCCGGACGTCATGGCGGAGTCCATTTTTCGATTTGTTGACTCGAACGTCTCGAAAAGCGTGAAAAACAGCGAAAAATGCCGTATTTTGCACAAAGACCCCTATATTTTATGCTCTGAAATTCGTGAAAATTCTTGGAGAGGGACCTGATTGCGAAACTCAAACTCTGTAAGGGACTCAGCCCTAAATAATAAGAGTTGAAGGGGTTTGTGGCATTTTGTGCATTATGTATATAAACTTGCAATATTTGAGGGTTTGGGTTTTCGGAAACCCTAGCCGAGCCCCTCTGCCTCCTCCTCTTGCAACCGACGCCTCACCACCTCCTCTAAGCGTCGCACCACCAAGCGCCGCCGCCCCCGTCGCCGGAGAAGCCCAAGAAGACAAGAAGTTGGGTCTTCTTCTCGGTTTGTTGGGAGGAAGGTGCTTGGGAAGGACCCAAGTTGATCAAAATTTTTCTGAGAAGTCCTCTGAGTAGCCGCGACCGAACCAAGGTGAATCCGACGCCGTCCGCCGCCGCGGCCGTCACCTTCTTTCTTGGTTTTTCCGGCGAGGTAAGCTTTTGGAAAATTTTGAAGTTAAATGGCTCTTTGATCCTTGTAGAGCCTTTATGACATCGAGAGTACCTTATCTGTGAAGTCTGAGCCGCCGCTGTCATCCCGGCTGCCGGCGGGAGCACCTTCTTGCCGGAATTATCGATTTCAGTCGACCTTGGGCGCCGACTTCATCAGGCCGTTGAAACTCCGATCAAGACCGTTGATTCTCTTCTCCTCATCGACTGCAACCTTCCTCCAAGGTTTGGTGGAAATCGGTGCATAATCCGGGCCGCGCGAAGAAGCCCTAGAACCGGGCTTTTCTTCCCTTTGGCCGAGCCTCGCCGTCCGGCGCCGCCGCGCACCCGCGCCGCCGGCCACCACCTCAGCAAGCATCGGGGAGCCGAGGGGAACACTTTGGTCCAAGTTTCGCCGGCCTGGGAGCCGCCGGCCGGAATCCGCCATTAGAGGCCGAGAGTTGGCCGAGCTCCGCCGCCGCGCGTCGCCGGGGTTTCCACCGCTGGTAAGTGGACCGATTGTGCTCGAATTTATCATAGGAAGCTTCTCATAAACTTGCATGAAGCTTTTAACGTAAGCTTTACATGTTTTATAGTTGCACCTTGAAGCTTGACCGAGCTCGAGCTCCGGCCTCCGCCGCTGCATCGGGACGCCGGCCACCGACCCAGGTAAGTCGTAGGCACTTTCTTTAGACTTTCCATCAATCTGGTTTGAGTCAAGAACCTTTGGAAGTAAAGTTCTTCCAACTTGTGATTTGAAGGGTTTTGTGGGTTGTTTCCCGGCCGCCGCCGCCTCCGGCCACCGGCGCCGGGGATGACTGAGTCTAAACTCAGTCTGGAGATGTCATTTGTTTAGTGCTCATCTCTTCTTGTCCTTGGCACCAGGGTTTTGCAAGATACCCCAACCCGAGCTTAGGTCTTTGGAGGGAGTTGCTCCGGCGATCTCTCCGGCCAGTCTCCGGCAAGTTTCAGGTGAGCATCTCACTTCTCAGTCATTAATAAACATGATGCTCATGCTAAAGTCTAGTTTGATTGGGTAGTTGAATGATTGTAGCAAAGTAACCTATTGTGAGCTTAGGTTTTTATGGGCCAACTTTGCCCTCGGACTTCGTGTCAGCCCAAACCTGTGAGCACGGGTTTTGTTGCATCGAGATCTACGTACTGCAATTTACGGCATAGTCCAGGGCCTCCCGGATTGGGAGATCGAGTCAAAACAACGCTTAAATAAGTATATTAATGCAATTTTAAAGAATATTATGGATCAAGTTGTAAATTTAACCTTGTGGACTGTCTTTGGCGGTGTATATTTGACCTCTAAGCTTTTCGTTAGAGATCCGTTGGTTTTCGTTGAGCGGAAAACGGATATCGTTCCGTAAATCGGCAAAATCGTCAGTTTACGGTTTCTGGCGCGTGTTTCGCGTACCACGGAGTAAAGAATTAGTTTTTAGTCTTGCAATATAACCTAATTACTGCTGAGAATGAGTAGATAGATTAGTCTTGCAATATAACCTAGTGTGGACTTAGTTTGATTTGAAATATAGTATTTTCAAAAAATTCAAATTAGAAATTGATTGCATTACGACAAATAATTTATACCTGATTGTACAATTACAACTTGAGTTCTTATTTGAATCAAATAATTATAAAACTTGAGTTCAAATTTAAATCAAATAAAACAAATGGTAATTCAAATTAGAAATTTATTGTATTACCACAAATAATTTATAATTGATTGTACAATTAAACAAATGGTAATTTCGAAGTCACATCTAATAATATCTAAATATACTGCAGATATATAAATATTAAGATGGATAAAACTTGGATGGATATGTATAATAGGCAAGATTCGAAATACATAACAGGAGTGAATAGTTTTCTTGACTTTGCATTTGCACATGCGGCGAGAGGAGATAAAGTTCGGTGCCCTTGTTATAAATGTGTCAATGGTGCTTTT
>CM055067.1:9249929-9370872 GCA_029204045.2 Tillandsia leiboldiana | reverse complement strand
CAGATCGTCTAGCAACAGATTCACAAAATGCATCAATGGGAGGATGCTGGTATTACTATTAAGTAAGCAGATAGTTTCTTTCTAACTATTTTACATATTCTTTTCAATTCCATACAATTATTATTTTTTGAAAATATAGCTAATATTCAATTTGTTATTTTGTAAATACAAATTTTATTGTTTTTAATGTCAGCTTCATGTACTATAGAAAAACACTGGAACAGACTATGTTTATAAAGTGGGCCAAATAAGAAAATCAACTGAGACGACCACAACCACCGTTAAAGATTCCATCGACCTAGACCAAGATAGTTGTGACATGCCCAAACAATTCTCACGGAGACAGCTCAAATAGTCGACCAACATGCGCATTGAATTGATAATGGAGTAAAATCCCTACTTTATACCATGTAAGATGGTCCAACGTGTTCATGTAAGTATTATTAGGATTTTCTCTTTTTTACTTGTTTTAATAAAATCTTTATAGTTACTATAGGTCTAATTATTGTTGATTTTTTTTTGTTCTTTTTATTTATTACTAAGATTTTAAAAGGAAAAAGTTGCCTCCCGGACGAGTCATGCCTTGGTTTGTATTGTGCACAACATGTCGTCATCATGTTCAATGCTGGGCATCGTTTGTATAAATTCATTACAAAAAGTATAAGACTATGAACCAAAGACGAACGCATTGTCCGGAGGAATTGATCAGGTATTGGAATTGGTTATTAACTATTGGAACGATCCAAAGTTTAAGGTAACAAGAATTTTATAGTTCTAAATATATTTTATTTATGTTATTATATATATATCGATATAATATATATGATTTCTAACTTTCTCAAATTAATAGCGTATTAGTGAGTCAACTATGCAAAACAGAAGCAAACAAACATATGGTTGCACGTGTGGGTACAATGTCGATTGCTAGGACTATACATTATATGGTAATTTCTTCTTTCATCTAATAGCCTATTAATTTTACATTGGAGATAATTTTACATTCTTATTTTTAAAGTGTAATTATTATCTAAAATAGTTTCTATGTGCGTTAACAGAGGACCCTACAGAAAACTTTACATCGGAGCAAATGATAGAGCGAGAGGAAAGCCCGAATATATGAGGTTGTGGGAAAGGTTAGGAGGAAGAGAGAGGCAGTTGGGTTGATAAAGATGCTGAAGATGCATATGAGCGGATGAAAGAACTTCATGATGATCAATTAAAAAATTATGGAAAAAACACCCTGTCCACGGAACAAGCATATACATTAGCACTTGGTCATCGATCGAGCTAATTCGTGGTATGGGCCAAGGTCCTACTCCTATTGAAAGTGGTGGTTCTAGAGGACAAAGGATTCGTGCGCAAGTACGAGCAGAGATGGAAAAAGAAATGGCAACACGAATTCAAATTGAGGTGGAGGAGCGGATGAGCCAACGGGATAAAGAAGCTGAGGCACGAATTGCTGAAATGGATGAGCGGATGAGCCAAAAGGAGAAAGAAGCTGAGGAGCGGATGAGTCAAAAGGAGAAAGAAGCTGAGGCACGAATTGCTGAAATGCAAGCACAAATGCGTGACGAGATGAATTCTCAAATGCGTAATATGATGGAACAACTTTCACAAATGGGATTGCCTGTGCCTATTCAGCCACCATCGACAAGAAAGGTAAGTTGAGTATAAATTAGCAATATATTTTACTTTTTTGATAAAATAAATAGATAATATATATGCATAATTCTTATCATATTCTTTTTTATTCTACAGGACTAAACCTTGGAAGCTCAATATTTTCGAGTTGGATCATCTCAAGAATTTCATTTTACTTTTAGCGTAGAATTTTTATTATCTTTATTCTAATGTAAACGATTAACTGTTAGCTTATTTTGATTATGTCAGTTGAACATATATTTGATTTCTGTATTTTGTTGAACATAATCTTGATTATTGTGATTGATGTTATGTTTAAATCCTGATTGAGTAGTATTCAACTATTATTGTGCAGTAATAATGTGTAAAATTTATTTATTTTTTTTATTTAAATTAGTACTACAAATTTTCTGTGGCTAAATAATAATAGCCACAATATATGTAATTTGAAAACTTAATGTAAATATAGTGTGGCCAAATATTGTTCCAGTCAATAAATTTTGTGGCCACTATATTTAATTTCGCCACTATATTTATACTATATTTTGTGGCCAATTTAATATTTGGCCATAAAATGTGTGGCATTATGTGTGGCCATCAAATAAATTTGTCACAATACTTTCAACATTATTTGTGGCCGACTACTTAACTTCGCCACTATATTTACACTATATTTTGTGGCCAATTTAATATTTGGCCATAAAATGTGTGACATTATGTGTGGCCATCAAAAAAATTTGTCACAATACTTTCAACATTATTTGTGTCGACTATTTAATTTCGCCACTATATTTACACTATATTTTGTGGTCAATTTAATATTTGGCCATAAAATGTGTGGCATTATGTGTGGCCATCAAATAAATTTGTCACAATACTTTCAACATTATTTGTGGCCGACTACTTAATTTCGCCACTATATTTATACTATATTTTGTGGCCAATTTAATATTTGGCCAGCAAATGTGTGGCATTATGTGTGGCCATCAAATAAATTTGTCACAATACTTTCAATATTATTTGTGGCCGAGTACTTAATTTCGCCACTATATTTACACCACATATTGTGGCCAATTTAATATTTGGTCATAAATTATATGATGTCTTTTGTGGCCAAAAGTAATTTTGGCCACAAAATATTAGAATATTAATTATTATTTTAATCACTATCTGTAGCCATATGGTAACCTTTTGTAGAGGAGGTTAGAAGTTTTGTGACGAATTCTATCGCCGCAAATTCATAGTGCTTTTTGTGGCGAATTAAAATTTTGGCCACAATAACCTTTTGTAACAGTCCTATTGTGGCGACGTTGTGGCGAAGCTAATTTGGCCACAATAAGCATTTTGTGACCAATTTGTATATTATTGTGGCCATTAGTTTCGCCACAAAAGATAAATTTTCTTGTAGTGTAATAAGGAAAAAAGTTGTTTGAGTTTAAAAGTGTTTCTTCCACTTCATTTGCTGTAGCAAATTTTATTAGTAAGTTTTTTACTTTAGAAAGCTTCTTCACCCTACACTATGTTCTTCTCCACCTATGTCTCTTCATCTTCCTTTCGGTTTTTTTTTTCTCAAACTCTTTTCTTCCATATCCCCCCATCTCCTTCCCCTTCTCTCTTCCCAACGACATTGGCTGCGGATCCCACCCCACCGCCGTTCGATTCCGCCGCCGCTGCATCACACGACGGAAAAAAGGAGTATCATTGGCACGATCTTCTGGATTTTGAGCGATGTGGTTCCCGCCCCACCACTTGATCCCGCTGCCGTCGCCGCATCAGACAGCAAGGAAGAAGAGGATCATTGGCGCGACCTCCTAGATTTTAAGCGTTCCCATGTTGTCTATTTTTGTGTGCATCTCCTTCTCTTCTTCTATCTATTTCTATACGCTTTGTTATTCCCTACCTCATTTTATAGATAAATAAAAAAAATACGATAAAAGAGAGAACGAGGGTGATGGATGATGATGTTTTAATTTATTTTCTTTATTTTTGATCAAAAAATAATAATATATAAATGTGTATATTTTTTTTTTTTGTATATTTTGGGTGAAAATTGATGAATAGGTGGATTCTACGCATTCTAGAAGGCATATCGATCTAAGCTCTAATAGACGTTGAGTTCGCCGGTTTAAAACTGCACTTCTGTAACGTGAGATTATCATATTTTAATTTTATTTTATTTAAAATATTATATTTATTTAATATATATACAGATAAACTTGAAATTTTAAAACTTATTAAATTATAGAAATATTATAAATTTAAATTGAGTTGCTTAAAAGTTTTTGTTTTTACTACTCATTTACTAAAAAGAATATATTATCATTTTATCTATTTATCTCTGTACCATAAATTTATGGCACAGTAATTTGTGAATCATATGGGAATTAGGAATTATTTTGAATCATATGTGGTACAATAATTTTGTGGGAACAGATGTGGTTATGAAAAAGTATGTAAATCTATAAATTATCTTATTATTCTTAATTTGCAATATATTCTTTATATTTTTTCATATGGAATTTAATTTATTTGCTATTATTGTTTTTCCTAAATTATTAAATTGAGTTGCTTAAAAGTTTTTGTTTTTACTTCTCATTTACTAAAAAGGATATATTATCATTTTATCCATTTATCTCTGTACCATAAATTTATGGCACAATAATTTTTGAATCATATGAGAATTTGGAATTATTTTGAATCATATGTGGTACAATAATTTTGTGGGAACAGATGAGGTTATGGAAAGATATGTAAATCTATAAATTATCTTATTATTCTTTGCAATATATTCTTTATATTTTTTCATATGGAATATAATTTATTTTTTATTATTGTTTTTCCTAAATTATTTCTCTATATGATTGGAATATGATTGATTGAAGAATATATTTAATTTCATCTACAATGCTTTGATAAAAATCTCTATACTTTACATATATATTAGAATACTGGTCAATAACATTTTAGTCTACAAATAAGAATTTCAGGATAAAATTCAAAAGAAAAAATAAATCAAAGATACACAAAGAAAACAGGTAGACTATTTTTTAAACAATCCAAACTAGCTAGGGATTGAAGTTGTTGCATGATATTCTCTGAGTTGCTTCACAAATTAAGTTGAAAATATTTAAATTTAAGTGGTTTGCTTATTAGAAGTATTATGTTTAGTTTTTTTTTCATTATTTATATACAGTCTGTTTATTAAACTAAAAATATTATGATTATTATATAGTTTTGATTTGTATCTTTCATTTTATTTTATATTTATAGATACACTAAATATACAGCAGAACAGCAAGCCAAGTGATGGGCAATTAAAGGAGGCAATAGATCAGCATAGTTTTTGCTATATTAGTATACTCAATTTCCTATTTTTGCTGTTGTTGTTGTTGATATTTATGATTCTAATTTTTTTTTATTTACATTTTTACTATTTTTGTTGTTGCTATTTTTTATTTTTATTATACTTTTACTATTGCTATAAACGCAATTTATCCTTCTTATAGTTTTATCTTTATTTTTATCATTTTTTATTCTTCTTATACTTTTACTGCTGTTGCATCTTCATTTTCATATTTTTTTATTTTTATTTTTTTTTATTCTTCAGCTTTTTTTTATTTTTCTTATATTTTTACTATTTATTTTCTCACTATCTATTTTTATTCATTCACTATTATAGAAACGACTCACTGTAATGCGCAGACATCTTCACTAGTATATAATTATGACCGTCAATTATACTTTCCAAAAATATTTTTTTTTAAAAGATAGAATAATGGCATTTTGTTTACTTTTTTTCTAAAAATCAGTAATAATCTACAAAACTAAAAAATATAGCATGATTTTTAAAAAAACTAAAACCAACAGATTTTTTTATAAAATAACCAAAATAATAATAAAAATAAATAAATAAAATCAATATTTTTAGACTAAAATAACTCCCCAACAGATTTGATTTTTCTACCAATTGGATGGGTATTTTGATATTTTCATTTATTTTAAAATTTTATAAATTCAAAAAATAAAAAATAAAATATGTTGTCGGGGGACTCGGGCTGGCCTGGCCAGATCCATAATGCCCGGACTGAAAGCTATGCTGAGCCACAGGTTCGAAAATGTCAATAAATTTAGAGTCACGTCTTACGTACGAAATCAATAATTTTTTTTTAATAATACTGAAGAATATTATTAAATTATATATAATTAATAATATCAACTATCTAAACTAAAAATATTAATCAAAATTAACAATAAAATTTAAAAGTCCCAAATACATACATATTAAACAAAGAAAAAAAAAAGAACATTAAAATTACAACACAAATTTATTTACAATTTTTTTTTATATATAAATTCATTATTTCTTAGAGATATTTTTGTTAAAATGTAGACGACTTTCAGAGCAAATCAAGTCGGAGCGGATTTAGAATAGATTTGAGGTAGATTCCGAGAGGATTCGGGGCGGGTCAAAATCTTTTTCGTTTCATGTCTCGAATCCATTTTGAATCATAAAATTCATTCTATTTTCTGCTTCGAATGCATTTATTTTTTTTTCGTTTACTGTTTCAATTGGGATGGATCGGGGCTTGAGCTCCACCAATCCGAATCCATTTGCATTCCTAATGAGATCTTTTGGACCCCAAAATATTGAGTTGGGGCAAGCTCACCACACAACCTTTCCCTTCTCTTTGGATGTAATTACCACAAAAAATCTTGATAATTTGGTTATGTGGAGAATATCTTATCTTATACCTATTTCAATTAACGGTAAATACAAAATTATTTGAGCTGCTTAGTTAAAAACATACGATGGGATACAGAGGAGATGGTATAGTAGTGTAATTAAGGATGTGTGGATACACCATGAGTACGCGATTACTGGTTTAGTAGTTGTTGTTGGGATAAATTCTAGAATTTAATTTTATTTCTCAATATTTAATTAAATTTATTAAAAAATAAATATTAAATTTATTAACAGATAAATATTAAAATATGAATAAATATAAATCAAAAGATAAAGGGTTTCGAGAAATAATCAAAAGATAAAGGGTTTCGAGAAATAGCCTGGTGAGACATGCAATGTACTGTTCTAGAATAATTTTAGCCCCTCCGCGTGCGAGTCTCTGGCGTAGTTTCTCTAGCGATACAACACCTCGGATTATCCCGATCTCCTTGATTGAACGCAATCCGACTTTCAAAATCTCAACACAAGATAATATAAAACAAAATAAAAAGATATGTTAGTTGGAATTCTTGATATCTTTCATATCTCATCTCATATTCTATATCCTTTATTTTTCTTTTATAATAAGTAAATGGTCCAAAATGACCGTTGAAATTCGTTCCCCTACAACGAATACACGATCCTACGTCACGTGAGAAAGTGGGATACGTTATCCCTTTTTCCGGATAGAGGAGAGAAAGAGGGAATACGTAGATATTTTTCTCATATTAAATAAATATATTAAATTAAATTTTAAATTAAATCTTTTAGATTAAATTTAAATCTTTTAAATTCACAACAGTTGTTACATTAAAAAAAAGGCAAAAATACTTGGTAGCTTTTTATAATATAGGTAGTTGTTACATTAAAATAAAAGCAAAAATAGTAGGTAGGTATTGAAATGAGAAATTTAAGAAAATTTAGGAAATACAAGCCTTTTGAGGTTTAGATATCTGTCAGTAAATGACCTAAAATTTATGCGAGTGATTTAGTAGACAATAATTTCTATACGAAAGATATATACGTGAATTAAATATATGAGAGAAGAAAAAAAAAATTTAGAGACTATTGAGCGTGTTACCTAGTATTGCTAGGGGCTAGTTGTTTTCAGTCAAGTAGATTGAAGTGAGAAAATTTTATCATTCAAATATTATATATAATTTAGTTAAATATGATTTAGCAAATCTAATCAGATAATTATGAAAATATTTAATCAAGATATTGAAATATTAGATAATTGTAACGTATAGGTACATAAATATTATTTGGTAGAATTGATCAGATTAGATAGATTTGGTTAGATCAGATGTAAAATATTAGATATATAATTATGTTGGATTACATATAAACATTATCAAAAAGATTGATTTAATAGAAAACATTTTAACAACATGCTTAGCAAAAGAGCAGGTACGTGGTTCTAACTACAGCTAGATCATAGATTAATAACAGCAATTTCTCCAATAAGCCTTTCTCTCAAAAAAAAAAAAAAAAAAAAAATTCTCCAATAAGCCCACCTAGTTTGAATTTTAAAGAATTTGCTATGCCCACGCATAGTTATGCACAGGGAGGTAGTCATAGTAGGGCCCAAGATGGTCATGGCCCCCCTCAACATTTTAATATTACTCAATAGTCCTTCATACTAATTTATCATTTTCTCTCTTTTAGATAATAATGGCCCCTCTCAACTTTTTGATATTTATTTTTGTGCCAACATAATTTTCTTTATTTTTTATTTGTATACATTTTAAATAGATGAAAATATATTAGTAGTCTCGTACTTACAAGTTATTTGAAATACATATTTTAACTCCAAATTTTTTATTTCATATTTTTTAAATTTTTAACTATTTTTGGTAAGATATTTTATTTAACTTAATAAAATATTATACTAAATTTAATAGATCTTTTATCTAAAGTCATTGATGTAATTGAATTACGGTTATATTTAGTAAAATTTTTAGTTATTTGAATAAAATAATATAAATAAAATAATTAAAAATTAAATATTTTTAAATTTAAAAAATTTAATATTTTTATATTAATTATTTAATTAATAATATTTTTTTAAAAAAATTGATAATATACTAAAAATTTTTATTTGAATATATTTTGGCCCCCCTCATAATTAAATTCTAACTTCAGGGAAATCCCTGGGTATGCATGTGTAGAAAAACCTATAACATTCATATAATTTAAAGGGCAGTTTTGAGATTCACACAAACATAATTAAAAAGCGTGAGTCCTACATCGTTTTAGCAAAATAAAAAGCTTCTTAATTAATTCTATAGTTCGTTTAGAAAAAAGAAGAGAAATTTTTTTTTTCTCTGTAAAATCTTAATTAACGTATGAAAGAATGATTTTTTTATAACCATTTATAATATACAACTGTATATATATAATTATTTATTTTCAACACTTTATTTTATCATTCAAAATATAAAGTTAGATTAAATTTGAGAAAATTAATAACAATAGAAGACATGAATTAAAATTTAAAATATTCTTATTTTGATACCGCTGAATATAAAACGATTAATTTTTTTAAAAAAATTTAAACTGTTAGATTGTGATGGTTATTAATTATTTCTATATTAATATTTAATACAATTGATCAAAGCATACCAAATCGATATCACTACATAATTTTCTAAACACAGATTTCTTGCAACTCGATCTGTTTGCACACAGGATTTATAATCGGACCATTCATCCGAACGTCACGAAAAACATTCACCAAGAGTAGATCAGATTCACCTGTGATCAGTAAATAAAAGGCTGAATTCAACGTAGACAACCCAACCACCTGACGTGTGGAATTATACCGAACTACTTTCTTTGTAATCACTAATGAAATCAAAACGCATTTCGCTGGAATGTCTCTGTTGTTTTCATACGGACATATCGTGTGCATGGAAGGGATGAATTAACCAATGTACCCCTTACTTATTATTACAAGAACTTGGATTAAGTCTCGCGCATATATATATATATATATATATATATATATATATATATAGCGTAGAGTTACTATACTCTTATTAGTATAAATCTCTTTGTATTCATAATTTTTTCACAATTGGATGAAAAATGTACGGTTAGAATGATAGTGGTCTCCCTAGGGTTTACTAGGTTGCTGAGAAAATAGTAAAAATCTTAGGAACTACTATAATTCTAACCGCACATTCTTTCATTCAAGGAATGAAAACTTATAAGTACAAAATTTTTTTACTCATAAGAATATAGTAGCCGAACCCTATATATATATATATATATATATATATATATATATATATATATATATATATATATATATATATATATATATATATATTGGCTATTATATATATTTGTAAAAGTATTAAGTGATTAGCTCTCGTAATTTTTTTACTGTTAAATTTATTTTTTTAACCAATTTCATCTATTAAATCATTCTATTCTACCAACCATCCATCAAACCTAAAGATCCCACTATCATCCTAACCACACATTTCTTCATCCAAAAATTAAAAATCTACAAGCACTAATGAGTTGTTACTTTTAAAAGAATAACAACTCAATTATATATATATAATTAAGCTACTATTCTTTTAGCTGCGTTTGGTTCGGGTATAAAAAAAATTTAGTTATACCGGGAATAGGTATAAGTTATGGTATTAGCAGGAACTAATGTTAATTTATATTTGGGTGGGTATAAGAGTTATACCGGGTATAAAGAAAATTGTGTTTGGTAAGTTAAAAAGAAATAAGAAGAATAAAGATGACTAAAATTTTAATTTATGATTAAAATTTTACTGATATGATTTTAAATATTTATTTTAAAATATTTAATAAAAAAATTATTAAAATTTATATTTTACTTATATATAAAAAAAAAATTATTAAAAAAATTTATCATATAATTTATTAAAATTATATGATAAATTTACTAAAAATTAAAGTTAAAAATTTTAAAAGCTATAAAATTTAAATTTTAAATATTAAAAATTTAAAAATGTTAAAAATTTTAATTTTAATTGTCTTAAAAAATTACAAAAATAGAAGCAAAAATTTTATTTTTAAAATTAGTATAAATTTTAAAAAAATTATTAAAAAATTTGCATAAATTTAAAAATTTTAAAATTAATAAATTTTTTAAAAAAATAGAAAAAATTATATTTATAGATTTATTAAAAAGTAAGTTAAAAATTTTAAAATTTATAAAATAAATAAATAAAATTTAAATTTTATAAATTTATTAAACATCTTATCATTAAAAAAAAAAAAAAAAAAAAAAAAAAAAAAAAAAAAAAAAAAAAAATGGTAGGTGGAAGAGTTGTTCCAGGCTATTCCCACTCCCAGCTGTTCTCATCCCTATTAATTTTCGTATCTCTATTAATTTTCGTTTGGGGGTAAGATGGGAAATAACCCCCTTATCCCCCTCTTATCCCCGTTGCCAAACGTTCATCCAAGAACTAAAAATATATATATATAATTGATTTGTTATTCTTTTGAAAGTACAACTCATTGGTGCTTGTAAGATTTTAGTTTTTGGAAAAAGGGAAGTGTGGCTTGTAGGTTTTTAGCTCTTGGACGAAGGGATGTGCAATCAGAATAATATATATATATAGTTCGGCTACTATGCTATCGATAGCACCAATCATTTGGTGCTATCAAGTTTTCTACCATTATATCAATCCCTTTGATTATTTTTATCCGTTAGATTTTACTATTTTTCCAACCACCATTAAATTCAAGAGGCCCACTATCATCTTAATCACACATCTTTCAATTCAAAGGTTATAAACTTAATAGCACCAACAACTTTGTGTTATTAATAACAATCCAGCCTAACTATATATATATATATATATATATATATATATATATATATATATATATATATATATATATATATATATATATATATATAATTGAGCTGCTATTCTCTTAAAAGTACCAACTCATTGGTGCTTGTAGGTTTTAGCTTTTAGATGAAATGATGTGTAGTTAAAATGATAGTGGGCCCTTTGGGTTTGCTGGGTGGTTGGTGGAATAGCATGATCTAAGAGGTGAAAATGGTCAAAGGGATAGATCTAACAGTAGAAAATTTATAAGCACCAATTACTTGGTGCTTTTACAAGTATAGTAGCTAGCCGGACTCTCTCTCTCTCTCTCTCTCTCTCTCTCTCTCTCTCTCTCTCTCTCTCTCTCTCTCTCTCTCTCTATATATATATATATATATATATATATATATATATATATATATATATATATATATATATATATATAACTAGGCTGGAATACTATCGATAGCACCAAGTCATTGGTGCTATCAATTTTTTAGCCATCGAATTAAGTGATGTACGGTTAGGATGATAGTGGTTCTCTAAGGTTTAGTGGGTGGTTGTTTGAATAGTAAAAATTCTATGAGACCACTATAATCCCAACTGCACATCATTTCATATAAGGGCTGGAAACATGGTAGCACCGATAGTATTCCAGCCGGACTCTCTCTCTCTCTTTCTGTGTGTGTGTGTGTGTGTGTGTGTGTGTGTGTGTGTGTGTGTGTGTATATATATATATATATATATATATATATATATATATATATATATATATATATATATATATATATATATATATATATATATATAGTAGAGCCTATATACTTTAAAAATATAAGCTCAATTATATTTGTGAATTTTTTTTATAGCATTTGTATTGAGATTTGTACTATTGTAAAGTCAGCTAAAGAGATAGAATAAAAATACGAATCTTAATGCAAATTTTATGATAAAAAATACATAAATATAGTTGGGCTTGTACTTTTGAAAGTATATATGCTCTACTATATATATATATATATATATATATATATATATATATATATATATATAGTCTGCTACTATACTATTAATAGTACCAAGTTATTGATGCTATCAAGTTTAATTTATACCATTATATTAATCCCTTTGATCATTTTCACCCGTTAGATTTTAATATTTTTTCAATCACCTATTAAAACCAATGGACCCACTATCATCTCAACCACACATCTTTTAATTTAAGGGTTAAAAACTTAATAGCATCAATGACTTGGTACTATTAATAGTATTGCAGCCTAGCGCGCTCTCTCTCTCTCTCTCTCTCTTTATATATATATATATATATATATATATATATATATATATATATATATATATATATATATATATATATATATATATATATATATATATATTTATAATTGAGTTTCTGTACTTTTAAAAATATAAGTTATTGGTGATTATAAGTTTTTAACGTTTTGATGAAAAAATGTGTGGTTAGAATGATTGTATATCTTTTGGGTTAAGTGAGTGGTTGGTGGAATATAATAATTTAAGGAATAAAATTATTCAAAGTGCTAGATCTAAGGGTAGAAAACTTACAAGTATCAATTGGTTAGTACTTGTACAAGTATAGTAGTAACACTATATATATATATATATATATATATATATATATATATATATATAGAGAGAGAGAGAGAGAGAGAGAGAGAGGGAAGAGAGAGTTACTTGTGATATACTTTTATAAGTACGAAGCATTTTTTATTTATAGGTCGTTTTTTATATTGAAACATCTGAATCAATATTTAGTTTTATTAGACTTGATGTAGAGTTTTCATTGTAATTAGAAAATAAATTTTATAATTTTTTGATTTTATTTGCCTAGTGATAGAAATAGCTCAAAATTAATAATTTTAATAATCGAGATGAGCCGTTTACAAATTTAACAACATATAAATATTCAAATTACGTGAAATTTTGATAATTTTTGTTTTGTACTATATAAAACAAAATATATATTTTTAATCTAAAATTTGAGTGTCTTAGCATCACATTTTATAAAAATTTTATTTTCAATCTTTGATTTTAAGCCCTTTCGGTTACTAGGCAAATAATATCGAAAAATCGGTAAAATTTATTTTCTAAGTGTTTCAAATGTTCTAGATCAAGTCTATTAGAGCCGATCATCGATTCGAAAGTTTTAATATTAAAAATGACTTTTAATTACGGAAAGCTCTTTGCTTATAAAAGCACTCTATATATGAGTGCGGCTGATATTATACTAAAATTTTAAATTTAAAATATTTATTATATTTTATATAGTATAAAAAAATTTTTATTAAAATTTTATATTATTTGGATATTTCTACACTGCTAAACTTGCAAACGGCTCACTACGATCATTAAAATTATTAATTTTGGACCCCTTCGATCACTTAACAAATGATATTAAAAAATCATAAAATTTATCTTCAACTTATTTCAAATACTCTAAATCAAGTTTAATGAAACTAATCGTTGATTCGAAAATTCCAACATCGATTTGGACTTATAAGTATGAAAGGCTACGTGCTTATAGCATACCAGCCTAACACAGATACAGACAAACTCTCTCTCTACTTTTTGATGAATGCTTATATGAAATATCAATAACAATTTTATTAACTTTCACTTGTATATGAAAAATATAATAATATTATAGTCAAATTATTATTTTATATATAATAAATAATTTATTATATTAATAATATTATATTTTATTATCAATGTTTATGTTTATATTTTAATCCTTTAAAAATTATTGAGTCACTGTATTCAAACCACATCATATTCCGTATTTCATATTCAAATTCATCATGAAGCCGGCCTATTTGCTTACCTATTTAAAATTAATGAGTGTTATTTTTTTGGAAAAAACTAACTATACACCCCAAAAGGGGTGTATATCTTACACTCCGCCCATCAAAGGATGGGATGAATTTCATCCATCACTTGATGTGATGGATAGAGAAGTTTTTCATATTTAAATGGGTGGGGGTGTAAGATGTACATTCATGATTGAACGTACAAGTATTTTCTTTGTACTACATCTAATATCCTTCTCATAAAGCAACAAACTTGAAAATTCAAGCCCCATCTTTAGTGCCCATAAATTGCTTTCACTTTCAAGAAGTACTCAAAAGCATGCGCGCGATTCTTGTGATCGTTTTCTTGTTCCTCTTTTCTTCCTTTTTTTTTTTTTCCTACGTCGCTTTCTTAGCGAGATTTAATGGAGGTTAGGTTAGGAAAAATCTATTGTTATCGCGAGTATTAGAGCCCGGGATCCGGAAGATGTGACTACACTCGTCTTAGTTTGAATGTCGTGGCAACGGATGCATAATAATCTTTCTTAAACCAGAAATTAATCTTGTGGTTTTAGCCATGTAGCGTGTTAGGGAGTATCCTTATTCTATTCTCCTCCTTGGATCATTTTAATCTTTCACTTAATTTGAACATCAAAATACATTGTCATTTAATGTATCAAGCATAATCAACTTAAATTTGCACGCCTCTACAATTTGGCATATTTTTACTTTACCATATTATGAGTTGAGTTAAAAATAAATTATTTTACTATTTCATAATTTTCTCTTTATATTATTATGAGGATCCACTGTTACGTAAGATAACAAATCACAAAATGATACAAATCATATAATCGCAAAATGCTATTGTGAATATATAGTAAAATGTATTATTTTGAGTCCTATTTGATATTAGGAATTTAAAGTGAGATAGAGACAAACAAGAGGGAAAAATAAAATTTCCGCAACTATAGGATGACAAAGAAAAAATACGCTAAATTAGAAACTAATTAAAATTCTTCCTATATGTTAAGTATAAGCTCTTGCAATAATTTTGCTCTGATAGTCGACATTAATTGTATGCTAAGACTGCGTTTGGTTCAGATATAAATTTGAACTGTTTATTTCAGAGATAGATATAAGTTTCGTAACAAGCAGAAATAAGATTAATTTTATGTTTGGATAAAAATTAAGTTATTCCTAGAAATAAGAAAAATAGCATTTGGATAGTTAGATTAGAATAGTGAGAATAAAAATAATTATAATTTTAAAATAATAATATTTTATCTAAATAATTAATATAATAATTACATTCTTTATATATATATATATAATTTAGATCCTATGTTTTTAAAAGTAACAAGTCTGTTTTTAAAAATACCAAGTTATTGGTGCTTATAGATTTTTAGCCCTCGGATAAAAGAATTTATGATTAGGATGAGAGTAAGCCCCTTGGGTTTAGTGGGTAGTTGGTAGAATAACATAATTTAAGTAATAACACTACAACAAAATTAGGCTATAGCGACACTTTTAAGTGTTTCTAAAATCTAAAAAAAGTGTCGCTGACAAAAATACCGACACTTATTGTAAGTATTGCTATATGTGCCGTCGCTAGGGTGTATAGCGACACATTTTTGTAATGTGTCCCCAAAATGTGTCCCTATAACCTAATTTTGGATATAGATGGAATATAGATAGGACACTTATACAAAAGTGTCACAACACATGTGTCCCTATAACCTAATTTTGTTGTAGTGTAAAATTAGTCAAAAAATAGATCTAACAGTAAAAAATTTATAAGCATAAATTACTTGGTATTTTACAAGTATAGTAACCGAACTCTCTCTATATAGAGTAAATCTTATATGCTTTTAAAAGTATAAGGCCATACATGCTTGTGAATTTTTTACCATTGAATTTGTATTGGAATTTATGTTTAGGTAAAGTCAACTAAAGATAGAGAAAAATAAAGTAAAAAGTACAAATCCCAATGCAAATCTAATAGTAAAAAGTTCACAAGTATGAATATTCTTATACTTTTAAAAGTATATAAACTCTACTCATTTATAAATATATGGTTGAGATGATAGTGGGCCCCTTGAGTTTAATAGGTGATTGGGAAATAGTAAAATCTAACGGATGAAAATGATCAAAGGGATTGATTTAAGGGTAGAAAACTTGATAGCACCAATAAGTTGGTACTATTAATAGTATAGTAGCCGGACTCTATAGTAATCGCCTGAGGTTCTCTGAGACCAATATTGGCACATGATTGGATATTTGGTTTTCTACCTTTGACGCATTACTTTTACTCGTACTGTTGCTCAGTGTTCCAGCACTATTATCTGTAGACATGCTTGTATCATTCGTAGTTCTTTATACATGATCCTTGTAGTTGACTTTGATTTCCGGCCTGCATGCTCTACAGTTTTCATGATAGTTATCTCTGAGATACCCTGATTGTTCAGCATACTTACCTGCAGTTTTAATTCTGATTATTAGTAGACATCTATGTTTCTAGTTTTTCCTACAGATCTTTACTATCCGCAGATTTTAGTACCCAGTAGGTACGATTAGCTATTTCCCGGCTCGTCGTGCCCACTGGGATACACTCCGGTGTGTCTCACACCCTCGGGTGACTGTTGCAGGTCCGTCGGGTGGTGAGTTGTCGGGACGATCCAGTGAGCCTGTCACGATAGAGCTGTCCCCATGATTCTAGACAGAGATGACTGAGATCCTTGATGATTTACGCAGACTGTTATTTTCGCATTTATTACAGTTCTATTTGATTTAGACATTTAAAATATTGATGTGATTACTGATTTCGAATTATTCCTGCTGACTAGATTAGTAGTTGTACTGAGATATCTGTCGTTGATTACTAGCCTAGCCGTGCATATATAGGGGAGTCTCTGTTCACGGAATAGAGAGTTTCCTATATGTGTGGCGGTCTGTTACGCCTGTTTTGCAAACTCTGATGTATAAAAAAAAAAAAAAAAAAAAAATTTCAGACTTGATTTTTAAACTCGGGGCGTGACAGATTAGATGGTATCAGAGAAATAGGTATACGGTACCTAGGAAAGATGGATTAGGAATTGGTTAGGATGAACCCTAGGATGACTTGTCACGTGAGAACGCTGGGTATGTCGAGCAATAGGTATACGGTACCTTTTTTTTTTTTAGTTGTAAGTTTCGGGGACGAAACTTCTTTTTAGGTGGTAGAGATGTAAGAACTTGAATTTTTGTAATTAAATAAAGAGGGAAAATAATAAAAGCCAGGTTGAATTTTGGATCTTAAAAGCACGAGTAGCCTCAGTGCCCCTTTTCTGCAGTGTAAATTGCACAGCTAATGGGCCAGAAATGTCACTTTTCAATTCGAGCTTTTGGGATTGTTGGTTGGAGTCAACGACCCGACATTTGGGATTTTGGGGCGCATAGGCCCGGTGGCATACCGGTTGTCGTTACTGCCAAACCTCGATACGGAGGCTGGCATGGGAGGGAAAGAAACTCCGCAACTGGACAATCCCTTACGTAAAGTTGGCCATTGTGAGGTGCTAGTATTTTTCTGCGATAGAGCGCGGAAAAAGAAAGCCGACGGCGCGATCGGATCTGAAATCCGATATCGGGATCTTCCGGAACGGAATTCAAAGTGATACGGTGATTAGTCGTGCATCGAAATCCGTGCAAAATATCTTGCACCCGTTAGAGATAAGGTGGGTTATCTCGTAGGGGATAATTAATTAGTTAATTAATTATCCCAGACGGAAAATAATAATTCTCTTACGTACAAATTAAAAGGGGAATTAATTAAAGGGAATTAATTAAAGATTTAATACGAGCTATATAAGGGATCCCGATTAAAGAAAAGAAAAGAAAAGAAAGAAATAAAAAAAAACCCTAATCGGTGAGAAGAGAAAAAAAAGAAAAGAAAAGACGGAATCCTAACCGGAGGAGAAAATAAGGAAAGAGGGAGAAAGCGGAGGAACCCGATCGCCCCGATTGACGTCCGGAGACCGGAAGAACGAGACGCCATCGTCTACGGGAGCGGATCCGGGTCTCCAACGCCGAAAAGAAACAAGATCGGTTCTTTAATTCCGATAGATTGAGGTTAGTGGTCGTTAATCCTTTTGTAGAATTAATCGGGGGTTTTCCGTGTTCTTATAAGGTTGTTTTAATCGGTACATGGATCACGGATTTTTGTCGGGGTTTTGATCAACACCTTATTCTCGTTCTTGATCGGGTGTGATCGATGATTTTTATCGGATTTAATTGGTGGTTTTAATCGGTTTCTTTTTATCGGACCTCCGATCGACGTGTTGGTTGTTCGTGGATCAACGTTTTAGCCGTTAGATTTACCGCGGATTTATTCGGAGATTTTTTTGGGGATGTTTCGTTGGAACGTAGTAGGTTAACGGGAGGCCGCCGCCGCCGTTGTTAAACGGGAGGCCGCCGCCGTCGTTACCATGGTCGCGGGGTCTTCGCCGGAGTCGCACGGGAGCGAAAACGGAGAAGAAATCGCGAAACGGGAGCGAAAACGGCGAAGAAAACCGCGAAATTAGGGTTTACTGTGCTTGTCCGTACAGCACGGTCCACGGGTCCAGGCGTGCACCCGGTGCATGCCCGCAGCGTCGGAAGCACCAGACCCGGTGCACGGTTTCGTGCACCGGCCCGGCCCAAGGCGCGCGGTGCACGCCTCATGCGTGCACCCGGCGCACGCGCTTGCGGCCGAAGGGCAAGGACCCGGTGCACGCTCGGGTCGTGCACCGGCCCGGCCCGAGAAGCGCGGTGCACGCTTCCTGCGTGCACCCGGCGCATGCCGCCGCCGCCTGATGCCATAAACCCGGTCCACGCTTGCTCCTGTGCACCATCCGACAGCCCAAAGTTCGGTAGCTCCGTTTTTGCCCGTTTTTCCACCGTTTTGAGCGCCGTTTTCGCCGTTGGGATCATTATTTCCGTGGTTTTCTTGGCATGGCCACCTAGGATCTTTTTGGTCACTGTCGTGACGTCGGGATGGGTATGTGTGAGTCCTTTACTGATCATAGCTTCTTATTCAGGGCCCAGTTGTTTCGGCACCAGCCTCCCGGTAGCTGTGCGGGAGTTCGTGGATCTACCTACATCCAGGTGGGTTAGCTTCGGTCCGGGCTTGATCTATTCGGCCCTCTGGTTGCTTTAGTCCAGTCGGACACCCTTTTTTTTTGACCAGCCTGCGAATTATATCGATACGACCTATGATGACTGCATATATATCACATGATCCCCTGATAGACATTGATTCTTTTAGACTCATCATATATATATACCTGCTGATTTTATCTAGATTAGCCTTGATGATTGTATTGACATACCCTATGATTAGTCCTGATAGATCTTGATCTACGTGAGACATATCTTACGTACCTGTTTATCAGTTTTTATATTTCTGATAGACCTTGATCTTCATGAGACATACCATATACATATCTGTTCATCAGCTTGTTCAGTATATAGATCTACATGATTTGATGGCACTTGTTGATTCCTGTCAGCCGATTTATTGTTGATATTCCGATATGCATGATTGATTGATCCTGATTGTTGGATACTATTCGATATTCCGATATGCATGATTGATAGATACTACTTGATGTTCCGATATGTATGATAGATTCTGATCGACACGATAGATGATTCCCTGTTGGGATCTCGGCATGTTGCCGACTACCCGGTCACTAGACCGTGAGATTGATCATTATGACTTGCCATGCACTGCTGTACTTCACGAACATGGCCGGGGTAGCTCCCCGTGGAGATTGTTCTTTACCGGTAAAGTGGTCTGATGATAGACCCGTGAGCCCTCGACAAGGTTATGTCAGCCGAAAAAGGTGCCGAACAGTGGCATCGCCTGAGGTTCTCTGAGACCAATATTGGCACATGATTGGATATTTGGTTTTCTACCTTTGACGCATTACTTTTACTCGTACTGTTGCTCAGTGTTCCAGCACTATTATCTGTAGACATGCTTGTATCATTCGTAGTTATTTATACATGATCCTTGTAGTTGACTTTGATTTCCGGCCTGCATGCTCTACAGTTTTCATGATAGTTATCTCTGAGATACCCTGATTGTTCAGCATACTTACCTGCAGTTTTAATTCTGATTATTAGTAGACATCTATGTTTCTAGTTTTTCCTACAGATCTTTACTATCCGCAGATTTTAGTACCCAGTAGGTACGATTAGCTATTTCCCGGCTCGTCGTGCCCACTGGGATACACTCCGGTGTGTCTCACACCCTCGGGTGACTGTTGCAGGTCCGTCGGGTGGTGAGTTGTCGGGACGATCCAGTGAGCCTGTCACGATAGAGCTGTCCCCATGATTCTAGACAGAGATGACTGAGATCCTTGATGATTTACGCAGACTGTTATTTTCGCATTTATTACAGTTCTATTTGATTTAGACATTTAAAATATTGATGTGATTACTGATTTCGAATTATTCCTGCTGACTAGATTAGTAGTTGTACTGAGATATCTGTCGTTGATTACTAGCCTAGCCGTGCATATATAGGGGAGTCTCTGTTCACGGAATAGAGAGTTTCCTATATGTGTGGCGGTCTGTTACGCCTGTTTTGCAAACTCTGATGTATAAAAAAAAAAAAAAAAAAAAAATTCAGACTTGATTTTTAAACTCGGGGCGTGACATTAGTGCTACCAAATAAGTAGTTTTTTTTCACCGTTGGATATACCCCTTAGATCATTTCCACCTATTAGATCATACTGTTTTTCCAACCACCCACTAAAGCCTTCGGGGTCATTATCATCCTTGGATCATTTCCGCCCATTAATTATTATTTTTTATTATTTACCTTGTCATCAAAAAGATTCAAAATTAATAATTTTTAACGGTTGATGTGTGTTGTTTACATATTTAACGATATAAAATTATTTAAATCATATGAAATTTTAATAGAAAATTTTTTATACTATCTACAGTAAAATCAATATATCTATCGAAAATTTTAATAATTTATTATAATTTTTTGTAAGATTTTTAGTTTGTCATTAATTTTTAGTACTTTCGATTATTAGGTAAATAATAGTAAAATACTATAAATTATATTTTCTAAACACTTCAAATATGCTAAATCAAGTCTAACAGAGCTGACAGCTGATTCGAAAATTTGATCCTCAAAAACATTTTAAGAACACGGGGACTTCGGTACTCCTAATAGCACAACTGTCCTACTATATATATATTCGAGCTATATTAAGCCGAATATGAACGAGCTGGTTCTAATTCATATTCAACTCATTTAGATTTCGAGTTGAAAAATTCAGCTCGTATTCATATTCAACTCATTTATTAAATGAGCCGATCTACTTTGAACTCAATTCGAATCGAACACGAATTGGCTCGCTAACAGTACTACAACAAAATTAGGTTATAGGGACACATGTTTGTGACACTTTTTTGCAAGTATCTAATTTATAGTCCATCTATATTCAAAATTAGGCTATAGGGATATATTTTTGGGACACATTATAGTAATGTGTCGCTATACATCCTAGCGACGAAGTATCGGTATTTTTTCCAGCAAATTTTTTTTTAGTATTTAACAACATTTAAAAGTGTCGCTATAGTATAGTTTTGCTGTTGTGCAGTGAGTTGGATTGTCATCCTAATTTGTTCTATCACATCAAACTAGCTAACATGCCATACTAGCCCTAATTACACATAAATTTAGTTAATACAATTATTACATGTTGGATGATTATTACACTTAGATTTATAACAAACAATTTAGCTCAAAGTATCTCTAAAACAGATTAATACAGGGATCTTGAAAATGATCTGAAGTTACTTTCTTGTAATATATAGATCTGCTTTTGATTTTTTGTTTCTTTCTTCCTCTCTTAATTATATTGTTGGCTATTATTATTATGGTTAATGTTATCTACACTGTGGTCCTTAAAAAGTTCTTTATTCTATCTAGAGTGGTTAATATTTTACCAGGTCTCCCTCACCTACTCTAATATTATTAATTCTAATGATCTATGACACGTTGATTTAAAGGACCACGCACATAGGACTTTAATTAACTCATTAGGTAAAAAAGATAATTAATATATAAAAGAGAATATTGTCCTTGTTTTTGACCCAAACTACTGTAATCTTTGATTTGCTTTGAAATTTCTTTTACCATTTCGACATTATTTAATTATTCTTATTTTCTCTCGTTTCTTTGTTAGATTTTAAGTACACCTATTAAATATTTTCTCCATTGCTTTTCTGCAATAAATTATATTATTTGAATTTTGCACTTAAAATAGTTCTATACATAAAATATTAACAAACTGATCAACCAAGAAATCAATTCGAAATTACTGGGTCAAACTTTACGGTATTAAGTTTTGGGGTTAGAGTATGTGGGCTGTGATATAATATATTTTTGGGTACTGTTCCCTACCGGATCAACTTTCATCGAAAATATATCTCTCTAGACGATGGATGTAATTAATACGGAGGGCGCGAAATCAACGATATGCTAAAAAAATTAAAATATTCTTCTAGATAACGGGTTTAAATATTTTTCTGGTTGATAAAGTTTGAACGGCTTCGAATTGGTTGATGATTAATTGTTGCCATAACAACACAATATTGTAGGGGAAATTAAACATCTCGTCGCTCTTGAATGCGCCAACTAAAGCAAGAGAAAGGGTGCAATTAATATTATACACAATAGCGTAATGAATAAGCATGCTATGTGTTTGTCTTCGTTGTTGAAACCCTCGAGTTGGGATTTGAATTGAGAATTCGTCAAATTTGAAATTTAAATAACTAAAATATGAAATTTAAATAACTAAAATATGAAACTCGAATTTTCTTTAGGACATTAGTTAGAACATGGCTGTCTAATTTTTTAACTTTTTATTTTAATATTTCTTCCTCTTATTTGCGCAATGGGTATCATCTCTAGCACTTAGGCTTTATTTACTTAAAAATTTTGTATATTTGATTGGCATGTGATCAAATATTTAAAATAAAATATTATACTTTTGAACTTGCAAATTATATTTTTCGAATCATATATTTTTTCTTGTAGGTAAAATATATTATCCTACTAAATCAGAAATAGTAAAACTTTTTAAATAAGAAAAAATCAAACTCTTTACTTATAAACATACTAGAAAATTCTCCAAAAAATATATAATTTTTAGATAACTTATTTCGAAATCTAAATAATACTTTAGTGTGTTTAAATATTTGTGCATTAGGCTTTACTTCTTTTTTTTAATGTGTTTCATGTTTTTAAGCACAATAACCAATTTCTACCTACATAGGAACTAATTATTGAGATGTGATTGAACAATCACATTGATTAGAGCGCTAGTGTAGAAGTATATATGTCACGTTTCGAGACCGTCAATTTGGACCGGACAATTCGAACAAGCCAATAGACCCGCCAATCGGGCATGACCTTTTTATACCAGAAAGGAACGGTAACATCCACAACAATGCAAATAAGTGTATTCGTATTCACTTAATTTTGTTCGGTATAGGTGCTTTTCTTCTAGTACTCAAGGCTCTTTATTTTGGGGGCGTATATGATACCTGGGCCCCGGGGGGGGGGGAGATGTAAGAAAAATTACCAACTTGACCCTTAGCCCCAGTGTTATATTTGGTTATTTACTAAAATCTCCTTTTGGGGGAGAAGGATGGATTGTTAGTGTGGACAGAAGATATAATTGGGGGACATGTATGGTTAGGTTCCATTTGTATACTTGGTGGAATTTGGCATATCTTAACCAAACCCTTCGCATGGGCTCGACGTGCAGAAGCTCAATATCAGAGTAATAAAATCTACTACTAACTAAAAATTTTCATTCAATAAACAATAAGTTTAAACTATAATAAAAGCAATATATGAGTGAACCACAAAATAAAGTTAATTATATTTTTCTCTCTCCACTTGAAATTTAAACATTAATACAATTTACATCATTTTTCCTCACAATATATAGTTAACTCAAAATATAAAAAGATAATATCTGCTAGACTCTCTAGGTCTCTATGCTGCTGGGCCCTTACCCTTGTCGTCTGTCTCAACGGCTGTATATGGACCTGAAAAAAATGGTCACCTAAGGGTGTGAGAACTACTTAAAGTTCCCAATGGATTCAACCACCAAAAAAAAATGTCCTACACCGCTTGGTCCAATGGAAGAAGGATAGCAAGATATATAATATATACTAAAATAACTGCAGATGCTAACTAACATGATCATACATGCATAAATATCTTTACACTAATTGTGTATGCTCAAAATCTCATTGCTATCATGTCCTGCCATACTAGGCTACTATCCATAAACTCGGCCACTATGCCGTTACAAAAGGGTTATGCTAATCCGGCCACCTTGGCCACTCAACATACTTCTTATTCGTTGTAACGACCCGGCCCACTAGCAATAATAACTCGTTGGGCCCACACCACAGCCCAAAATACTTAAACCCAGTTATTATTACTAGTGTCCATGTCTTATATATACCTAAACACATCCACACTTCTATCCGATGTGGAACTATTGGGGTGTCACAGACTCCCCCCATTTAGGTCTGACATCCTCGTTAGCCCAAACACACACACAGCAATCCAAGATCACCAGGCGATCTGAGACTTGTCTCACTAGCCTTGACATCTAGGCCCAAACTCAGCCGAAACTCACCACATACTTCCGGCTGGTTAATGGCTCTGATACCAAATTTAACGACCCGACCCACTAGCAATAATAACTCATTGGGCCCACACCACAGACCAAAATGCTTAAGCCCAGTTTTTATTACTAGTGTCCATGTCTTATATATACTCAAACACATCCACACTTCCATCCGATGTGGGACTATTGGGGTGTCACATTCGTTCACACTCTTGTGCTTTAGTTCAAGTTGCTTATCCCTTTGGGAGTCTTGTCCAACGGGCCCATGCCCGGCAGTCATGCTACCATAAGACAAGACAATCCAAAGTTGCTGATAGCCCACGCATGTGCTATCTCGCTCAACTGAAGTAACTCGGTCATACGGGTACCGCCCGGGAGATGGTTCTTACTCTTACTCTCCAGCACGAGTTCAACCTCCGAAGGTACGATTATCCTTTTTTCTACTCACTTAAGCTTTTAGCTTCTTTTGTTCTTTAAGTATTTTCTTTTCATTCGTTTAAGTTTTTAGCTCTTTACATTCACTTTTACCTTGCTTTTCACTTTCCACTTTTACCTCGAATTAGTTTAAAACATTTCGGCACTCATTCACTTGGGAAGCTGAGTCTTGCTCACGCACGCCTCCCCCGAAAATCGAAACATGTTTTGCACCTCCCGTTTGCACTTTTGCCTTCACATTTCCTTTTTCTCTTCTCTCTTTTATCCTAGGTTATTTACTCTAGAATAGTTTGGGTGTCTCTAACAACAGTTTAGATTAGAATTTCTTGTTCATTCACATTTTTGCATACTATGCCACTTGGCAATTTCTTTAGTTCTTTAACCATTTTAAGCTTTCTTTTTGATTTCAACTACCCAGGGCTCGAGAGTTCCAAGAGACGGATGCCTACAACCCCAATCAAACAAGAACAGATTCCAAGCACCGCCTCCCGTAGTTCCCGACCCCAATCTTTTTGACTTAAACCATTTTCATTCATTTCTTTGCTTGTTTATTCTTATTTCTTAACCCTATATTCATAACTAAGCCACCGTTTGGATTGGGGATAAAGGGGGGATATCCCCCCTTTATCCCCAAACAGTTTTGGGATATCCCCGTTTGGGGATATCCTCCCAAACGGGGATATCCCCGGGTTGGGGGAGGGATATCCCTCACCTCCCCCAACACGCCCCGATTTATCCTGTCCCTTCCCAAGGCAGCAGTGCCTTGGGAAGGGACATTTCAATTTTTTTTTTTTTTTTTTTTTTTTTTTTTTTCTTTTAGCTTTGGGCGGGTTTTTTTTTTTTTTTTTAATTTTTTTTTTCCTTTCTTTTATATTTTTTTTTGAATTTTTTTTTAATTAAAATATTTAAATTATAAATTTATAATTTTATAAATTTTAATTTTTTATATTTTATATTTTAATAAATCATAATTATAAATTTTTATTTTTATTTTTTAAAAAATAATATTAATTTTAAAATTATAAAATTTATATAATTTTTTATAATTTTTTTAAAATTTATATAAATTTTAAAATTAAAATTTTTACTCCTACTTAAAATTTAAAAATTACTTTTTTTTCCCACTTAAAATTTTTATAATACATTCTTTAATTATCAAATTTATAATATACATAAAAGTAAAGGTCACATTGTCATTAAACATAAAAGTCAACTTTATACCTCCTTATTCTTCAACCCCAATCCAAACACTATTTTTCTTATACCAGGTTTAAGCCTCATTCCCAACCAAACACTTTTTTACTTTATACCAGGCTTATCCCTTACTTTATACTTATACCTGGTATAACTCATTCCGGCTTATCCCCAATCCAAACGATACAGGTAGCGTTTGGATGTGGCTTAAACCTGGTTTAGTTATACCAGGTATAGGTATAAAGTAAGGGATAAACCTGGTTTAAACCTAAAATGTGTTTGGATGTGAATGAGGCTTAAACCTGGTTTAAACCTGGTATAAGAAAATAGGTGTTTGGATTGGTAATGATGAATAAGAGGTATAAAGTTGACTTTTTGTGTTTATTAATGACGATGTGACCTTTACTTTTATGTATATTATAAATTTGATAATTAAAGAATGTATTAGAATATTTTAAGTAGGAGTAAAAATTTTAATTTTTAAATTTATATAAATTTTACAAAAATTATAAAAAAATTATATAAATTTTACAATTTTAAAATTAATATTATTTTTTAAAATTATAAATTTATAAATATATATAATATAATTAAATATAAATATATTCATAATTTTAATAAAATATAAATATATATAAATTTATAAAATATAAAAAATTAATTTTAAATAATTTATAAATTTATAATTTAAATATTTTTTAAAATTTAAATATTCTAATTAAAAAATTAAGTAAAATTTAAATATTTTAATTAAAATTTAAATATTTTATGTAGGAGTATTAAAATTTAAATATTTTAATTAAAATTTAAATATTTTAATTAAAATTTAAATATTTTAAATAATTTTAATTAAAAATTATAAAAATATTGTATAAATTTTAAAATTAATAATTTTTAAAAATAAAATAAAATTTTTAGATTTATTAAATATAAAAATAAAAAAAATTAAAATTTATAAAATTTAAAATTTAAATATTTAAAATTTAAATATTTAAAATTTAAATTTAAAATTTAAATATTTTTTATAATTAAATTTTTTTATTAAAAATAAAAAATAAAAAATCCTGAAGCTAAAAGAAAAAAAAAACGAAAAAAAAAAAGAAAAAGAAAAGAAAAAAAAAAGGAAAAGCCTTTCCCAAGGCACTGCCAGTGCCTTGGGAAAGGACTGAGAGAGAGAGAGAGAGAGAGAGAGAGAGAGAAGGGGGTAATACCTGGGTGGGTTTAAACCAATGGGGATATCCCCATGCAATAATGAGGGATATCCCCGTTTGGGGGGGATATCCCCAAACGGGGATATCCCCAAACCGTTTGGGTATAAAGGGGGGATATCCCCCCTTTATACCCAATCCAAACAGAGTGTAAGGTTTCACTATGTTCCGTGGACATTAATCATTTCAATTATCTTGGCCTAGAGTTTATTAACCTACATTCACTTTTACTTATGGCCTAAAGTTTATTAACTCTATTTATATTTCGACATATTCCTAGAGTTCATTAACTCTATTTACATTTCCAATATTATTCTAGAGTTCATTAACTCTATTTACATTCCATATCATTTTCACCCTAGAGTTTCTTGACTCTAAGTTTCACCTTTCATATTAACATAGAGTTTATTAACTCTATGTCTTCCACATTCCACATAACCTAGAGTTCCTTTGACTCTATGTTAAATACTCTATCAAGCAACCTTAGATTATTCCCTATGGCGATGGCACTCGTTTGCTTAGAGTTAACTCCTAGGTATCATTGTCACGCCCCGGGTGTAAACCAGAACCCGGGCCCGTCTACAGATCCGCCGTGCACACGGTATTTCCCGTGTACACAAAGCGCCAATAACCTGCTCAGATATAAAAGATATAATAAAAGAGCAATAAAAACAGAGCTGGACTAAAACTAATACATCTCAGACTGAAGCTGGAAATAAAATACAATACATCTGTATAAATGATACATCAGTCTCTCCCAGCTCACAAATAATAAATACAACCTGCTGGCAAAAGCCAGTCTCAAAAGTGAAAGTACAACCGTCTGAGGAAAACATGGGTACACCAACAGTCTAGCTAACGCGCTCATCCTGCCTCGAGATCTATCTACTCAGTCGTCCTCTCTCCTCGACCCGCCACTGAAAGCCCAGTAGCACCCGCAGAAGACACTGCAAAACAAGGAAAAAGAAAAAGAGAAAAGAAGAATGGGGGTGAGAACTACTAGTAAACCAGTAGCCTCCCCTAGTGGGTAAAACCTCAAACTCTGACACGCCCACTAGGTCTACCAGAGGCAAAAGGGAACAAAGGTGGTATGCTAAAAAGAATAAGACTCCTGATGAAAAGCTACCACTAGAATGCCTCTAAAATGCCGAGCTAATAGAATAGCTAAATGTATGCATCAGAAAATAAATGCCTGCCTGAATAACCCAATCTGACCGCCAGTGGCATTGGCACTGCCTGCTAATCTCATCTGTGGGAATACTGACCGACTACTGCCTGATACGGTCATGTCCCCAAAGTAAGTAACAGATCGGCCTCTGTCCGTCCGATCAAACACTAAAGTAATAACAGACCGGCCTCGATCCGTCCGGTCGCACACTCCGGAGTGGCACTCGTGGGGAGCGACCCACACGAGGAAAAGTATCTCAGTAACACAAGTATCATAAATCAGCAGGACTGGATCATGACTCTGATCAAAGTGGGAAAACCCATCCACTAAAGAAAGACCCGATCTCAACCCGGTGCAAGATAGACAAACTGTGGGAACTCCATCCACAAGAGACCTGATACCCAATCTGATGCATAAGAAATCTCCGGTCAACCGCCCAATGTCCGCGGTTGCCGCAATACCCTGCCTGTCCCAAAACCCAAGAACCTGACTACACTATCCCATCCACCTGCTCGCGCACGAGCCGCAAATACCCTGAGCCTCAAATGAAAAGAGAAAAGAATAACAAAAATGGTTTCTCCTATGTCAATTCCAGCATGATAGTATAGCAGAAAAAGGTGGCCTATCTAGGTGACCATACAAGCATGCAAATGTCCCAAGATGGTATATATAAAATAAAGCAGATATCGATATGATCTTACCTTGCTAAAGCATGCCGATAAATGCATAAGGACAGTAAATAGGAGATAACCTGTGCCTATCTATACCTCATGCCCAAGCCCACAATTTATTAATCAGCCTTCTAATCATAGAAGCTACTCCAATGCCTAGTGGGTAATCAAAAGTAGGGGTTCACAACAACACCCATGATCACAAACATGTCCCACATATGACATCTGGTCCACCGCCTACTATCCGCGGTAGCCATAATACCCCAGAAGCTAAAATCCAGGCCCCGGCTACACTATGCCAATCCCCTGCTCAAACCCGAGCAACAAATAGTCACCTGACTAAAGAATAGGGGGAGAAGAAGCAAATAGGTTTCTTCTAAATCAAATCCCAACATAAAGTGTAGCGATAAGAAATGACCCTACAAAATGTCCAAATAAGCCAGCCTATGTCCTCATGAGAGATAGGAGAAAAAGTGACAAATAGTGGTTCGACCAGTGTATCAATTAATAGCTTCATCTGGATATAATCATCATGCTAAAATCATAGTCCGACCACACCTGTCTATAATCTGCTAATCTCCCTCACATAAACCATCCACCCCTGCCTGTCCAGAAGATCCTCAAGTGGAACCCTCCCACAAGACGTTTCATAATATCTCAACATGAAAGTACATCCCCTATGCACAGTTAAATGCCAATATGATGTCCATGTAAGCATGTATAAGTTCCAACCACTAACAAGTTTCCACTACAGTGTTTCCCATATGATAGGCTCACAATTATTTTAGTTAAGCATGCATGTCCATTAGGTGACCGTTCAATATGTCCAATAGAGAGGGTCTCTATAATATTCCTAGTGGGTACATCAGAAAAGAGGGATATAACAACCACCCACCTGGAAAAGCGCAATCCAAGTCTCAAAAGTGTCCTCGCCCAATAAAAGATCACCTGCCGTGATAACTGCAAAATTATACACAGGGGTGTCCAAAAATTACACACAAGTTTCAAATCTGCACATACAAACTCACACAAAAATCAGTCCCAAAGATGTCCAAATTCACCTGCTGAGAATGCCCAGAAAATTCCCAGAAAAATATCACAGTGATCCTCGAGTCGATACCTTCGAAACGGCTACTTGCACGCCCAAATCTAAGTGTGGTAAGTCAAGATATTAATTCGACAAGGTAGTACACTCAACTCAATCTGTATCAAAAATACTGTAGCACTGAACATAGGGAAAACAGGGATTTTCACCTCGAAATAAATCTCTGAAAAATCCAAGAAAAATATGAGCATGTTCCTCGCGATCTGTAGATGAAAAAGTTGTATAAGAACATTCCCGTCTGAGGCTCGTGCGCGAAGATATGGCCTCCACAATCTGCTGCTGTCCCAAAATCTCTCACAGAAAAAGGGTAACCATTGTTACCTCGGGATCCAAGCCAGGGAGTCAAAATCGGAATGCACTATCAAAATGAAAGATGAAGCCCTACCTGTCGTGAAGCCAACGGCGCAAAAATCACAGAAGAAGGAGCCTGGGGTAGGCCGGGGGAGCTCGTGCACCGAAAAGCGACGGAGAAGAACACCGAAGAAGAAACGTCGCGCCGCGCCGGTAAAATGGGAATCTCGAAATCCGTGGCTCCAAAAAAATCCGAAACTTGACAGGTGTATACTACTCTTCTTGGAGAAGATTTCTCCTTCTCATCACCCTTCGAGCTGAGAGCTCAAAGGGGTCGAAATCCTCCTTGCAAACAGCCTCGGATGCAACCTTGAGCAAACACTTTAAAAACAATTTAGAAAATACCATCCATGTCCCCGAAACAGGAAACACCCGTAGAAAGACACCCAGACGCTGCCAAGTGTCCCACCAAGAGTCAACAGACGCACAGTGCGCGCGCGTCAGCGCGGCATGGCGCCCGCTCACGCACGCGACCCGAGGTAACAAACCCTGCTCCGTGGACCGGGTGTATAGAACCCGCAAATCACAAACCGCCACGTGTCCTACTGTCGGTCCACCGTGCACCCGAAAAATTCCGTGGACCGCGCCGCCAAAACCATCCACTCACAACCCGCCACGTGGCACCGCCCTGGTGCACGCCCACCGCGTGGACCGCGCACCTGCCCGCGCTGCTCTGCGCCTGCCCGCGTCCGCGTGCCGCCTGCCCGAGCCCGCGCCGCCGCTGCCCGCCGCCGCCGGCCACCGCCGGCGATCGCCGGAATCACTGTTCCGGCCGGTGAACAGTAATTTACTGTAGCAAGCTCCGAAAAATGCAAATAAATAGTCCATCTTGACCGTTTTCGCGCGCTGATTCCAAATCCGGCGTCCATTTTGCCAAATTCCAATCCTATAAATTGCCGGAGGCTCCCAAAAAAGTATTTTTAATCCGAATTTCGCGCTGAGCCTAAATTTGACGTCCAATCTGCGCGTAAACTCCACTAAACATCCGACGGGGTCCCCCGATTACCCACGTGATCCATTTTAAGCCCCGAGTCCATCACTTGTGTCCAAATTGGAGCACGAACACCGCCGGCATGCCACGTAGGCTTCCAGAAGCTGCTGGTCACACTGTAGAAGCCCTGCAAAGATCCGGGTCACCACAATCATGCCACTCGTTTACACCTTTAATCTAGGTTTTCTCCTAATTTTACATCTATCCATATAAGACCAAGTTTTCTCCTAGCTCATGAATCTATTGCGCATTCTTCTCTTGGTTCATTTACATAATTTCTAGGGTTGTACCCTAACATGATTACACTATACATAATTTCTAGGGTTCTAATTTCTATGAACACATGCCAACATAACCTATATTAGGTTTAACATGATCCTCTTTTAGGGCTAAACCCTAATTAACCCACATTTTAATACTTACTACTCTAACATGCTTACTAACATGTTTCTAAAGGAAAGAGAGAAGAGGTCACCCATTTTCGAAAGAATCCCCCACTTCTTAGTGTTCTTGAAAGAGGAGATGAGTTTGATCTCTTTCTTCTTCAAAAAAATTCCTAAAAAGAGAATTAGAACCATAAAGGATCTATATTATATCCTAAAAACTCATAAAAACCCTTAAATTAGAAACCCTAAATTTTCCATAGATATCTCTTTTTGTCTCTTTGACCAAAAGAGAGGGAGACAGAGGTTGGATCTTCACTTGAAAGGCTTCCTTGAAGTCTTCACTATGATCCCCGAGCTCCTTGGAGATCAAAACCCCAACCTCTAGCCCCACAACCACCTTCTTCTTCTTTTTATTCTTCTTTTCCTTATTCTCCTTCCTTTCATTCTTCTTTTCTTTCTCTGGTTCCTTACACAGGGAGAGGGAGAAAAAGAGTGGGATGGAAGAGAGATGGGTTTATGTCAGGGAGTAGTTGGATGTCATAGGTGGAAGTGAATTTAGCAAACTACCCCCACTTACAAAGGAATTACTCAGACTTACCCTGTATTCTGGGCATTGGGTACCGGTACAAGGATTCTGGGTACCGGTATGCGACCTTTAGTCCCGGTACCGAGCTTTAGGTTCCGATACGTAGCCTACGAAATCTCCAACCCGAGAGCTGGAATTTTCTGTTTTACATGGGGTACCGATACCCAACCTTTGGTACCGGTACTTGGTACCGGTACCCAGGGACTTAGAATATTTTTGATGGCTTTCCAACCCGAGAGCTGCATTTTCCTGGATTTTCCACTTGGTTCCGGTACTCAACAAGGGGTTCCGGTACCCTATCCAAATTCTGAGATTTTCATATTTGGATCTCCAAATTCTCGCTCCGCCAACTCACTTTTCGATCCGAAGGCTCTAGCCTCGAACCGAACCACTTCAAACTCATTCATAATCACATTTTAAACGCGTTATGAATAATTTCACTGCACTTCACTATTTCATGGGACCGATCCACTACAATATATGGATACAATAAATATAGGTAAAACAATAACAAATCGACAATATATATAGATGGAAAAAGTTTGAAAATGAAAACTACTTATGATGGTGAATATATAATTTTACTATGTTGTGCCAAATTAAACAGTGTCCAATGTGAGATCCATGTTTTCTTTTTCTTAATTATGTACAGGAACAATTATCCATAAATTGTTAATTTGTTCTTCCCATATTATATTAACTCATTCACCAAAAGGAAATCCTTTTGGCCTCTTAATAGAATATTGTACTTATATAAATAGAGTATTAGATTATGTTTGATAATTATTAAAAAATAAAATAGAATTTTATTTTACATTATATTGGATATCTTGAAAAATTATTTTATAAAAATATTATCCTATATTTTACTGTTTGGATTGTTAATTTTAAAAAAATACTCTATTTTAAATTTAAATTTTCAATACAAAATTTAAATTTAAAAATATAAATTTTTAATTTTTAATTTTTAATTTTAAAATTTTAAAATTTTAAAATTTTAAAATAAGGATTTAAATTTCAAATTTCAAAATTTCAAAATTAAATTTGAATTTTAAAATTTTAAATTTTGAATGTGAAATTTTAATTTTAAATTTTAAAATTTTAAAATTTTAAAATTTTAAAATTAGGATTTAAATTTCAAATTTTAAAATTTCAAAATTGAATTTGAATTTTAAAATTTTAAAATTTGAATGTGAAATTTTAAATTTTAATTTTTTAAATTTTAAATTTTAAATTTTAAATTTCAATTTTAAAATTTAAAAATTCAAATTTAAAAAATCAAATATATAATTAAAATTTAAAATTAAAATAAAAAATATAAAATATAAAATATAAAATATAAAATTATAAATTATAAATTATAAATTTTAAAATAAAATTTAAAATTTAAAATTTAAAATTAAAAATTAAAAATTAAAAAATAAAATTTAAAATTTAAATTTAAATTTTAAAATTTTTAAGGTGGGGCGAAATGCGAAAGAGTGTAAGGAAGAAGTCTCATGCAAAATAAGAAAAATAATTTAGCCGATCTAACCTTTTTTTTTCTCCCAAAAATTCTTGGTAACTCTAATAATGCACTATATTTTTTTACGATATTTGGCCATCCAATTGGACTAACTAATAAAAAAAAATCAATATTTTTAAAATAAAATATAAAATAATTTAAAATTTTGTTTTGAAGATTTTCCAAACAGACTCTTGATATATTGTAAAATATATATATATAAGACACTTTGAGGCTTCGCGCATGAACTAATCAAATATTTTATATTATATATGTATACATTAACAGAAAACTATAAAAAGCAATGGATTAAACCTTTAGTTACCCTAAGGTGTGTGTATAGAGAATAGAGTTTATATATTTTTAAAAGTATAAGTCTAATTATAATTATGAATTTTTTATTATTAAATTTGTATTGAGATTCGTGCTATTATACTTTCTCTTTCTTATTTTTTAGTTGATTTTGAAATAGCACAAAATTCAATACAAATTCAATAATAAAATATTCACAAGCATAGTTGGATTTGTATTTTTAAAAGTATATAAACTCTACTCGTGTATATATATAAAAAGAGAGAGTAGAGCTTTTATATTTTTAAAAGTACAAACTTAATTATATTTATAAATTTTTTATCATTAAATTTGTATTGAGATTTGTGCTATTGTAAAGTCAACTAAAACGGAAGAAAGAGAAAATATAATAGTACAAATCTCAATGCAAATCTAATAGTAAAAAATTCACAAGTATAATTAGACTTATACTTTTGAAACTATATATACTGTACTCTTTATATATATATGGAAAATGCTATGTGTACACCCGTAAGGGGTGTACATCTCACACCCCCACCCATCTAAGGGTGGGGGTGTGATGATAGGTCACTTGATGTGACCTGTAAAAAATATCGCCACCATTAAAATGATGGAGATGTATGATATACACCCCTTCGGGGTGTACATGTAGCATTGCTCTATATATATATACACACACACTTGAATATAAAAATATTAAACATCATTGTCTATTAACTTAATTTTTTTCAAAAAAATAATTATTTTATATTATTTAACATCGTATGAAAGTAGATAATTCTAAATTCAAATTATATCAAATTAACTATTTTCATAATTTAGACATGAAAAAAAAAATTAAATATAAAAGAGCATCGTTCTTTACGAGTCATGTAATCGAATATTGTTATCTTCTTAATATTGTCAACTTAAATGTTATTTGAGATTTTTTTTTTTTTCCGGATTTGATGATTATTTAACTATGATCAAAGACTCTTATAATTTGGAATACACAGCTAGTATTTTTTTTATTAATATTTATACACTCTAAATAAAATATATACATAATATATATTTTATTTATAAAAAAATATAAATGATTTTACTAATCATATTAAGATAATTAATAAAATTTATTTAATTTTAAAATAAATAAATTATAAAATGTATATCTTATTTAATTGAGTGTACAGATAGCATTTTTATTTATCATACTTCCTAGTCAATTGATCTTCCAAATTTGAAGGCAGAATCCTTCAATTCGTACCATCTGGCTACAATTAGTATATGTATATATACAGCATATTGATAACTTTTTTTTTACATTTAAAATTAAATTTCATACTAGATCTTGACCAAGTCCCAAAAATGGAACCTAAATTAGTCATTTCTCCCATTGTTTATTCGAGCACACAGTAGCTTCTACATGTGCCCTTCTAACGTGTCCAATTTATTACATTGTAAGTCATGTAAAGATGTATAGCCGATGACTATTCAACAACGTACGACTTGAAACAGTGACACTCATCACCCAATAAATACAGCACCAAACTACACTCTCTCCCTCACAGCATATTCATCAATATCCTTCACCCAAATCATAAATATTAAGCTTAATTACAATGGCAACCAAGTCTCTTCTCCCTCTCCTCTCCCTCTCTCTTACCATCTTCTTCATCTCCTCCCCGACGTCCCTCGCCACCGACGCTGACCCCCTCCAGGACTTCTGCGTCGCCGACTTGCACTCCCCCGTAGTCGTGAATGGCTTCCCGTGTAAGCCGAACGCCACCGTCGTCTCTGACGACTTCTTCTCCTCCGCAATATCCACGGCGGGAAACACCAACAACATGTTCGGGTCGAACATCACCGCCGCCAACGTGCTGAGGTTCGCGGGGTTGAACACACTCGGGTTATCGATGAACCGGGTGGATTTGGCCCCCGGTGGGGTGAACCCTCCGCATGTCCACCCCCGCGCGACCCAGCTAGGGTTTGTTGTCGAGGGAGAGGTGCTCGTCGGGTTCGTGTCGACCGCAGGGGTGTTCTACTACAAGGTACTCGGCCCGGGGATGAACTTTATCATCCCGCGGGGGCTCCTGCACTTCGAGCTCAATATCGGTAAGGGGCCAGCACTGGAGATCACCGCGTTCAATAGCCAGCTGCCGGGGACGGTGGTGTCGTCGGTGACGCTGTTCGGGTCGAAGCCCCCAATCCCCGACGCGGTGCTCAGCAGGACCTTCCAGGTGGACAACCAGATCATCGACCTCATCAAGTCCAAGTTCGGGAACTAATTGATATTTGTGGCCGACGTATATATCAAAATGTTCTTTGAATGCATTGTGTAATGTGTGCGTACGTGTGTTGTTTTGTGTACTTTAATAATGGCTAATAAGGTGATTTGCTCGTCTTTGCTCTCGGACGAGAATGTTATCAGTCTCTAATATTTCTTGGAATAAAATATTATCCTTTTTATGTGTGTATACCTTGTCAATTTGCTTGTTATGCACTACATAGTAGCGTATACATTACTATTGTCTCTATGAGATAATCTTAGAAGTGTGCTTTGTTTATCGCTAGTGAGCACAAAAAGGTAAGTTGTTGCTCACACCATATATGAATCTCACTTACATTTAAGTTCCCGTTAGTCACGTGCGTCTGTCTCAAAATAGAATTATGTGTTGCTAATTAATACTACAGGAAAATTATATTATAATAATATTTTTAAAATATAAAAAAATAACACTAGTAAAAATATTAATATTTTTTATTAGTATCACTATATTTACGGTCGTTAGGATATATAGTAATATATTATTATAATAATTTTTAAAAATATATTTTTATGATTTTATTTTAAATATAAATAAAGTATAGATAGGATATTTGTATAAAAATATTATAAAAATATATTTTTATAATTTAATTTTGTTATAATGTGATGCGTAAATTTTGTATTAGCAATAAAATTAATGGAGATGGTTGAATCAATGAATCCTTCATTTCTTTCACTGTGCGTGCGACCTATATCTCTAGTCTACGGTGCACAATTCCTGTACTGTGCATTTTATTAATCTAATATATATATATAATATATATATCACCACTCCGGATTCTATCTAGTGGTATTCAAAAAATAATAAAAATAATATAATGGAGATGAGACTTTTGAAACAAAATATAAAACTTTGGAAAAAATATTTTACATAATATCAAAGTAAAATATCTAGAATTTGAAGCACACTAGCTAGATTTCTTGTTTCATCTAATTTTTTTTTCTTTAATTCAAATTTATGTTTTTAGACTATCAAAAGATCATCGAATCCAACCGTGACGAAAATTACTACATGTAAAATATTAAAATATTAAAAGTATCTGGCACCTAAAAAGTAGATTATTGTTCCACAAAGAGAACTAATTGGCCGAGTGATAGAATAAATTAATTAGTTTATAATAATTCCCTCACAAGTCTCCGTTGGCTTCGTTGCGTTCCTTGTTTCATGCCACGTTCAATCTACTTACAAAATAATTAGTTAATTAATTAATTAATTAGTATTTCGGTTTGAAACCGATGAGTGAACAAAAATTCTAAGACTTGTTAATTTGGTTCACCTATACATTTTAAACTCAATAATCAGAATAGAATTTATTGATTTCAATAATTATTATTTATTTTATAAGAATTGAACTTCGGTTCTCATTCTATTTTGGAATGAAAATCACTGGACACATTTACGACCTAATATGTATGGCTTTGAAGTTTAAATTGGATCATTTTAGAGTAAACTATTCAAAACCCTCTTTCACAAACATCTTATTCCTCAACCAAAACTCCATCAAAAAATTTTAGCTGTTCCAATTATTTATATATTATAATTTTAATTTCAATAATAATTTAAATATTTTTAAATAATTATTTATTTTATTTTTTATTCTAATATAATCTTTTTTATTTTTTTCTTTTTTTTTTCCACACATGAAGCAAACATGTCCCAAAAGTATAGCTTCCTATATTACATACGAGGACACTTATCATAATCTTACTCGTAATAATGAAAAATAATCTTACTCCTAATAATGAAAAAGACTTTTCTCTATGTACAACGAATCAACTTAATAAACATGGTAACAGTCCAATAAAACATTACCGCCATTAGTCATTATTTATTATGACATTTTTTTTATTTTACGTTCTACCTTATGTATCATTGGTACTTTGAAGATTTTTCCCTTTTTTGTACGTGATTTAAGATCGTTTCATACTATATTAGATTTTGGAAAGAAAAATGCTATTTGTACACCTCAAAAGATATATACATTTTATATTCTACCTATTTTAGAATGAGGTGAATCTTACTAGTCACTTCGGAATGATTAGTGAAGTACACCCCATTCTTAGATGGATGAAATGTACATCATACACCCACTACAAAAATATTGTATATCGATGGCGAGTATAATGTCGCCACTATAATTTTGTCACTAAATAAAATTATGGCGAAGAATGAAAAGTCGCCGCTTTTTTAAAGATAGCGTGGCGATATTTTTTTACCATCAAATATGATTTTTAGTGGCTACTATAAGTCGCCACCTTTTATGGAGATAAGATGATAATACATTTTCGCCACCAAATATATGCTTTAAGTGGCTGTCACGCCCCGGCGTCGAAACTGCGACCCGGGCTCGCCAACAGATCCGCCGCCCATACGGGAAGCCCGTATAGACGAAGCGACTAACCTACAAAAGAGCATCTATACTATGCAGATATCAGAGCTGAAAGTAAAACTGCTAGAAATAAAAACTATATACAACACAAGTCCTCACCAAAAGTACAAAAGTCTCTCGAGCAGTAGAAAATAAATACAACTCTATACCTCACTACAAAGTTCTCTCAACAGGAACTCTCAAAAGTAATAAGGGTACATCTACTCTCTGGATGACGACTGGTGGAGAACTATCTCGCGACTCCCTTACCTCGATCAGAAGAAGCAGCAACAGGAGCAGCAGGAACCGGAGTAGAAGTCCCTGTGGGAAAATACACCACGACGGGTGTGAGAACTACGTCCCAAGTAGTTCTCAGTGGGTGCCGCCAACAAGCCCGACGGTCTGCCCACTAAGTCTACTAGAGGCATAAAGTAACAATATAAAACTGAAATGAAAGGGCTGGAAAAGTAACTCTACAGCTACTATGCCTCTATCTAGATGCTCAAGAAAAGGAACAGATGAAACATGATGCATCTACTAACACACACAGTAAACTCACCAAATCTAAACTGACTGCCTCAAAGGGTCCAGTCAAACCTGCGCCCACCTACTGCCGCACATCCTCAACAGGACGGGTCTACCGTAGGGTGTCCGTGACTGCCGCTAACTGGGCCAGTCAGAGGGACGGCGTCGACAAGTCGCGATAGCAAGTAACAGGCCCAACTCCGGAGTGGCTCTCGAGGGGAGCGACCCCACCGAGGAAAGTATCCGCGTATCTCTGTCGAGCTCAAATATGGCTCATGCAGGCTAAAGTCTAAACCACGATCAACAAGATCAACCAACGACACCAACTCTCAACCACAAGCTGTAAGTCACACAGCTGGGGCCACCGTCCACCAGACGGCTCCCACAACAGAACACTAAACTCTCCAGAAAGACCGACACCATAAGGGTTCGGAAACCCGATAGACCGGTGCTAAGAACCCTATCAAACAAGAACAGACTCTAGGCTCCGACTATCGAAGTTCCCGATCCCTTATAGTTCGGGAAAGCAATAATCACAATACAACTCGCAGAAGACACCAACAGGGCCCGAAAGTCCCGGGAGACCTACACCTACAACCCTATCAAACAAGAACAGGTTCCAGGCTCGGCCCCCGTGGCTTCCGTCCCGACAGAGGAACGACCCCTAGAGCCCAGACCACTCGAATCCTTTCGAGTGGGGAGATTTACAGGAAAAAGGTGACATTTGTTATTGAAAACTAATTTGATCTGGAAGAAATCCATATTTAATGATTTTAGTTCTTTTTAGAAAAACAGTTAGAAAACAAGTGTTTTACCCAAACCCCGAAGGGCTGATGCCTTTGTCCAATCAAACAAGAACAGACTCCAGCGGCCCTTCGATGTTTGGAAGAAAACATTGGCAGACTAAAATCATGTGTATGTCGAAAAGGTTTCTGGGTTCTAGGTCCGGCTATCACTAGAAAACTACCGCCACTAACACAGTGGCGACAACCCAACAGGGGAAAACCAGATCTCCCGGGTCCACCGTTTACCCCAAACGGTTCCCGGTACAGACAAGCGAACCACTGCATCTACCAGACTCCACTCTGCTCCCAAGCACGAGTGCAAATGCATCCCACACTAAAAGAAGTTCCGACCGCTCGGCCCACTACCCGGGCGAGGATAACACTAAGTCCAGGAATGAAGCATAAAGTGTGGATGTCTAAACATAAATAACCCTAGCCCAAGTGAGGGTTTTCTACTGGTCTGGTTACACAAGCAACATATGACGGGGGTGCTAGGTCAGGTTCCAACATAACAAATATTTAACATGTGGTAGGAAGCAGAAGAGATCATACGATCATTAGATAATTACAAGAATAATGACATTCGAATTCTAGCATGCTACCCAAGTCCAATCACTGTCATGCATGATTCTATATCAATAGAACTAGAGCACAGTCCATAGATCTTGAAAACAAGCCACCCACCTGAAGACGCTAACTGTCCGGAGTTGTACAGCTGAGAAAACCAGGAAAATGACAACTCTAGGTCCAACAGGTCCAGCACAGTCCACAATCCCTCCTGGGTACAACATAAGGCTACAGTTACACTTTAAATCCAATAAAATCCAGGTTTTACAAATCTGCTGGGAACAGTCCACTTACTGCGAAATTTTCACCTGTAAAACGAACTCCAAAAATTCTGATAAAAATACCACAGCGATCCTCGCGTCGATAGCTTCGAAACGGGTACCTGCACGTCCAATTCCGAGCACCGTAGGCCAAGTTACAAATTCCACAGTATCGGTGCGCACAATCCCAAAACCATTCAACTGTAAACTCTTGTACAGATAAAAGGAAAAGTATATACCTTCGGGAAGGTCTCCAAAAATTCCAAGAAAAATCCACGATGATCCTTGCGTCGAGTAGATGAAAAAAGTCTATAAGCACGTCTTGATCCGAGACTCGTGCGCGAAGATCTCCTCAAAAGAAGGTGCTGCCCTCACCAAAAACTCACAGCAAACAGGGTCCCAATGAGCACGAGAAAACACCTCGAAAAACGTGAAATCTGAAAATGTGCGAGAAACCCAAAATCGTAGCCTCACCTGTTACGAATCCAGCAGCGAATAAATCGCTCGAAACGATGGTCGGAGTATGTCGGGGGAGCTCGTACACCGAAGAGAGACGGAAGAAACACCGAAGAAAGAGCGTCGCGCCGCGCCAAGAAAAATCTGAAACCTCGGGATGCGTGCCCAAAAATCCCAAAACTTTGCAGGTGGATCCAGAGCTTGAAGATGAAGAAATCTTCTCAAGGGTGCTCGGGCAGAGGAGGCTCGAAAAGAGGAGAAAAGGGGAGAAGAAAGAGGCTCGGGCTGCTATTTAAAGGCCCCAAAAAAACAATTGAAGAAATACCGAATGGGTCCCCAGAATCGGGCGCCGGAAAAATTCGGGCTGCTACAGTAATGGGCCCGGCCCATTACTGTGCAGGCCCGAATTCCCCACGGCCCGCCACGTGGCCCAGCATCGCTCCCCGATCCCGGCGCACCTGAGCCAGCGAACCACGCAACGCCACGTGTCCAAGCACTGTGCTGTGCTCCGCTGCGCCCGACCAACCACGGGGTGCCACGTGGCGCCCCCACGTCACCCCGACAGCGCCCACGCCGCGCCCACGTGCGCGGCCGCGTCGCCGCCGGTGCCGTGTCGGGCACGCGCCCCGAGGCAACCGCCTCCACCGCGTGGACCGAGCGCACCAAGACCCTCCAACCACAGGCTGCCACGTGGCCACACCCGGCTCACCGTGCACCCGCGCCAAATCCATGGACCGCGCCTATCGCACCGCCCAATAGGGAGGCGCCACGTGGCCCGCGCCCGGTGCACGACCTCCGCGGTGGACCGCGCGCCTCCGCCGCCGCCAACCGCTGCGCTCCGCCGCCCGCCGCCGCCGCCGACGATGCCCGGCCGGCCGGAACAGTACCCAAAACCTCGAAATGCGTGTTTTCGCATCCGGACTCCGAAAAATACAAATAAATAGCCCGTTTCGATCGTTTTCGCGCGCTGAATCCAAATCCGAAGTCCGATTTGCCAAATTACACTTCTAAAATTTGCCGAAAATTCCCGGAGAAGCAAACTTGATCCGTTTTTCATGCCGGGTCAAAATAACGGGTCCAAAATGCGCGCAAACATCTCTAACACTCAACCGGGGTCTCCAGAAGTCACAGATCCAACAGTAATCCAAACGTGGGAATTTCCGGGTCCTCACATCCTCCCCCACTAAAAGAAAGTTTCGTCCTCGAAACAAAAACACGCCACAACAAAAAACAAAACAATCAAAACAACCAAGAACGCAACACTAAACTAACAAGAAAGATACGGCTCCACCAGCAGGAAAGTCATCAACTCCAACCCTCGATTTAGAAAACAGCTGAAATTAGCGAAAAGTCCGAAAATTTCGAAAAATCAGTGCCTTCGCCCCAATCAAACAAGAACAGGTTCGGGCACTGTCTCCATTTCTGGAGCAATCTTTCGAAGTTTTCGTCCTGTTCGTAAATTTCAGTACAAGGTGAGAAAAGGGGGAGAAGTGTTGGTGTCGTTCCTACTGTGGCCACAAAAGAAAGCTATCACTAACCGAGACTCCTAAGGACATAACCACTAGTCCTAACATCACGTCTGCTCCCGAGGTGGCGTCTGTCCACAGTCGCTGAAGCCCATGCTGTTGGGAGGATACGCCGACAATCCGAGAAAACAAACTCTTCCAGTCCAACTCGCAGAAGGATAACTGCTTTCATTCCATCATCAGTCGTAGCACAGCACCGCACCAATCAGTCCAACCTGGGTGCTCAATCCAAGTCCTGGAGCTATCCTTGAATCGTCACATCAGCAAGTGAAGTCGCAAGTCTCAACTGCACTGATCATACACCGCGATCCTCCTCTACTCATAGGATACTGGGAAGAATCCAATCGCTAAAACATGTAGCAGAAATTCCTAACCCATACCCATGCAAGGATGCCGATGCAGATACTCAACTAATAAAGCAGAAGAATGCAGCGGTAACAAAATGCTCAACTCAGCTAACTGAAATAAAATCATACCTGCCGCGGCACGATCCGCTGCCGGGGTGTCCTCCAACAGGGCTGCATAAACCCGTCCACTGGGTGCTGCAGGTCGCCGTCCCGTCTGTCCCGACGTCGTGGCCCACTCTGTCCGCTGGTGTGCCAGAGGGGTTCCCGCTGCATGGATGGGCAAGGGGGGTGCTGTCGCAATCGGCCGCACTGACAAAATGGCCTGGGGGCAAGCTGCGCGGAAATGTCCCAACTCTCCACAGAGGAAACACCGCCCCTGTCTCTGATCACACTGCGACGGTGGATGAGGCCCGCCACAGATGACACACCGCTCCTGCCGTTGCTGCCGATACCGCTGATGCTGCTGCTGCTGGGGCTCACCAGATCTCCGGCGCCTACGAAACCCACGACCCTCAGGATGAGATCGTGGAGGTCTCGGAGGTCCCTGCCCGCTCGTCTTAGCTGAAGATAAAGTGGCAACTTGGAGATAAGATGACAATACATTTTCGCCACCAAATATATGCTTTAAGTGACAACCGCCACAACGGCCACCTTAATTGAAAATAAAGTAGCAACTTTTTGTCGCTACCAATTGTGCTAGTAAAATAGCCACCAATAATGAGTAAAGTTGTCAACAATAATAAACAAATAATAAAACAAAATATAGACAAAATAACAAACAATACATTTACGTAAACAAAATTATTCTTTTAACAAAAATTAGAAGGCTATTTAACTTCTGATCCACGAGAGCTTAAAAACAAAGTAATAGCAACATCAGTTTAAAGATAAAAGAGTTATAATATCCGATATACAATTTAACATCATTCCTGAATCTGTCACGTCCTGAGTTTTAAAAAGTGGCCTAATAATTTTTTTTTAAAAAAATCAGAGTATAAACTTGAAAACCAGGGCATGAACAAATCGCCACATGTATAGGAAATCCTCTGTCTATTCGGACAGAGTCTCCACTATACATGCACGGCTAGACAAGTACAACGTATACAATCAGAGTATTAAACAACACTTACTGAGATATAACTAAATCATATTCATAATCCATGAACACCTGAATAACAACTACCATGCTATCATAAATCCAACATCAATAGATCAAATCCATAATGGTCTAACTGTAAAGTCAAAGCTCGGCCAGTCGAAGCTGGCAACAGGAGACGGCTCTATCGGATATGCTCACATCAACGTCCCGACATCTCACCACCCGAACAACTTGAAAAATGGTCACCCAGGGGGTGTGAGATACATCTACAGTGTATCCCAGTGGGCACGACGAACCGAGAAATAGCAAATCGTACCTACTGGTATACTATAATCAGCGGATAGTAAAAGATCAGCAGGTAAAAACTGATAACAAGAAAATGACTGCAGGTAAATCAAATCATAATGCTGAGCAAATATGGGTACAGAATATAATCACAAAGCATGCTAGAATATGATAATATAAACTATGCATCAATAATGAAAACACAAGTGTCACGCCCCGAGTTTTGAAAAGTAGGTTAATATTTTATTTTTTTTTGAAATCAGAGTTTAAATCATTTCAGACGTGAACAGATCGCCACATGTATAGTAAATTCCCTGTCCATTTGGACAGAGCCTTTCCTATACATGCACGGCTAAGCACTTACAGCCAATACCAGAGTAGTCTAAACAACGCATACCATATTAATCATTTTACAATATTTTAAAACATAATGCGGAAGATAAGGTATACTAGTGACATAAGGGTCGGCACTATCGCAACAGCCTCACCAACGTGTCCCGACATCCCAGCACCCGAACGATCTGAAAAATAGTCACCCAGGGGGTGTGAGATACATCGACAGTGTATCCCAGTGGGCACGACGAGCCGAGAAATGGCTAATCGTACCTACTGAATACAATAATCTGCGGATAGTAAATAGATCCATAGGTAAAGCTGAATAATCAATAAAAGACTAAAGATAAGTCAAAAATATAACTGAGCAGATATGGGTACAGAATGAATCAGTAAAGCATGCTAGAACACGAAAACATAAACTATGCATCAACAATGAAAAGCAAGTACCCAATCGATGCCACTATTGGTCACGGGGACCTCAGGCGAAGAAATCAAAGCAGAACCAACCACAACCATACTGGATTCCACCTAGCCGAGCTGAACAGCAACCCCGTACCATTGATATAGCTAAGAGGATCCTCGTACCTAACGGTACAGCCGAGAGTTTCCTCATATCGGTACAGCCGAGGGGCTCCCCGTACCCAGTGATACAGCAAGAGTGGATTGCTCACGGGTCAACCAGACCCTTTACCGATAAAGAACGCAATGTGGGTGATCAATCCCACAGCGTACGTGAGTGAACAGCAGATGCACAACCATCATAATGCTAATGCTCAAGCTCACGGTCCACAGACCGGGTAATCGGCAACATGCCGGAAATCCCCACAGAGATGCAGATGTCTGTATATCAATCATGATCAATCATGCATATCTGGAATATAAGTATAGGAATAACTCAACATAGAAGCAGTGTATCAATCAACAGGCATGATAAGACCAGTAAGACTACTGTACGGAGATATGTAAATCTGATAACAAATAAACAAGATATGTCTAAGTAAATGTCTATCATCTAGGAATATAAGACATGTAGGCATAATTAGGACTAGATCAAGAACAAGTGTCCGACTGGACTAAAGCAACCAGAGAGCCGAAAAGATAAAGCCCGGACCGAAGATAAACCCACGTGTGTGTAGGCGGACCAACGACTCCAACAAAAGGCTCGTGGGCGGCCGGAGTCAGACTGCAAGGACCTGAATCATGAATACTGATCAGGGACGGACTCACACGTTCTCCAAACCACAGACTCACACTATTCAGATAGTTTAAACAGGGAACTCCCCTAAACTTTTCAAAATTTCATGTTATATATATATTAAAACTCACTAATTAAGCCACTTTGCTAAAATCGATGCTCGATCGGAGCCATAATTACTTCACACTTCCGGAAATGCCGATTTGGCACCGGAAGCCACCGACTTGAAATGAGAGCCACTGGACCAGGCAGGACAGCGTCGGGAATAACTAGGGACAAATAACAACACCTATATACTGTTCTATTACATCGAAGTACGCGAAATTCGTGCCGAAAGCCGTTAAACAGACGATTTCACCGATTTACAGTACGTTAACCGATTCCCGCTTAACGAAGACTAACAGACCTCTAACAAGAAGCTTAGAGGTCATGTACACACTGCCCGAGACAGCCCATGAAGTCATATTTGCAATCGAGTCCCTATGGTTCTCTAAATTTGCATAAATACACCTAATTAACCACTGTTTCGACTCGATCTCCCAACCCGGGATGTTTTAGACTATGTCGTAAATTACAGTAGATCGATCTCAACGCAAGCTAACCCGTGCTCACTGGTTTGAGTGGACACGAAGCCCGAAAACACAATCGGGTCCATGATTACATAGTTCACAATAGCTTGGTTTACCACACTAACCTAACTACTTGATCAATTCATTATAAAGCAAGGGCATCATGTTCAGGAAGGACTTCAGAGTCTAGGGCTCACCTCAGGCGCGATGCAGACCGGCCGGAAAGATCACCGGAGCAAGGTGACCGAGTTGCACCTTAGCTAGAGCTCGGCTTGGCCGAGGCTGGGTCTGCTCCGGTTCTTGCTGCAACCAAGGGCAAGCAGCAGTTAAATGAGGTTCACAGAGGTGGTCAGATCACCACCAGACCCAACTCCGGCAGCCCCGTACAGCGATTGGCCGGAGTTGTGCTTTTGCGGCCACCTTAGGTGCAATAATGGAAAGTAAGCTTCTACACGTTAGAGTTCACATGAAATTACATGGAGAGCTTGCAACCAACCTATAGAACATACCTGGGTGGTCGGCCGGCGACTAGAGGCGACGGCAGCGGCCGGAGACCAAGCTCGGTAAGCTCGGGGTGCTCTAATGGCAAGCCTACAACCGCGGCTTGAGAGATCCAGCAACTTGCACGAGATCACTCCTCTCGGTGCTATGGAGCTTTCCAAGGGGGTAGCCAGCGGCATGGGGCAGCGGCGGCGCCGGGCGGTGAAGCTCGGCCGTGAGGAAGACAACCCGAAGCTAGGGCTCGCTCGTGCGGGCTTGCCTCTCAACCGATCCCTCTCAAACTTTGTGGAGAGCCTACAGTCGACCAAAGGAAGCTTCCCAACGTCTCTGATCTGGTTTTCAACGGTAGGATGAAACCCCCGCTCAGATCTGGCCGGATCCCGGTTTCCGGCGACAAGGTTGCCCCGCCGGTTAACCGGTGCACGGGAGGGCCTGGGGCTTCACAGGGATGATCCTCTCGGCGTCAGAAGATGATTGGTTGGGTTCTTGGGCCAACAAAAATGAAGAAAAGAGATGATCTTACCTCGTCGGGAAAGAGGAAGAAGAAGAAGTCCTCCGCCGGCGGCGCACGGCGGAGGAGGGCGTCGGGAACACCTCGGCTGGGTCTCTCAGGCGCAGAGGAGGTCCCAGAAGAGGTCTGGTGAATTATGGAGTCCTCTCGTTGCTTCCTACTCCAACCCAACTGAGATCAAGGCTTCCTCTTTGTTTCTTCTTCTTTTCCGGCGAGGGGAGGCAGCGGCCGGCGGTGTAACGGCCGTGGAGAGAGCAGAGGGACACGAAGGGGTTGGTGGATGCGGCTGGGTGCTTGGGTTCTGGGCTCTACGGTTTCAAAGGAACCCTAATACTATATATATACAAATGCAACAAAATGCACTTTGCTCCCTCTACTCATAATATTTAGAGCCAAGTCCTTCAAAGTATTTCAATTTCGCAATCAGGTCCCTCTCCAAGAATTTGCACAAAAATCGGAGCATAAAATATAAGGGTCTCTATGTAATTTTCTGTATTTTTTGCTATTTTTCATATTTTTCGAGGCATTTGAGTCGCCAAACAGAAAAACGCACTTCACCACGACGTCCGGCTCGACGAAACCTATCAGGTAATGATCTTTGTTCGTCGCATTCGATCCCCTATAATTTTAAAATCCATAAAATACTGTAGTTTATACAGTTTGGCACGCTTAACGATGCTTTAGGTTCGTTAAACGCAAATTTTGTCAGCACCACTGCGCTCAGAATGATGAAGCGGTTAAAATCGACTACCTGGACCGTTAAATTCGGACCCCAGACGGTCGATCGGCCGATGTTGGCCAGCCGGGGATTTAAATCAGGGTTACTATTCACAACTTAAGTTGTGGGCCCCACTTCTCTCTTCGCTGATTTCGAGACGATTCGACCGTCAGATCGAAAATCGGTTTACACCATTATTTATCAATTCGACGAGACGGTCGCACTGGTGATTTCAGATTATCGAAATCAGACTCGGATCTGTAAGTCGGGGAGCCGTGTCCCGAAAACTGTGCAATTTGCACACCGGTACACAACCACTTAGGTTTCTTTTGCATTTAAATTTCACGAGTCTTACGACAAGTACCCAATCGATGCCACTATTGGTCTCACAGAACCTCAAGCTAAAGCCACTGATCCGTACCTTTTCGTTGCTGACATAACCCTGCACTCACAGATACTGACGTAACCCTGCACTCACAGATGCAGACGGGGGCTCACGGGTCTTTCTCTAGACCACTTTACCGGTAAAGAACACTGTGATGGTGGCCAAACCATCAGTGTACGTGAAGTACAGCGGTGCATGGCGATCATAATGCTGATGTTCAAGCTCACGGTCTAAGGACCGGGTAATCGGCAATAAGCCGGAATCTCAACAGGGATGCTGATGTCTGTATATCAATCATAGGTCATCTCATGCAACATGGAATACAAGGAACATATATATCTGGGTAGAAACAAATCTAGCTAATGATCAAGCATGTAAGATATATATCCAAGTATAAGCTACATCTAGCTAGTGACCAATCAAACATGATATATGTCCAAGTATAAGCGAGTAATAAGCAATAAGTGGAGATTAGGCTCAAGATAAAATCAGGGCAAGCATGAAAAACAGGGGTACGACCAAATATGGTACCCCAGAGGGCCGAGATGATAAAGCCCGGACCGAAGATAAACCCACCTCAGTGAAGACAGTCCCGAAGCTTGCTGGATTACTGGGGTGCTGGCGCCGAACTGCTGGGCCCTGAACAATAACTCGTATTAGTAACAGACTCACTCATACCCATCCCATCGATACTACATAATCATGACAACAATACCGTAGACTTCTCACATGTCACGGGGTTTACCGGAATTTCCAAAAACCCGCCGAACGACCGATTACGGCCCGAATAGCATCTACGTGAATCCAAATGTGACGAAACTTCACATGCTGCCCCGGAATGATCTAATTAACATTTCCGGGCAGCCAGGGACCAATTTGAAAGCATCTGTGCTAAGTCGAGGTCATAATTACTCGCGAAGCTCCCGAAAAGTCGATTTTGGCTCTAGAAGTTCCCGACGCGAAACAAAGATCACTGGACCAGCCAGGTCAGCGCTAGGAATCAATCAGGGACATCTAGCAATGATAAATAATTATTCCAATACTTCAAAATACGCGAACTTGCGTCAAAAGCCGTTAAACTAACGATTTCACCAATTTACGGTTCGTTAATCAATTTTCGCTCAACAAAAAGCAACAGACTTATAGCGAAGGGTGCAAAGATCACGTGCACGCTATCTACAATAGCCTACCAGGCTACAATTACATTTATACCCCTGGACTTTGCTAAAATTCCATAATAACTTGCAATTAATCATTAATTAAATTCTTACAAGCAATTAGAGGGCTTTTAAACTGAACCAAAATCATCATTAACTGGGCTTAAGCATTTTGGGATGTGGTTTGGGCCCAGCAAGTTATTATTGCTAGTGGGTCGGGTCTTTACATTTGGTATCAGAGCCAATAACCAGCCGGAAGTGTGCGGAGAGTCTCGGCTGAGTCTGGGTCTAGATGACAGGACTAGCGAGACGAGTCTCACATCGCCTGGTGATATTGGGCTGCTGTGTGTGTGTTTGGGCTGACGAGGACGTCAAGCCTAAACAGGGGGAGTCTGTGATACCCCCAATAGTCCCACATCGAATGTGGATGAAATTGTGATTGGGTTTATATGAGACATGGACACTAGTAATAATAACTGGGTTTAAGCATTTTGGGCTGTGGTTTGGGCCCAACGAGTTATTATTGCTAGTGGGCCGAGTCGTTACAAAAATACCCAGGCGCAAATAGATTCTATTGATCACATAGACCGCGGTGTTAACTGTTTCAGCCTAAAAATACAAATAGAGTTTTCGGTTATGAAGCATAACACGTGCCATCGCTTGAACAACTCTATTTTTGCGCTCGACTACACCGTTCTGTTGCGGTGTATAAGGTGCGGAGAATTCATGTTTTATGTCGTTTGAAGAGCAAAAATCAATAAATTTTAAATTTATAAATTCTCCACCTCTATCACTGCGAACACGAACAATCTTTTCATTTTTCTCAATCATCATACGATAACAAATATAATGAAAAGAATCGAAAGTATCTGCTTTCTCTTTCAAAAATACAACCTAAGAAAATCTAGAGAAATCATCAACTATGAGAAAAATATACCATTTACCACCCAAACTAGGTTGACGAGTTGGCCCTATTAAATCCATATGCAATAATTCTAGTTGTCGTTTTGTTCCTACATTGTTCAAGCTCTTGTGAGCGGATCTAATTTGTTTTCCCTTTTAACATCCACCACACGCAATGCTTTCTTTGAAGTTCAGTTTAGGAACACCTCTAACAACATCCTTGTGTATAATTCTAGATAGTTCCTTAAGGTTCATGTGACCTAATCTTTCATGCCAAAGAGTCTCAGTGTCAAGTGAAACTAGGTTACATTGTTTGATGGGTTTACTAGGAACTACGTAGCAATTGTTCTGTGATCTAACCCCTTTCAAAAAGAATGATCGGTTTAAGTCAGTTACAATACATTCAATTGTAGAAAAACTAACTGAAAAACCATCATCACACAATTGACTAATTCTTATGAGGTTAGTCTTGAGGCCCTCGACATATAAAATATTTTTCAAAACTGGGCCTTTTGGAATAGTAATTGTTCATTTTCCAACTATTTTTTGAAGATCGTCCGTCTCCAAAAACAACAAGTCCTTCGAAAGTTTTCTCAAACGATTTAAAATAGTTCTTATCTCCGGTCATGTGCCGTGAGCAACCGCTATCCAAATACCAAGACAAATTATCATATGCATGTAGAAATGTGAAAATAACAAGACAATGGAAGATTTCACCTTTGCGCACCCAAACCTTACGAGTATTGGAATGCGTCGGCAATGATTGCGATGTTGAGCTCCTCAATGAATGTGTCTTGTTCGGTTGATCACTTTTCTTTGATTTTCATGTCGATGTTGTCTTGGGGGGTGTACTGTCACGCCCCGGAACCCAGGCTCGCCAACAGATCCGCCGTGCACACGGGATTTCCCGAGTACACGAAGCGCTGGTAACCTGCTCCGATATAATATGAACAATAAAAGAGCATAATACAGAGCTGAAGTAGAAGAACCACATAGTATCTCAGACTGGAACTACAAATAAAGCTGTAATAAGTACAATAATCTCCCAGCTCACCAAAATAGTACAACCAGCTGGCGAAAGCCAGACCTAAAATAAAAGAAGAATACCACAGTCTGAGTAAAGGGTGCAGCATCTATCTAACAGCTCTCAGTCTCCCAGGAGATCTATCTATTCAGCGATCCCCTTACCTCGATCAGCTGCTGATGGCCTAGCAGCTCCCGCAGACGACTCTGCAAAAATAAAGGAGAAGAAAGAAACAGAAAAGAACAATGGGGGTGAGAACTACCAGATAAACCAGTAGCCTCCCCTAGTGGGCAAAAACCTCAACTCTGACGCACCCACTAGGACTACTAGAGGCCAGAAAGGAATAAGTGGTAAAGCTGTAAACAGAACTACCGAATAAAGGGAAACCACCACTAGTAAGCCTCTAAATGTGATACCGAAAGAAATGATTGTATGAATGCATCAGGAAACAGTGTCTGACCAAATAACCCAATCTAGTACCACCAGTAAAACTGGTATTGCCTGCTCAGCGGAATCTGCACACACGGCTCGAAACCGCGGGATCGGCTCGCACGGCTCGCATCCCAAAATAAGTATCAGACCGGCACACACGGCTGGGTCCAAAAAGAAAGCCTACCTCCGGAGTGGCACTCGAGGGGAGCGACCCACACGAGTAAAGTATCTCTGTCATCAGTATCACAAGTATCTCTGTAGCACATGTCTCACAAGTATCACAATATAGCAGGACTGGATCATGACTATGATCAAAGTGGGAAAAACCATCCACTAAAGAGACCTGATACCCAAATCTGATGCAATAGTACTCAATAAGTGGGAAAACTCCATCCACTAGAAAAAGTCTGATCCTCAATCGGATGCAAAGATCGACAAGCACAACCTCAATCTGATGCAAGGATAAACATCTGGTCAACCACCTACTGTCCGTGGTCATCGCAATACCCCCACAAGTCCACAATCTAATGCAATCCTGACTACACTATCCCAAACCCCTGCTCATACTCGAGCAACAAGCATCTGAATGCAAAGGAGAGTAATGAAACATGTTCAAATCCCAATATGATAGTGTAGCAATAAATAGTGGCTAACTAGATGTCGAGCATGCAACTGTACCATTAAAGAGCTGAAAAAAAAGTGTCAAATATTTATTTTAAAAGATTGATTTACTGTACTGATATAAAAGTTCTTTGCATGCGAGATTATAGCCTTTGTCCCAGTCACAGTGTCCCAAGATAAGTTATCATATAATCGGTGGGGTCATATTAAATTTTAGGAGAGTTCGTCCCAGCGGTTCTCATCAATTGCCACATTAGTTTGTCCCAATGGTTCTCATCAATTGTCATATTAGTTCGTCCCAATTGTTCTCATCAATTAATTTTCAGGGGAATTCTAATAATCCCAGTGAGCTTGTCAAAAATGAGGTAAGCAACAACCGCCCACCTCAAACAGCTCAAATCACACCCAGATAGTCTCCTGGCTGTCCACAGTCCCCTAGAACTGCTGTCTGCCGAAAACGGTGCCCTACAGCAACACACATTGCACAGGGTGTAACTATATTATTCATAAAAATACAGCTTTTGCTGTTTTTCAAATAGCACGAAGAGAGAGGAGTTTTTCACCTCTGTATAGTGCTCAGAAAAATCCAGAAAAATTACAGTTGCATTCCTTGCGACGAGTAGATCGAAACCGACTCTTTAAACGCCTCGATCTGATTCTCCTACACCAAGATAAAAATCGGAGAAGTCGATGCTGTCCAGAAATTTCCACAGCAAAAAGAGGGGTCAAAGAGACCTCGGGAATCGTGCCAAAAGTACAAAATGGAGCGAAGTGATCAACGAAAATCGAAGCCTTACCTCTTCGGAACGCGCTGCCGCAAAAATCGTTCAAAAATTCCTCCTGGTTAGCCCACAGGGATTTTTCGACTGAACTGCGACGGGAAATGGGCCGAAAAAAGAAAATCGTCGCAGTGCGCCGCGTCGCAGATAACTCACTATCAGTAACTCCAAAAATTCTGAAATTTTTAGGAGAGAGAGAGAAGAGAGAGAGGAAGAATTTTCATAGAGAGCCCAAGCTCTGGTTCTCTATCTAAGGCTCGGATCCCAGGCGGGAAAGGGAGGGGGTAGGGATCCTATTTATAATGGGCCAAAGGGAATCTTCCCACACCAGATCCCGGGCAGAACAGGAAATACCAAAATGGACCAACCAGGAAGCGCCACGTGTCCACAGAACAGGAAACAGCCTGTGCAAGGGCCACTCAGATTGCGCCACGTGGCCATATGGTGCACGTGCCCGGCCCCCGCGCCGGGTCTTCCGGAAGTTGTCGACCAATGGGGAAGCGCCACGTGTCACCAATCCCGCGGCCTTCTAGAAGCCGTCCATCCAATGAGTGAACGCCACGTGGCAACACCCATCTTCGGTGCTCCCGGTGCACGCCAGGCCGTGGACCGCGCTCCCGCGTGCCTGCCCGCGTTCTGCCGCGCTCCGCCGTGCTCCGCTGCTGCGCCGCCGCTGCGCCGCCGGTCGCCGCCGGCCGCCGGAACAGTAATTCCGGCCGGCCGGAGTTACTGTTCCGGTGAACAGTAAAAATGTGGCGAAAAATAAAGTAAATATACCATTTTGACCGTTTTCGTGCGCTGAGTCCAAATCCGCTGTCCATTTCGCCAAATTCTCATCCAAAATTTTGCCAAAAGTCCCCGGAAAAGCCCACTTGCTCCGTTTTTCGTGCCGGATCCATTTTAAAAATCCGTTTTCGACACTACTAGCTCCAATACATCGTATGAGCTTCCTACAGTCACTGTTTAATGTTGCAACAGTTCCTGCGGAAGTCCGGATCATCACATGTACTACCATTATTCTTGACCTTTGGTTGATTTCCTTTGATTTCCGGTTTCTGTTCTTGATAGTAGTCGATGCATGATTCACTTTATATGAACATTTTGCTCCATATTTACACTTTGATCTTATGTGCCTTTTTTCTCCAGAATTGTGACATATCTTGTTTGACATTGAATTCTCTCGTGATGTAAAAGGTTTGTCAACAATTGATAAAATAATTTCAGTCGAAGGAGGAGGTGAGACCAACTAGGGCACAAACTTTGTTCCATTCGAACTTGGATCCTCACAAGTTCGATCGTATCCAAGGCCCAAACGATTTGTTTGACCAAGACCAAGCAGCTTGTCCAACTTGCTCCTTCCTGATGAAAATATCTTCAAATCTTCTTTAAGTTGGAATATGCTGTTCGTCATCTCCAAATTTGCTTGCCAAGCTTCGGAGTAGAGCTTCAAGAAGTAGTTTTCTTTAATTATCCACCAATTTTAAGTGTTCCTTCTCGAAATGTGTAATAATCAAGATTTTTTATTTTTAAATAAATAAAAGAAAAAAATAAAATTCAAGTTGATTTTGAATTCAAAAGAGCAAAAAAGACCTAATTGATCATTTACCGGTGTGCAAGTTGCATAGTTTACGAGACAAAAATATCACTTTTCAAATCCGAGCCTGATCTCGGAAATCCAAGATCACCAGTGCGACCGTCTCGTCAAACTGATCGAAAATGATATCGACCAAATTTCGATCCGACGGTCGGATCTTCCAGAAATCAGCGAAGAAGCGGGCGGGACCCACGACTTAAGTGAATAGTGGTTTTGCACAGTGTTCAAACAGTAATGAGCAGTAACCCCTATTTTTAAATCCCCTCGGTGCCAACGTTGACCAATTCACTATTCGGATTCCGAACATAGAGATCCAGGTAGTCGTTTCGATCGGTTTCGTCGATCTGAGCACAATGGCGCTGACGAAATTTTCGTTTGATGACCCTAGTCTCGAAAAGCGTGAAATACAGCAAAAAATATGATATTTTACGCGAAAACCCAAAAGTTTATGCTCCAAAATGCGTGCAACTTTGGAGATGGACTAATATGTGAGAGAAACATTCTGTGAGGGACTTGGAATAGAATTTGCAAACTGGGGGGACCAAAATGCATTTTGTTGCATTAGTATAAAAGTTGCATTAGGGTTTTCTCTCGAGCAACCCTAAACCCAGAGACATTGCACCCGGCCACCATAGTCGACCCCTTCATCTCCCTCTGCTCCCTTCACGACCGTTACGCCGCCGGCCGCCCCCTCCTCTCGCCGGAAAAGAAGAAGAAACAAAGGAGAAGCTTAGATCTAGGTTGGGTTGGAGTAGGAAGCAACGAGAGGATCTCATCTTGGACCAGACTTTTTCTGGAATCTGCTCTGTCACGCACCGGGTGTAAACCAGAACCCGGGCCCGTCCACAGATCCACCGTGTACACAGAATTTTTCGTGTACATGAAGCGCTGGTAACCTGCTCAGATATAAAAGATATAATAAAGGAGCATAAAACAGAGCTAAAAATAAAACTACAACATCTCAGACCACAGGTAGAAAGTAAAAGTACAAAAAAAAACTCTCAATATATACAAGTGTCTCTCCCAGCTCACCAAATAAGTACAAACAGCTGGCAAGAGCCAGACCCAAAATAAACTACAACTGTCTGAGAAATAAAAGGGTACAACTGATACACCACTAAGCTCGCAGTCGGGTAGATGAACTATCTAATCCGCTATCCGCTTACCTCGATCTGTCCGAGACGGCCCTGCAACTCCCGCAGAAGACTCTACAAAATAAAGGGGGAAAAGAAAAGAGAGACAATGGGGGTGAGAACTACTATATAAAACAGTAGTCTCCCCTAGTGGGCAAAATCTCAAACTCTGACGTGCCCACTAGGACTACTAGAGGCAAAAAGGGAAAGAACAGTAGTAAGCTATAAAGGCTACTGATAAGGGAAACTACCACTACTATGCCTCTAAATGCAGTATCAAACGAAATGACTGTATGAATGCATCAGAAAAACAGTATCTGTCCAAATAAATCCAATCTAGCGTCACCAGTAAAGCTGGTACTGCCTGCTGTGCCTGACATATCGGGTATGCTGGCCGACGCATAACACCGATAAGGGATAGGAATCTCAAGGACTCAAAGTATATATATCGCACACTCCGGAGTGGCACTCGAGGGGAGCGACCCACACGAGTAAAGTATCTCTGTAACAAGTATCATAAGTATCGTAAATCAGCAGGACTGGATCACGACTCTGATCAAAGTGGGAAAGCTCAACCACTAAAGAAAACCCCGGTCCTCAATCAGATGCAAAAGTACTCAATAAGTGGGAAACTCCGTCCACTAGAAAAATCTGATACCCAATCTGATGCATAAATAAATATCCGGTCAACCGCCCAATATCCGCGGTCGCCGCAATACCCTGCTGTCTATAATCAAGTCCTATAACCGACCTCCGGTCAACCGCCCAATATCCGCGGTCACTGCAAAACCCTGCCAACCACAATCCAGCACCACCCGTCCCTGACACCATGGTCCCGGCTACACTACCCCAAACCCCTGCTCGCACCCCAGCAACATAGACCGCCTGACTAACAAGGAAGGAGAAAGGAAAGGCATGGTTTCTCCTAAGTCAAATCCCAATATGATAGTGTAGCAATGAATAGTGGCCTAACTAGGTGTCCATACAAGCATGCAAATGTCCTTTACTTAGCAAAATAAATGCAATTGTCTACGAAATAAAACATGCCAGCAACAAATCATCACGATGGCCTAAGTACCCTATGTACTAGTAAGTCATATGCCGACCTATACACATGCATAATACCCACAAAGATAATAATATAGCCTTCTCTTCCATATGATATTAACACTCTATTTCACCAAAGCCATTTGAAAGCAAGTACTAACATATGCCTTTTTTATTCCACATAAGCATGCAAATATTGTTCAAGGGGTGTAATTAGCTTTCTAATATGGAAAACACTTCAATAAGCCTAGTGGGTAGTCAAAAGTAAGAGATTCGCAACAACACCCACCTCGAGCGCTAAATACTAGTCCCAAAAGTGAAGTCCACGCCCGGTCTAAACAATCACCACAACACTGCACAACATACCCCAAAAGAATATACACAATTAAACATACGATGCTCCAACATAATCTCTCCCAAAACACAACAGTCCATAGTTTTGCCATTTTCACCTGCCAGATCTGCTCGAAAAATTCCAGGAAAAATACTGTCATGATCCTCGCGACGAACCGGACGAAACGAGTACCTGCACGTTCAAATCCGAGTTTCCTACGCTGAGATACAAATTCGACAAGGGAACCACCCCGAAATAAACCAATCTCAAAATCTGTAGCACAAAGTTCTGTAAACAGGGATTTTTCACCTTCCGGGAGAACTCAGAAAATTCCAAGAAAATTTGAGGATGTTCGTTGCGCTGTGTAGATGAAAAACGCCTATTGGCATGCCTCAATCCGATGCCTGTACGCGAAGATATCGCCGAAATACCACAGTGCTGTCCAAAACTCCGCGAAAGAAAGAGGGTCAAAATGAAGCTCGAAAAACTCCAAGATCAACACGAAAAAAGAGGAAGCTCAAAACACCAAAGTTGGAGTCCTACCTGTCGTGAGTCCAACGGCGCAAGAATCGTCTAAATCGGAGGTCGGAGTAAGCCGGGGGAGTCCGCGCACTGAAATGCTACGAAACGGGTCGCCGGTGAACGAGCGTCGCGCCGCGCCGTAAAAATGAGAACCTCGGGATGCGTGCCACTAAAAATCCCAGGAATGCTCTGTGGGGTGTAGCTCTGGTGGAGGAAGAAAAGTCCAGTAGAAGTCTTTGTAAGAAACTGGGCAGAAAAAGAGGAAAACGGGCCTCAAAGGTCCTATTTATAGTCCACAGCCCACTTATTGGGCTCGGCGGATTCGGGCCCAACTTTCGGGCGCCCGAATCCGAAAAAGGGGCCGGACGAGCTCCCGTCCGACGCGCCCGAATCCATCCCGTGCTGACACGTGTCCCGCACAGCAAACAGCTGTGCGGGGCGCCTCAATCGCCGCCGCGTGGCCCACCCGGGTGAGGGACGCTGTCCCGCACAGCAAACAGCTGTACGGGCGCGCCTGGTGCCGACGCGTGGCACCGCCCGGTCAGGCGGGTAGGTGGCGCCCACGAATGGCCGGGCGCCACGCGTCCCCCGCCCTGTCACGGTCACACGTGCAGACAGGCGCAGCCTGGCCGCCTGCCACGCACGGGCCCCGAGGCGCCTGTCCGCGCCCCCGTGCGCCGCACCTCGTGAACCCGCCAATGGCATGCCGCCACGTGTCCCTGCGTCGGGTCCATGCACCCGCGCGGGGAACTCCGTGTACCGCGCACCCTGCACCAACCAACCAGGGGTCGAAACGTGTCCCCCCGCCCAAAACCATGCACCGCCGTTCAAACTCCGTGGACCGCGCACCAAAAGCCATCCAATCCATGCCTGCCACGTGTCCTGCGTCGGGCTCATGCACCCAGCCGCGCCGCTCCGTGGACCGAGCGCTGTGAACCGGCCAATGACAGGCCGCCACGTGGCAAGCCTGTGGTCCACGGTCCCCCCCCATGCACCAGAAACCACTGAAAACTTCCAGGAATCCGTTTTTGGGCATCCGAACTCAGAAATAAATAAGCAAATAGCCGTTTTCAAACGTTTTTCCGTGCTGAATCCAAATCCAACCTCTGTTTGGCCCAAAACCTATTCTAAAATTCGACAAATGTAGCCGAAGGCCAATCTGACAATAAACACCTCAATGGGTCCATCTGTGCTATCCCTTTGATACACTATGGACCAGACACACCATCAGCAGGTGTTTTACACATTGGATTCACGGGAAATATAGCATGGGAGCCTAGACCACTACATCCTCTGTGCCCGTGAGACCCAGCCGAGGTGTTCCCGACACCTTGCACCGTCGCGCGCCGCCGGCAGAGGATCTCCTTCCTCTTCCTTTTTCTGACGAGGTGAGTTCTTGCAACCCTTTTGTTTTAAATGGCCGATCTTGAGAGCAAGCTTCATCCAACCGTTGGACTTTTCATTAGGACTGTTGGATCTTGTCCTCTCGGTGACTGCAAGACGATCACCAAGTTTGGTGGCAATCGGCTAAGGATCCAAGCCGCACGAGCCAGCCCTAGAATCGGGTCATCTTCTTCCTCGGCCGATCTTCGCCATCTGGAGCCGCCGCTCACCCGCGCTGCCGGCCATCGACTTGGCAAGCACCGTAGCACCAAGAGGGACCATTTGATCCAAGTTGGAGGGCCTCTTGTGCTTCGGGTCGGAATCGACCATTAGAGCACCTTCATCTTCACCGAGCTCGGTTGGGCTTGGTCGCCGGACGTCGCCGCCGCCTCTAACCACCGTCCGAGCACTCAGGTGAGTTCTTTGGGGTGAGAGGAACTTCTTCATGCATTTGCATGAAAGTTTGAACGTAAGGGATCTTACTTCTGTGGTTGCACCAGGTTGTAACCCGAACTCCATCGCCGGCCGTCGCCGCCGCTCCTGGTTGCCGACCAACCACCCGTGTGAGTCTTAGTCATCCAGTAGAAATTTTCCATCATGTTAGATTGGACAAAGAACTTTTGAAAAACAAGTTGCTCCAACTTGTTCTTTAAAGGCTTAGGTTGGGTTTTTCTCCGGCCGCCGGCGATGGGCCAGACAATGTCTAAACTTCATATGCAAGGGTCCTTTAGCTTGTACTCATCTTTGTTCCAGGTTTAAACCTGATTTGATCCAAGTTGCCATAACCCAAGTGTGATGATCCAGACTTTCACAGGGATTTTTGCAATGTTAATAGTGACTGTAGTAATCTTACACGGTGTAACGGAGCTAGTAGTGTCGAAATTGGACCTCAGAAATGGACTCGGCACGAAAATCGGATCAAGTGGGCTTTTCCGGGGGCTTTCGACAAAATTTCGGATGAGAATTTGGCAAAACGGACAACGGATTTGGACTCAGCGTGCGAAAACGATCAAAATGGGCTATTTACTTAAATTTTTCGCCAAAAGTTACTGTTCACGTCGGAACAGTAACTCCGGCACGGCGGCGGCGAACGGCGAGCGGCGGAGCACGGCGGAGCACGGCGGAGCGCGGCGCGGGCAGCGCGGGCAGGCGCGCAGGCGGGTTGGTCCACCGGCAAGGCGTGCACCGGGAGCACGGAAGGTTGAGCTTGCCACATGGCAGCTCCTGATTGGTTGGACGGCGTCAATAGAGGCGGCGGGGCGGTGACACGTGGCAGCACCCCATTGGCCGACAAGATCCGGAAGACCCGGCGCGGGGACCGGGCGCGTGCTCCCTGAGTGACACGTGGCGATTACCGAATGGCCTTGCAAGGCTGTTTCGTGTTTTGGGGACACGTGGCGCATCCTGGTTGGTTAGTTTTGGTGTTTCCTGTTTTGGGCCCGGATTTTGTGTGGAGCCCGAAGATTCTTTTTGGCCCATTATATAAGCCACATCTCTCTTTCTCTTTGCCATTTTCGAATTATAGAGAGAGAAAGTAAGCTTGTGGTCTAAACAAAAATTGTTCCTCTCTCTGTTCTCTCTCTCCCCTAGAAGTTTCAGAATTTTTGGAGTTGCCAATAGCGAGTTATCTGCGACGCGGCGCACTTCGACGATTTCCATTTTCAGGCCAGTTTCCGTCGCAGTTTAGTCAGAAAATTGCTGTGCGGAAACCAAGAGGAATTTTTAATCAATTTCTTCGACAGTGTGTTCCTAAGAGGTAAGGCTTCGATTTTCGTGTTGATTGTTTTGTTCCGTTTTGGACTTTTGGCATAGTTCCCGAGGCATCATTTGACCCTATTTTCTGTAATGGAATTCCTGGACAGCATGGGCTTGTTGATTTTCTATCTTGGGCTAAGAGTATCGGATCAAGACGTATAACTAGTCGATTTCGATCTACTCGTCGCAAGGAACGCAACCGTGAATTTTCTGGATTTTTTGGAGCACTGTACAGAGGTGAAAAACTCCTCTTTTTCTGTGTTGTTTGGAAAACAGCCAAATACTGTATTTTTGGGATCTGTATTTACACCGGGTGCGTTGTTCTGTACAGTTGTGCACTGTTTTCGGCGGGTTGAGGAGTTAGAGGGCTGTGGACAGCGAGGAGGCTTTTTGGGTGTGGATTTGCGTGCCAGGTGGGTAGTAGTTGCTTATCTCTTACTGCGGTTTACCCACTAGGAATATTAGAGAGATCCTTTTATTGGACATATTGAATGATCACCTAATGGACATGCATACTTAAATTAAAATAATTGTGAGCCTATCATATGAAAAATACTATTGTGGAAATCTGATAGTGGTTCGGACTTATACATGTTTGTATGGATATAATATTAGCATTTAACCTTGCATGTGGAATTTACTTTCATGTTGGGATAATATGAAATGTCTTGCGGGAGGGTACCACTTGAGGATCTTTTAGACATGCATAGGTGGATGATTTATGTGAGGGTAATTAGTGGATTATAGACATGTGTGGTTGGACAATGATTTTAGCATGATGGTTATATCTATGCGGAGCTATTAATTGATACACATGTGGAACCACTATTTGTCACACTTTCTTTTATCTTTCATGAGGACATATGCATGCTTGTATGGTCATCTAGATCGGCCACTATTTGTTGCTACACTATCATATTGGGACTTGACTTAGGAGAAACCATGATTGTTTCCTTTCTCCTTTTCATTTAGACTTTTGATTCATGTTGCTCGGGTTCGAGCAGGGGATTGGGATAGTGTAGTCGGGACTTTGGAGTCTAGGACAGGTGGTAGTTGATTGTGGATTGGTGGGGGGATTGCGGCAACCGCGGACAGTATGCGGTTGACCGGATATTGATTATTTTACCAGAAGGTGGATTGTGGGGCATTGTGGTAACCGCGGGTATTAGGCGGTTGACCAGATGTTGGTTATTGTATCAGATTTGGACTTATGGGGTATTGCGGCGACCGCGGACATTGGGCGGTCGACCGGATGTTTATCTTTGCATCAGATTGGGGGATCGAGGTTTCATTAGTGGAGGGATTTGTTCCACTTGAGCATAGTCATGATCCAGTCCTGCTTTTATGATACTTATGACATTGTTACTTTCCTCGTGTGGGTAGCTCCCCTCGAGTGCCACTCCGGAGCGTGCGGGGTACCAAATAGGTACCGGACGCCTTTGACTCATTGCTATCACTTTGGCACGGATTGCACGATGATGATAGCGGCAGCAGGCGGTACCAGTTTCTACTAGTGGGTAGATTGGGTTTATTTGGACAGATACTATTTCTGATGCATACATACAGTCATTCCCTTTGGCACTGCATTTAGAGGCATACTAGTGGTAGTTTTTCTATTTCAGCAGCTTATTTACCTTACCACTTTACCTTTTCCTTTGCCTCTGGTAGACTTAGTGGGTACGTCGGAGTTTGAGGCTTTACCCACAGGGGGAGGCTACTGGTTTACTAGTGGTTCTCACCCTCATTGTTGTTGTTCTTCTTCTTCCCTTTGTTTTGCAGAGTCTTCTGCGGGAGCTGCTGGACCATCGGCAGTTGATCGAGGTAAGGGGATCGCTGAGTAGATAGATCTCCTGCGAGGCTGAGAGCTGCTGTTAGACAGATATTGCACCCATTTTACTCAGACTGTAGTAGTTTACTTTATTTTGGGTCTGGCTTGGCCAGCTGGGTGTATTATTTTGGTGAGCTGGGAGTTTATTGTATTTATTACAGCTTTATCTTATTTTCAGTCTGGGATATTAAGTAGTTCTTGTTAGTTCAGCTCTATATTATGCTCTTTTATTGGATATCTTATCTGAGCAGGTTACCGACGCTTCGTGTACATGAAAAATTCTGTGTGCACGGCGGATCTGTTGACGAGCCCGGGTTCTGGTTTACACTCGGGGCGTGACACCAAGCCTGGGTCCTTATGGGGGTGTTGCTCCGGCCAACTTTCCGGCCACCTTTCGGCGAGCCGCAGGTGAGCACCTCACTCCTCTGTCATTATTAAGCATCATGCTCAAGTTTAAACCAGAATTGATTAGGTGTTTATTAAGTTGTAGCATAGTTGCATTTTGGACCTAAGTAGATCACTGGACCTGATGCTCATGTTAAAATAGATGATGACCCATTGTTCTTGTGAGTTAGTTAAGATTAGCTCTTAACATACGTTATTTATAGGCCAACTTTGCCCTCGGGCCTTGTGCCAGCCCAAACTCATGAGCACGAGTTTTGTCACGTCGAATCGAACGCGCTGTAATTTACGACATAGTCAACGACTTCCTGGTTTGGAAGAACGAGTCGAAACAACGGTTATAATAGTGTATTTATAGCAACATTTCGATGCAGGAAATTACGATTTCGTCCCTGTCCGCCCGAACATCAAAATTATGATGTTTAGGGTCAGCAGGTGTAGTTGGGCGGTATTTGAATATTTTTAGACCGTTGACGGGTCATGATTGGAGGTTCAGTGGATTTCCGGGAATTCCGGTAAAAGCCTGGTTTCGGCTAAGTTCCCCTGTGTTAGCATCATATTATTATAGTGTTGTCGGGATGGGTATGAGTGAGTCTGTTTCTGATTACAGTTTTTGTTCAGAGTCCAGCAGTTCAGCACCAGCCTCCCAGTAGTCTACGGGAGTCGGGATCGGCCTACATTGAGGTGGGTTATCTTCGGTTCGGGCTTTATCTTTTCGGCCCTCTGGTTCCTTTAGTCCAGTCGGACACTTGTTCTTGATCTAGCCCTGATTATGCCTACATGTCTTATATTCCTAGATGATAGACATTTACTTGGACATTTTCTGTATATCTGTTCAGCAGTTCATATATCTCGGTACAGTTGATTTCATGGTCTGATCATGCCTGTTGATTGTTTATCATATTTTGATTATCATATCTGTTACCTTGTTATGCTGTATTTATATTCAGAGATACTTGCTTTTACATTCCAGATATGCATGATAGACCTATGATTGATATATACAGACATCTGCTTTCCTGTTGGGATCTCGGCTTGTTGCCGACTACCCGGTCGTTGGACCGCGAGCTTGAGCATAGCATTATGATCGCCACGCACCGCTGTACTTCATGTACACTGACGGTTTGGCCACCGTCACAGTGTTCTTTATCGGTAAAGTGGTCTAGAGGAAGGACCCGTGAGCCCCCGATTGCATCTGTGAGTGCAATGCATCTGTGAGTGCAGGGTTATGTCAGCCGATATGGTGCGGATCAGTGGCATTAGCCTGAGGTTCTGTGAGACCGATAGTGGCATGTGATTGGGTACTTGAGTTTCTATTCTTGACGCATAGCTTTTATTATCATGTTCTATCACATATAGCTATTTATTTTGTACCCTATCTGCTCAGCTTCTTGCTTGATTATTTATAGTCATATCATGATTATCAACATTTATTGATATCTGTAGTTATACTCCTATCATCATGCTTTATTATCAGTAGACATTATCTGCTTATTTCAGCTTTATCCACTGACTTATTACTATCCGCAGATTTTAGTATCCAGCAGGTACGATTAGCTATTTCTCAGCTCGTCGTGCCCACTGGGATACACTGTCGATGTATCTCACACCCCCTGGGTGATCATTTTTCAGGTCCGTCAGGTAGAGGGATGTCGGGACGTACGAGTGAGGCTGTCACGATAGAGCTGTCCCCCTGATGATCTATCTGAGATTTTGAGATTGTGATTATTAACAGTTTATTATGACATCTTAGTACTTTAGTTTTTGTTATATTATGATATTTAAAACTGATATTAAGGAGTTACTATTATCATGTTTTAGTTTTGGTTTGTTTAAGTTAGTTATTTATGTTGTTGGTTTAGTTAAGATATGTACTTGATCTCTGATTGTATGATATTGTACTTGCCTAACCGTGCATGTATAGGGGAGACTCTGTCCGTTTGAATAGAGGATTTTCTATGCATGTGGCGGCCTGTTACGCCCAATATTTGTAACTCTGATTTCAAAAAAAAAAATTTAGACCGGATTTTTAAAACTTGGGGCGTGACAAAATGCTCGTTCTTCTCTTGAAGGGAGGTGTTTATCTTGACTAGATTGTCCCTTTGCTCTTCAAGAGCTTTTGAGAGAGAAGTTACCTTGTTGGATTGTTTTTCAAGATCCCACAACTTTCTCCTCAAATTCTTGTTATGCTTTGCCAACTTCTTAGAATCTTTTAGCAATTTTTGGTAGGCAAAAGCAAAATCTTCACCTTCGGAATCGCTCGGTTCATCATCTGATAAAGTTCTTTCATTCAAAGAGGAGGTGGATAATGAACCAGATGAAGTCGATGAGAGGCACACGAAGGGTGAAGTTGTGGACGCAAGAAATGTTAAGGATTTTTATATTGGCGTATTTCGTGAAATTATTTGAGTCTTGAAGATTGAAGTTGAAGAATTGTCAACCACATACATCAATCTCAAGAAGAATGGATTCAAAATGTTCAGGTACGTTAAACTAAATATTTTTTATGATTTGAATATATTCTTATAATTTAGAAACACTTGGATATAATGTTTATTGTATAAAACTAAAAAACTAGACGTTTTCAGTGTTCTGGATCCGGATCAGGAAGATCCAGTCCGAACCCCGAACATGGTTTGGTTTATGCATCTCCCTCTTGCTTCTTAAGGATGTAGGATCTCCAATCTCACTACAATAGTTTTTGTAGTTCTGATACCATGAAGAGAAAAATTAGAAACGGCTCCAACCCGAGCACACCCCTTTTCTCCGATGTGTAGAAACCGAAAAATCGAGCTTCCTACACGCCCAAGATCGCACAACCACCGTAAAAGACAAGAACGAAGAAATAAAAAACTCACAATAATAATCTTAAACAACTCCACATACGAATCTAATAAACTTCACCAAAAATATTCAAAACACCATACGATGGAAAACCAAAAATTACCAAATAAATCTTCAACCGAAAATAGCTTACAATAAATGTTCACAATAGAGAGAAAAAGGTAGATTGAAGGTCTCCATCTCAAACCTAGCAATTATTTTTCACACTTCTCTTGTTTTTGAGAGAAAACACTATATACGAGAATAATAAAAGAAGCATAAAGAACAACCTAATTTTTTCCTTTTAACCCTAACTAAAACTTATGCTGTCCAACTTGACCCACTTAATCCAAAAATAAGTCATATGATTCAACTTGAATTAACTAATTAATTAAATAGGATCCTACAAATACACTTATTAATTTAGTAAACTAAAAATAAAAAAATAAGTTTTGCACTAATTTTTAACATTATCAACTAGATTATTTAGTACATTTAATTAGATATTATTATATTTTTCTATATCTATTAGATTATCATGAGTCTTAGAAAGATAGTGCAAAACCAAAAGCACCGTAAGAATATTCTAATCCAATTAATGAAGACTATCACATCAACATATGTTAAGGCTGCGTTTGGTTCGGGTATAAAAAAAATTTAGTTATACCGGAGATAGGTATAAGTTATGATATTAGCAGGAACTAATGTTAATTTATATTTGGGTGGGTATAAGGGTTATACCGGGTATAAAGAAAATTGTGTTGGGTAAATTAAAGAGGAATAAAAAGAATAGAGAGAATTAAATTTTTATAAAATAATAAAATAAATTTTAAATTTTATAAATTTAAATAACTTATAATTTAAAATAAAATTAATTAATTTTTTTTAAAAAAAAAACTGCGGGTGGAACAACTGTTCCACCTGCTGCTTGAAATAGTTATTCCCCCTAATTTTGGAATTAGGTGGAACAGCTGTTCTAAGAAGCTTTTTGTTGTTTGAGTATAAAGGGGATATCCCGTTTATCCCCCCTAGTTCTTGTACCTAAACGTGCCTTGGAAATAGGCACTTTGGCTTTTTTCTTTTTTTTTTTTTTTTCCTTTTTTTTATTTTTTATTTATTTTTTTTTTTTTGCTTTTATCCTTTTTTGATTTTTTTTTAATTAGAATTTTTAAATTTTAAAAGATATTTAAATTTTAAATTTTAAATTTTATAAATTTTAATTTTTTTAATTTTATATTTTAATAAATCTAAAAATTTTATATTTTTGTTTTAAAGAAATATTAATTTTAAAATTTTAAAATTTATACAATTTTTTTATAATTTTTTTAAAATTTATATAAATTTAAAAATTAAAATTTTTACTCCTACTTAAAATTTAAAAAATAACATTTTTTTTTACTCCCACTTAAAATTTTTATAAAAATTAAAATTAATAAATATTAAAATTTGAATAAATTTTAAAATTTTAATTTAAAAAAAATATATTTTAGTCTTTTAATACAAAAGTCAACTATCTATTCCTCTTATTCTTCAATCACTATCCAGCACTATTTTTTTTATACTTGATACTAACCTAATACCAACCAAACACAAAATTATACCTAACTTATTTCTAACTTTATACTTATTCCTGATACTACTAATTCTCTCTTATACACGAATCAAACGAAGCCTAAAAAATTTTAAATATTGTATATTCTTATGGATAATGAGTTGAAATAACATTCTGGAAGTGTAAACTTTTGAACTTGGCTTTGAATTCGTTGATGATTGTTGCCACGACGTCACAAAATTGTTCGGGAAAGCACCTCGTGTCTCTTGAATTCACCAACTAAAGCTAGCTAGGTAGGGTGTAATATTTTACAAAGAGGCGTAACCGATGAGGATGCATGCTATGTGTTAGCCATCATTATTGAAATCTTGGAGCTGGGATTTGAATCAAGTTTTCATCAGTACAATTTAGGTTCTGAGTTTACGAAAATTACACTACATAGAATAAAAAATTATAATTGAAAAATATTATATTTATTTTTGTAAAAATTATTGTGTTTTATATATTGCATGGTATTGCATATTGCGATGAGTCAATTATATAAAAATATATTTTTTTTATATATATTTGTATTTTAATTTTATTTTATTTAATAGCGTTAAATGAATCTTGATGTCAAATTAATCTTAATATTCTATACTATTAAAATTGAAACAGATATTAATTTGTATACCCTACAAATTATTTTATTATAGGTACAAATGTACGGAAATAGTGGAAACTCTAGGGCATTAGTTAGGAAATGGCTAATCCAATTTTTAACATTTTCATTTTAATATTTTTGTTTTCACTTATTTATATATATACGGAGCATTTATTTCTGGCACCTAATGTATCCAAACATTTAAGCACTAACACTTAACATAGTTTTTAAGTGTCTTGTGATTTTAGCCGAACATTCAATTCTTAAGTTAAAAAAGTGCACGACAACCAATTAATCTAAGTGGTGATGAACAATTAATTGGAGGACTGATGAAGGCCTGGTCCAAAAACGTACTTCTACCTCGAATTACTTTTACTATCTAAGCTGTGATTTCATGTTGTTAAATTGTTTCGTACATATATATATGAACACTTATCTATAAACTATTAAGTTGTCACTGTCAACGTATGGCAATTAATCAACCAAAGGGAAGTTCTTTTGACCACTTAATAAAATATTATCCTTATATTAAGTATTACTAATATTATAATAAAATTAAATTATATAAATATATTTTTATAATATTTTTATACAAGTATTCTGTTTATATTTCATCTATATTTAAAATTAGTTTATAAAAACATATTTTTAGAATATATTATAATAATATGTCGCTATACATTTTAGCGACTGTATATATAGTAACACTAATTATAAATTACGGTATTTTTACTAGCGACTGTATATATAGTAACACTAATTATAAATTACGGTATTTTTACTAGCGGTATTTTTTTCAGAGTTTAAAAATATTTAAAAATATCGATATAGCGTAGTTTTATTGTAGTGTAATGTGTTGGAAAATATATATAAAACTTTAGACTCTAAACACTAACTAATCAAATACTTTTATATAATAATGTGTTACATAATACACCAACACTCTATAAAAGGTAGCGTTTCAGAAAATTATCGTTGTATATTGTATAGTATTATCGTTGTATATTGTATAGTAATACCCTTTGATAAATTTGAGAAAAAACATATGTGCACGAATGTAATAATTAATTTAAAATAGATTATATATCCACCGTCTTAAGATAAGTGACAAAAAAAATTAATAATGGATACAGAAAATTCCGAATTTGATTCATATTTTTAATTAAATATATTTTTTAAAAAAATAAATAAAATAAATAATATACTATTTTTTTTCTCAAACGAAGAAAAAAAAAAAACGATTAAAAATCCACCTTCGCATGTATGATGCCAGGGACGAAGACATAGTAGGGCCCAAAGTGGCCATGACCCCCCTCAACATTTTAATATTACTCAATAGTCCTTGATACTAATTTATTTCTTTCTTTTTTTTAAGATAATAATGCCCCCCTCAACTTTTTAATATTTATTTTTGTGTCAATATAATTTTTTTTATTTTTTATTTGTATACATTTTAAATAGATGAAAATATATTAGGAGTCTCCTACTTACAAGCTATTTGAAATACATATCTTAACTCCAATTTTTTTATTTCATATTTTTTTAATTTCTAACTATTTTTGGTAAACTATTTTATTTAACTAAATAAAATATTATACTAAATTTAATAGATCTTTTAGCTAAAGTTATTGATCTAATTAAATTACGGTTATATTTAGTAAAATTTTTAGTTATTTGAATAAAATAATATAAATAAAATAATTAAATATTAAATATTTTTAAATTAAAAAATTTTAATATTTTTATATTAATTATTTATTTAATAATTTTTTTTTAAAAAAAAATTGATGATGTACTAAAATTTTTATTTGAATATATTTTAGCCCTCCTCATAATTAAATTCTGGCTTCGTCCCTGTATGATGCAACACTGCAACGCTAACATATATACATGAATCATTTTCTAGTAGGATCGAGACAATATGGTGAACTAAAATGCAGGATTTTCTTTTATCCAAACTTTCATTTATTCCTTTGAAGTATTATTTTTTTAATTGTCCATTTAAAATGTTACTAAGAATAAAATTGATGATTATTACACAATAATATAATCAACCACTTATAATTTTCTATATATCCTAGTCAATTGATCTTTGTAATTTCTAAGGAAGGATCCTTCAATACCTTCAATACGTACTATGTTGCTACAATTATCAATATATATAAATATAGAGATAATTAACTTGTTTACATTTAAAACTACATCTCGTACGGTCAAGTCAAAAGAACAGCTTCTAAATTAGTTATGTTTCCCACCAATTGTTTATCCGAGCACGCAGTAGCTTCTACCTAAACCCCTCTTACGTGTCCAATATCTTAAATTGTGGGTCATGTAATATGTATAGCCTATGACTATTCAACAACGTATGGCTTGAAACAGTAACACTCATCACCCTATAAATACAACACCAAACTACGTACACTCCCTTCCTCACAGCATATTCATCGATATCCTTCACCCAATTCATAAATATTAAGCTTAATTACAATGGCAACCAAGTCTCTTCTCCCTCTCCTCTCCCTCTCTCTTATCATCTTCTTCATCTCCTCCCCGACGTCCCTCGCTACCGATGCTGACCCCCTCCAGGACTTCTGCGTCGCCGACTTGCACTCCCCCATAGTCGTGAATGGCTTCCCGTGCAAGCCGAACGCCACCGTAGTCTCTGACGACTTCTTCTCCTCGGCGATATCCACGGCAGGCGACACCAACAACATGTTCGGGTCGAGCATCACCCCCGCCAACGTGCTGAGCTTCCCGGGGTTGAACACGCTCGGGTTATCGATGAACCGGGTGGATTTGGCCCCCGGTGGGGTGAACCCTCCGCATGTCCACCCCCGCGCGACCCAGCTAGGGTTTGTTGTCGAGGGAGAGGTGCTCGTCGGGTTCGTGTCGACCGCAGGGGTGTTCTACTACAAGGTGCTCGGCCCTGGGATGAACTTTATCATCCCGCGGGGGCTCATGCACTTCGAGCTCAATATCGGTAAGGGGCCGGCGCTGGAGATCACCGCGTTCAATAGCCAGATGCCGGGGACGGTGGTGTCGTCGGTGACGCTGTTCGGGTCGAAGCCCCCGATCCCCGACGCGGTGCTCAGCAGGACCTTCCAGGTGGACAACCAGATCATCGACCTCATCAAGTCCAAGTTCGGGAACTAATCATTTAGTCAATATGTGAAGGGTATTTAATTATATAAAAGTTCATTTGAATGTATTGTGTAGCGTGTACGTACGTGTGTTGTTTTGTGTACGTACCTAGTTCAATAATGGCTAATAAGGTGCATGATTTGCTCTGCTCGTCTTTATTCTTGGGCGAGTATGTTATTATATAGTCTCTAATATTTTCTGAAATAAAATATTGGCCTTTTTATGTGTGTATATATATATCTTCTCTGTCAATCTGCTTATTCTTATGCACTACATAGTAACGTGTGTATATATATATATATATTACTATTGTCTCTATAAGTAGATAATCCTTAGAAATGCAAGGGATTTTAATTATATGTGTGATTTGTTTAGAGCTAATTAATGAGCACAAATAAGTAAGTTATTGCTCGCACCACACCACTATCAATCTCACGTAATTAAATCCCTGTTAGTCACGTGCGTCTGTCTCAAAACGGATTTACAAAATAGCAAACATAATCTGTGGATTTTGGAGTTGTGCGTAAATTTCATATTAATTAATAATTATAAATATAATGGAGAGACTTGCGAAACAAAATATGAAAGCCCTATTAATTCTACCGCAGTTTAAATTTTTAAAGAAAAATATTATTCAAAGCAATAGATTTTGAATATGATATTCATCTAATATTTTTTTGTTTAATTCAAATTTAAGTTATGTTTCATTATAAAATATTAAAAAATATCTAAAAGTACTAAATATAAAATATTAAAAAACACATGCAACTATATAATCCATAGATTAATTATTGTCTCACGAGGACCGCTTATAGGTAGAGTGATGGAATATATTAATTTATAATAATTCCCTCTCAAGCCTCCATCGGCTTCGAGGCGTTTCTTCTTTCACGTCAAGTTCAATCTAATTAAAACAATAATTAATTAATTAATTACCTCATGATGTTTGTGTTTTCCACAATTAACTGAACAAAAAGTCAAAAGTATTATTTATTTGGAGAATAAATTCTTCGATCTTACTTATTTTTTGGAATAAAAAATAATAATATTTAGTTGGTTATATTGAAATAGTGAAATTAAGAGCAATTTTAATTTAAAAATATTTTTTTTTATCTAACTAATAAATATTAAAATATTAATAAAATAATAATTTAGGTCTTATTTGGTATTATATTTGCTTTTTATTTTTCCTAAATATAATTTTGTGAATAAACAAATATAAGAGTGGACAGTAGATTGATTATAACAATTTCATCCCTAGTATTTACTTGGATACAAAAAGTAAAAATTTAAAAGCAACTTGTTTTTGCTTTCAAAATTTATTTAAATAAGCTATCGTCCATTACTTAGATGGATGCATCGTAAACTTGTTAACAAATAAATAAATAAATAAATTTTTAAAACACATTAAAATATATATAATTTATATTTTAAAAAATAAAAATTAAATATAATACTAAACAGGGCTTTAGTAAGTTAATTAATTAATTAATCACTAGTAATATTATACCAACAAATAAATTTTTATAATATTTTACAAACTAGCACATGGGCGGTATTTAATCAGTGGAGAAGTATAAATCACAAGCAGATAAGAATGACTTATAATTTCAAAATTGAAATCCAACCATTAAATTATAAAGTTTGCAAAATATTGTGAGATTTGTTTATAAGCAAAGTATTTTTTTTAATTAATTATGAACATTCACTGTAACAAAATTATGTTATAGCAACAATTTTAACTATTTTTTATTTTTTTTTTAAAAATATCGCCAGCAAAAATATCGATAATTATTATTAGTGTCGTTATATGTGCCATCGTTAGAGTGTATAGCGACATATTTTTGTAATGTGTTCCAAAAATAAGTCCCTATATCCTAATTTTAGATATATATGTAATATAAATATGACACTTATATAAAAGTGTCACAAGAATGTGTCCCTATAATCTAATTTTATTGTAGTGATTTGTACAAGATAATGAATTGTCTATAAATAGTTAATTAACTATAAAAAAAAAAAAGGTAAGTTAATATTTGTTGTGGCCGAAATGTCGTGCTGATCGTTAACCGGGTGCGGTCTACGATCGGCCCTCGAGTTGACCCTCTGAGTGTGATGCGCCGCGTGCCAAAAGGGATCAAGCGATCGGACAGAGGAGGGATCTATTCGGCCCGGTTCTTCTCAATCAAACTCTCACAGAATTCGGTTTAGAAGAGCCGAACTGGAATTTGGAGACAAGATATTTGACACGGTCGAATAGCTGATTTAGAAATTGTATTGTTCGAAGGGGGTTACAAGAACCAATTACAAGTAAGACTACACCTAGAAAAAGTTGTAGATCCGGGTATGAAAAGATATTTAGAAAAGCGATAAGGAAAGCTGTAAAAGTAGTCTAGGAAATCGGTAAATGCAGGTATTAAAAGTATTGAATAGCAGGGATGGTCACTGGCTTACGAGGTTGCAGGATCCCTTTTTCTTCGATGGTTCAATTATTTATACTCGTTCAAATCAGGTGTATAATCGCCGTTTTGGATAATCGGCGTAACTTAAGGGGAATTATCGTGTATTCCTAACCTAGCTACTTCCTTTTGAGCTGATTATTCTCGGTTGGATAGTAGTTATTTTTCATCCACGTTCATCCTCTAGATTGGTGCGCCAATGCATGATTCGCGACGCTTTTCGATGCGGGACACAGGTTGTCATTTCTACGTTAGCTACGTGATTTGCGCTCGAAATCTTTTATCTTCTTTTTTCAAAATCTTTCTTTTTGTGGCTTGAGCAGCCGACTCTTGCTATCATTTGGCCGAGACAACTCGATGATTTACATTCAGCTAGGATCTGTCTCGATTAAGATGCGAGCATTTCTCATTGGTTTTTTTTTCGTCGGTTGATATTTTCGACGATGATTTGCATCACGTGTCGTTTTCTAATTTGCCTACAGCGTATTCCACGGGACGACAATTTTGACATCAACAACATATTAATTAACTAGCTTAATTTAATTATTTAATCAATTAGATATTTAGTTAATTAATAAATAGTTATTATACTAGTATTAGTTAGAAAATCAATATGAATACTATTTAATTGATAGACATATAAATAATTAATTATTTAGTTGACTAGCTTTAATTACGAATACAAAATTAATTACGCAACTAGTTAGCTTCCTTTAGAAGATCATGTAGAGAGGGCATATGATAAGGATACATGTTCTAATCTTTTACGCGGTGCTTTTAAAATTTTCACCCTTACATTTATTATTTTATCAATTTTTATTTTTAAATTATAATATTTTATCAATCACTATTAAATTTTAGAGAACTGCTACCATTCTAATCGTATATCTTTTTATTCAAAAGTAAAAAATCTAATAGCACAAATAATTTACTGCTACTAATTAATAGTATAATAATTTAATTATATATATATATATATATATATATATATATATATATATATATATATATACACACACACACACAAGAAAAAAAAAAAAAACTCCTGAAAATAATCAACAATGTAAAAATTGTAACAATATTCAAATAACATATTACCGCCATGAGTTACAATCATTTTTTCTGCGAAATTTATTATCATATTTTTAGTTGGACCCTTATGTATCATCCGTGCATAGAGAATTTTCCCTCGACTCTTTCTTTTTTGAGAGGCTAATTGTACATTTAATTTTCACATTGATCAGTTCATAAAAAATATTTTTATTTATTATTTAGTTGATAATTTGTTATCTATTTTATCAGTGCATACAGTATGATTTATTTGATCTTAATTTGTCATGCATCTAAGGAGTTGTTTGGTTGCACGTAAAATCGTAAAAAATATTTTTTGGTAAAAAAGAAAATTTCGTGAAAAAAATATTTTATATTTTGTAGTGTTAATTTGATTTGCAGAAAAAAAAAAATAGGTCGCCATCAACAAATGTTTGATTGAAAGAAAAAAAAAATTTATTTGGTTCGGTGAAAAAAAATAAATGAAGAAAACTTTTCAAAGCTTAAATTTTCGTTTTCCACGGAAGTAATTTTTTGAAAAAAAAAATTTACAACTAAATAAATATATAAAAAATAATTTTTACGGCATTTTACATCCAACCAAATACAACCTAAGTGAAAGTATATATTGAGACTATTCCAAAAGGCGGGTTTGTTTCGGAAAATAATACCTGGGATAAAGTCTTGTTTTAGTCTTGCGTTTGGTTCGGATGAGAACAGTAATTTTTGCCTTTGTGGAATAAGCTGGTATAAGGCCGAAACTCCTGTTCTAGTCTTTTTCTTGGAACAAACTTGTTCCAATTTGAGAATATGCTTAATTAAAATAAATATAGTTTTAATTATTATGTTAACTCTTTAATTAATTTAATATTTTAACTAATTTAATTATTTTATTAACTAATTATTTAACTATTAGATAATTAACTAATTAATTTATTAATTTATTTGTAGTTAATTAAATTATTTATTAACAATTAACAATACTTATTATTGTTAATTATTTTATCAATTAATATTTAGAATTATTTAGCAATAGTTAATTCAATAAATTAAATTATTATATAATTAATATTTTTATATTAATTAATTAGATAAAATATTATTATTATTTTAAAATTATAATTATTTTTATTTTTATTTTTTTAATCTACCTATCCAAATACTATTTTTTTTATTCTCATAAACAATTTAAATTTGTTTCAAATACTAAATTATTTTTATTTTTATTTATTTTTAAATTTATATATATTTTTGAAATAAACAAGTTTATATCTAAATTAAATGCAAGCTCAAGTGTCCTACTTTTAATTGAGCTTTACTACCTATGCACCCGGAATGGGGTGTATATCATACACCCCACCCCATTCAAGGGGTGGAGACTTAAGTGATCGATGAAATTCACTTCATTCTTAAATGGAATGGGGTGTATGATATACACCCCATTCGGAGTGTATACATAGCATTTTCCTTTTTAATTAAGCTTTTGTTTAGTTGTGCATGTTTGACTTTATCCAAGTACAGCTTATTGAGTTACACCGTCTTTGATTTCAAGTTTTTTTTTTCATTGAAACATTGTTTCACTTATTGCGCATCCAAACCATTCTTAAAGAGATGCTACTGTTGCCATTGAATTTTGCGTTGCTACCCTAATAATTAAATTGGAGAACTCTTGCTGCATCAATGTTCTTTTTTAAAAAAAAATTTGAAAAGAAGGTGTATCATTAAATAATCCATTTTGAATTGAATTTTTCTTTAATAGTGAGTCAATTATATGAAACTATACGTTTTTTAATCATTAAAGTTAAGATAAATTATATATGTTTTTTATCTTCAAATAATAATACATGTAATATTTTAATTTTTAAATTTAAATTTATTATATTGTTTTATTCAAGTTTTTTTAATTATTGTAATCAAGTTTCATAATTCAACTTAGTTGGTAAACATCCATAAAGTGTTGATGTAAAAATAAAGTAACAGTATTGTGATTGATGGTGCGATAATAATTAAGATGGTAATCACTTCTACGTTCACAATTTGTTGATATTTAGCCAACTTAATTTAGTTGTAAGATTTGATTATAATAATTTTAAAAATTTAAACTAAAAATTATGATAAGTTAAAATTTAAGAATAAAATTATCACAGATCATATAGTTTGAGGGCCAAAAGTAAAATTCATTTGTTATCCAGTACAAAATTAGTCTAACTCCTTTTTTGTCACGTCTCGAGCCAACAGCGGAAGCTCTCGAACATGCAACACACCGACCACGTGTGCAAGGGCACATCCCACATACACGAAGCGTTCAAAGCTAACCTGCAAAGAACTATATTCTACACTAAATATATATCAGAGTAGAAATGAAAACTATTCTACCATCTATTACTGTACAAGAAATATATAAAATTTACCTCTCAATAGAAATAAATACAAGTAAAGGACCCTGATCTGGCCAGTCCCGATGTACCGTGCACAAAACTAAACTATCAACGGGATGGCTTATCTCTATCAAAAGTAAAAGCCGGGTAGGGGGTTCTATCTATAGTGCAATCCTCTTACCTCGGTCTGGAACTGTCTTGGAAGGCCCTAAAAAATAGATCACAAGCGGGCTTGAGAACTACAAAACAGTAGTTCTCAGTGAGTTTTGTCGGCGATAATCATGGTCCACCCACTAGCTCTACCAGAGACAAGATAGTGAAACTACAAAAATAAGCGAGTAACTGAATATAACCAAAAATAAAATAAAATACAACACTACGGTATCATGGCTCTACAACCAAATCCAAAACATCTCTATCCAAACCCGAGCATAACGGAAACCTAACACAAGTCGTCCCAACGGTACATCGGACCCAATCCTAAACTAACCGTTTCAACAGCCCAGTCAAGCCTGCACTACCTACAAAATAGGCCACAGTCAATCTCTCCTTACTGTCCGGGTTGCACCCCAAGTGTGATGATCCAGACTCCCGCAGGAACTGTGCAACATTAAACAGTGACTGCGGAGAGCTTATGTAGTGCAACGGAGCATGTAGAATCAAAATTGGACATTTAATATAGACTCTGCGCGAAAATCGGAGCAAATGGAATTTTCCGGGAGCTTTCGGCAAAATTTCGGATGAGAATTTGGCGAAATGGACGTCGTATTTGGACTCAGCGCGCGAAAACGATCGAAACGGTATATTTACTTTAATTTTTCGGCACCTCGGTACTGTTCACGCCGGAACAGTAACTCCGGCCGCCGGAATTACTGTTCCGGCGACCGGCGGGCGGCGGCGCACGGCGGCGCACGGCGGCGGGCCGCGGCGCAGCGGCGGCACAGCGGCAGAGGGCGGCGGCGCAGGCGCGGGCGGGGGGCTCGGGTGCGCGGTCCATGGGCCTGGCGTGCACCGGGAGCACCGAATACCCGCCGTGCCACGTGGCGGCTCCCGATTGGCCGGCTGGCTTCTAGAAGCACGTAGGAAGGTGACACGTGGCGCTCCCCCATTGGCCGACAACTTCCGGAAGACCCGGAGCGCGGACCGGCCATGTGCACCACGTGGCCACGTGGCGATTTTTCATTGGGCCTGCACAGGCCGTTTGCTGTTTTGTGGACACGTGGCGCTTTCTGGTTGGCCCATTTCGGTGTTTCCTGTTCGGATCCGGATCCCGTGTGGGAATATTCCCTTTGGCCCACTATATAAGAGGTCCCCCACCCCCCTCTCTTTGCACCTCGGTTTTCGAGCCCTTAGAGAGAGAATCCAAATTTGAGCTCTATAGGAAAGTTCTTCCTCTCTCTCTCCTCTCTCTCTCTTCAAAATTCCAGAATTTCTGGAGTTACAGTTAGTGAGCTATCTGCGACGCGGCGCACTGCGACGGTTCTCTTTTTCGGCCCATTTCCCGTCGCAGTTCCGTCGGAAATTCCCTGAGTGCTAACCAAGAGGAATTTTTGGACGATTTTTGCGGCAGCGCGACCGTAAGAGGTAGGGCTTCGATTTCCGTGTTGATCATTTTGCTCCATTTTGTACTTTTGGCACATTTCCCGAGGTCTCTTTGACCCCTCTTTTTGCTGTGGAAATTTCTGGACAGTGTCAACTTCTCCGATTTTTATCTTGGCGTAGGAGCATCAGATCGAGGTGTTTAAAGAGTCGATTTTGATCTACTCTTCGCGAGGAACGTAACCGTAATTTTTCTGAATTTTTCTGAGCACTATACAGAGGTGAAAAACTCCTCTCTTTTCGTGCTATTTGAAAAACAGCAAAAGCTGTATTTTTATGAATAATATAGTTACACCCTGTGCAATGTGTGTTGCTGTAGGGCACCATTTTCGGCAGACAGCAGTTCTAGGGGACTGTGGACAGCCAGGAGACTTTCTGGGTGTGATTTGAGCTGTTCGAGGTGGGCGGTTGTTGCTTACCTCATTTTTGACAAGCTCACTGGGATTACTGGAACTCCCCTAAAATTTAATATGACAATTGATGAGAACCACTGGGACAAACTAATATGATAATTGATAAGAACCATTGGGACAACTAACAGGACAACTAACAGGACAAACTAACAGGACAACTAACAGGACAATTGATGAGAACTATTGGGACGAACTAATGTGACAATTGACGAGAACCGCTGGGACGAACTCTCCTAAAATTTAATATAACCCCACAGATGATATGATGACTTATATTGGGACACTGTGATTAAGACAAAGGCTATAATCTCGCATGCAAATGACTTTTATTCAGTAAATCAATCTTTTTAAATCTTTGACACTATTTTACAACTTTTAAAATAAAGACAGTTGCATGCATGCCCGGACATCAGGTAGGGCCACTATTTATTGCTACACTATCATATTAAGACTTGACATGTTTTATTGCTCTCTTTTGCTTTCAGTTGCTTGTCGCTCGAGTATAAGCAGGGGTTTGGGATAGTATAGCCAAGGTTATGTTAGATTATAAACTTGTGGGGTGTTGCGGTGACCGCGGACTGTAGGCGGTCGGCCGGATGTTTATCCTTGCATCAGAATGGGGTTGAGTCTGGTCTATTTTAGGCATCAGCAGGGGATCGGGCTTTTCTCTAGTGGATGGTTTTTCCCACTCATTGAGTACTATGGCATCAGATCAGGGTTTCTTAGTGGATGGCTTTTCCCACTTTGATCATAGTCATGATCCAGTCCTGCTGTTTACGACACTTATGATACTTATTACTGGGGTACTTTTACTCGTGTGGGTCTCTCCCCTCGAGTGCCACTCCGGAGTGTGTTACAGGCAGGCTTGAGTCCTTGAGACTCTCATTCCCTATCGGTGTTATGCATTGGCCAGCATACCCGATTTGGCAGGCAAGGCACAGCAGGCAGTACCAGTTTTACTGGTGGCATAAGATTGGGTTTATTCAGGCAGGCATGTTAGATACTGATGCATACATACAGTCATTCCTTTTGGCACTGCATTTAGAGGCATGCTAGTGGTGGTTTCCCCTTTATTCAGCAGTTCTGCTTACAGCTTTACCACTTTTTCCTTTCTGGCCTCTAGTAATCCTAGTGGGTGCATCAGAGTTGAGGTTTTGCCCACTAGGGGAGGCTACTGGTTTATCAGGTAGTTCTCACCCCCATTATTCTTTTCTGTTTCTTTCTTCTTCTTTATTTTGCAGAGTCGTCTGCGGGAGCTGCTAGGCTATCAGCGGCTGATAAAGGTAAGGGGATCGCTGAGTAGATAGATCTCCTGGGAGACTGAGAGCTGTAGATAGACGTTGTACCCTTCACTCAGACTGCGATATTCTCCTTTTATTTTGAGTCTGGCTTTCGCCGGCTGGTTGTATTATTTTGGTGAGCTGGGAGATTATTGTACATATTACAGTTTATTTTTAGTTCTAGTATGAGATACTATGTGGTTCTTCTATTTCAGCTCTGTATTATGCTCCTTTATTGTACATCCGATATCTGAGCAGGTTACCAGCGCTTCGTGTACTCGGGAAATCCCGTGTGCACGGCGGATCTGTTGGCGAGCCCGGGTTCCGGGGCGTGACAGATTAAGTTGGTATCAGAGCTTAGGGATAGGTCAGTTGGGACTTAGGAAACCCTAGGCTTTTGGTAGACCCTAGGATAATAGGGTACGAGAGACGTGATATTTGCGAAAGTCGTTAATTTATTGTTTGACTCTTCCAGTGAGAGAAGAGGGATCGGCATGCCTAATTTCTGGTGAACTGTTATGTTGGCTGCAGACAACATAAAGTCACAGAAATATGGGGATGTCTTTGACTTTCGCTAGATTGGGTCATGTGGGGATATGATACTGAGTGTGGTTTCTTGTGATAGGATGCCTCCGCGACGTAGAATGTTGACGCGTTCTCAGCCTGATTCCCCTGAGCCCGAGCCGGAGGAGTCCGAGCAGGGCCAGCAGAGTGAGGTGCTGGAGCTTCAGGCTCAGATGGCCCAGATGGCAGAGGCCGTGCGGCGTCAGGAGGAGGCCATGGGTCGGCTGACGCAGATGTTAGAACAGAGGGCGCAGCCTGTTGTTGCACCCCCTGAGAGTTCTCCCGTACCACCCTCCCCTGCTGTGGCTTCCCCAGTTGGACCGGTGACCACGGCATCCCCTGTTGCTCAAGGAGCAATCCGGCCATTGACTCCTGCGGAGGAGCAGGAGATTGCTGACAAACTTACTCAGTTCTGTAAGCGGGGACCGCCCAGGTTTTCGGGGCGGAATACTCAGCCGTGGGAGATCGGGACTTGGCTTTCGTCAATGGAGAAGTTATTCCGGGACTTCTTCATTGACCAGAAGTACAAGGTACATATGGCTGTACACTGCTTAGACGGGGACGCTGATGCATGGTGGCGTCGGGTAGAGCCTCTGGAGTTCCAGATCACTCGACAGCTACCCTGGTCAGAGTTCAAGAAGATGATTCTGGATACGTACTTTTCCACGAGTATGAAGAAAAAGCTGGAAGATGATTTGAAGAATCTTCAGCAAGGCGACCGGACAGCATTGGACTACTTTCAGGAGTTCACGCGGTTACTCAACTGCGTACCTTACGTCGCCAGGGACGGACCGCACCAGGTGGAGCTCTTTGAGTCGGGCCTGCGCCCAGAGATCTATACTCTGGTGCATGCCCAGAGACTACAAACCTTGGAGGAGGCAGCAGAGCATGCCCAGTGGGTTGAGAGGGGAGACCACGTCGTCGCCAGACGTGGGGGCCTGGTCGCTCAAGGCGCAGACAGAAAGCGACCAGCGCAGGACGACGGGAGACAGGCCAGTTCCTGGAGGCCGCCCCGACCGCCACCGCCTCAGTTTTCCGGCCAAGGACGGTCTGAGCGGCGAGGGCCTGGTGGACCCCAGAGGCCCCAGCAGCGGCAGCAGCAGCAGCAGAGATCCCAGCCGTCGCAGCATGGGTCGCAGCGACAGCCTCAGCGACAACAGCAGTCACGACAACCACGGGCCCCCAGCAATTGTATTTTCTGTGGAGGTCAGCACTTTTCCAACACCTGCGACCAGCGGTGGGGTCGCTGCTATAGATGTGGACAGTCTGGCCACGTCCGAGCTACTTGCCCTTATGCGCCATCGACGACCCTTTCTTCAGCATCGGCTCCATCTTCATCCCAGCAACGGTCGACGGCTCAGCGGCCATATGCTCCAGCAAGCAGGCCATCTTCTTCCTATCCCACGGAGTATCGCCCTCCAGCCCAGAGTGGGCGAGTGTATGCTGTGCAGGTAGAGGACTCTTCGGCAGCAGATCACGTGGTGGCAGGTATCACCTTACTTTCTGGCATTAGGACTCGTACATTATTTGATACTGGAGTATCGCATTCTTTTATCAGTAGATCATTTGCATCATTACATTGGTTAAAGTGTGACACCCCCGGAATTTGGATTAGTCCTATATATAAATGATATAATAGGACTAAATCTCTAACCCGGCTATAGCATTTTGGATGGTTGCAAAATCCAAGAGGAACATGAGAGTTAAGCGTGCTAGAGCTAGAGTAGTTCTAGGATGGGTGACCCCCTGGGAAGTGGGGCGTCACAGTTGGTATCAGAGCCATTCACCAGCCGGAAATGTGAGATGAGTCTCGGCTGAGCTAGGATTATATAGCGGGTAGAGCGAGGCTCCCCGGCTAATGACCGTTGTGGGTGGAGTGCAGCTCCCCACAAGGTCGGCTAAGGCTAGCGAGACGAGTCTCACATCGCCTGGTGCTTGTGAGTGTGCTTGAGCCTGACGTGGACGTCAGGGCTTAAAGGGGGGAAGAATGTGACACCCCCGGAATTTGGATTAGTCCTATATATAAATGATATAATAGGACTAAATCTCTAACCCTGCTATAGCATTTTGGATGGTTGCAAAATCCAAGAGGAACATGAGAGTTAAGCGTGCTAGAGCTAGAGTAGTTCTAGGATGGGTGACCCCCTGGGAAGTGGGGCGTCACATAAAGGTAGGACTTCTACCACGTGCACGAGAGGTTCAGATTCCCGATCACACCTTGCACGTAGAGGAGTGTTGTTGGTCCTGCCCGATGCAAATCGAGTCCTGGATTATGCCAGCAGACCTGTTGGTCCTGAGACAATTGAAGGACTTCGATGTGGTCCTCGGGATGGACTGGCTGGCTCAGTATTTTGCGACCATTGATTGTGCCGCGAGGCCCGTCACTTTTAGAGAGCCAGACCAGGAAATGTTGGTATACCGGGGATGTCAGAGTGCTTTCTTTGCCTCTATGGTTTCAACTTCCCGAGCGAGGCAGATGATCCATCGTGGATGTGTAGCCTTTTTGGCTAGTGTTGTTGAAGGGCCTATGGCGGCGCCGGGACTCGGGGATATCCCTATTGCCCGCGAGTTCCCGGATGTTTTTCCACCTGAGCTGACAAGCATGCCGCTAGATAGGGAGATTGAGTTTGTGATTGACGTAGTTCCGGGAACTGCGCCAATCTCAAAGGCTCCTTACCGGATGGCACCGGCTGAGCTGCGAGAGCTTAAGGCGCAACTCCAGGATTTGATGGACAAGGGCTTTATTAGGCCGAGTGTGTCGCCTTGGGGAGCGCCGGTGCTATTCGTGAAAAAGAAGGATGGGTCACTTCGATTGTGTGTGGACTATAGGGAATTAAATAAAGTGACCGTCAAGAACAAGTACCCTTTGCTGCGCATCGATGATCTCTTTGATCAGCTGCAAGGGTCTTGCGTCTTCTCTAAGATAGATTTGCAGTCCGGTTACCACCAGTTGAAGGTGAAGGCCGAGGATATTCCGAAGACGGCATTCAGATCACGGTACGGGCATTATGAATTCTCAGTTATGCCTTTTGGGCTAACTAATGCCCCTGCCGCATTCATGGATTTAATGAACCGGATCTTCCGGCTATACTTAGACCGGTTCGTGGTAGTGTTCATTGATGATATCTTGGTCTACTCCCGAAGTGATGCGGAGCACGAGGAGCACCTGAGGATTGTGCTGCAACTTCTACGAGAGAAGAAGTTGTTTGCCAAACTGGCAAAGTGCGAGTTTTGGCTTCGGAAGGTAGTCTTCTTGGGCCATGTGATTTCTGCCGCGGGTGTGGCAGTGGACCCAGCGAAGATTGAGGCAGTCCGTGATTGGCCCCGACCGACGACGGTTTCTGAGGTACGTAGCTTTATGGGTTTAGCTGGGTATTACCGTCGGTTTGTGGAAGGCTTTGCGAAGCTCTCCACACCCCTCACTCGCTTGACGCGTAAGGGAGTGAAGTTTATCTGGAGTGAGGACTGTCAAAAGAGCTTTGAGGAGCTGAAGAATAGACTGATGACCGCTCCTATCCTTTCCCTTCCTGTTATGGGAAAAGGATATGTGATCTACAGCGATGCATCACACAGTGGACTCGGATGTGTGTTGATGCAGGAAGGGAGGGTAATTGCATATGCATCAAGACAACTCAAAGAATATGAGAAAAATTACCCTACCCATGACTTGGAGCTTGCTGCTGTAGTGTTTGCACTGAAGCTTTGGCGTCATTATCTGTATGGGGAGCATTGTGAAATCTACACCGACCACAAGAGCCTAAAATACCTGTTCACGCAAAAGGAGCTGAATTTGAGGCAACGTAGGTGGTTAGAGCTATTAAAGGATTATGATGTAGATATTCTCTACCACCCAGGTAAGGCTAATGTGGTCGCTGACGCCTTGAGTAGGAGAGCGGTGCAAAGTTTGTCTATGTTGATCACAGACCAAACGCCGCTATTAGAGGAGATGAGACGACTCGAGATAGAGGTTGTGTCCCCTGGGGTCACTGCTAGACTGACATCTTTAGTCTTGCAGCCCACTCTGCTGGACAGGATCAGAGAGAAACAGAGTGAGGACCCCCACTTGACCAGGATTAGAGATCAGATTCCGAGTGATCAGTCTGGGGACTTTACGGTAGATGCCTCGGGAGTACTAAGGTACAGAGACCGAGCATGTGTGCCAATAGATGCGGAGATCAGAGAGCAGATATTGCGAGAGGCCCATTATACACCTTATACCCTACATCCTGGTGGGACTAAGATGTATAAGGACCTCAAGGCACACTTCTGGTGGAAAGGCATGAAGAGGGATATTGGGAGATTTGTGGCTCAGTGTTTAACTTGTCAGCAGGTGAAAGCTGAGCATCGAGTGCCAGCTGGCAAGTTACAAAGTCTCCCAATTCCCGAGTGGAAATGGGACCACATTACGATGGATTTCGTGGTCGGATTGCCAAGGGCTCAGGGAGGAGCAGACGCTATCTGGGTAGTTGTAGATAGACTTACCAAGTCGGCGCACTTTCTGCCCATGCAGACTACGTGGCCACTTGAGCGACTAGCCCAGCTATATCTAGATGAGATAGTTAGATTACATGGAGTACCAGCCTCCATTGTATCAGATAGAGACCCGAGGTTTGTTTCGCGTTTCTGGATGAGTTTGCAGACAACCTTGGGGACTCAACTCAGGTTCAGTACGGCTTTTCATCCGCAGACTGATGGGCAGTCAGAGCGGACTATACAAATCCTGGAAGACATGTTAAGGGCTTGTGTCTTGGATTTCGGCGGAGGGTGGATTCGACACTTATCTTTGGCGGAGTTTGCGTACAACAACAGTTTTCAAGCGAGCATTCAGATGGCTCCGTTTGAAGCATTGTATGGACGCAAGTGTCGGTCACCACTTTATTGGAGTGACGTAGGCGAGAGGCGGACCTTGGGACCAGATGTATTATTAGAGGCAGAGGAGAAGGTCCGAGTGATTCGAAAGCATCTTCAGACCGCCCAAAGCCGACAGAGGAGCTATGCCGATGTTCGGCGACGAGACTTAGAATTTCAGGTTGGAGATCATGTATTCCTGAAAGTCTCGCCGTCCAAAGGAATCAGGAGGTTCGGCATTCGTGGGAAACTTAGCCCCCGATATATTGGACCCTTTGAGGTATTGGGGCGTATCGGGCCAGTTGCCTACCGACTCGCACTTCCTCCAAGGCTTGCTGGTGTCCATGATGTATTTCATGTTTCTACCTTGAGAAAGTATATCTTCGACCCATCGCACGTCATCGACTTCACACCGCTTGAGATCAGCGAGGATTTGAGGTATGAAGAACGCCCACTGCGAATTCTGGATCGAGAAGTGAAAGAATTGCGCAGTCGAGCCATCCCCTATGTGAAGATCCAATGGAGCAATCATGACGAGCGCGAGGCTACATGGGAGCTCGAGTCGGAGATGAGGGATGCCCACCCCTACTTATTTGAGACATTGGACTGAGGATTATTGTTTAGTCTCGTTTCGAGGACGAAACTCTTTTAGTGGGGGAGGATGTGATGATCCAGACTCCCGCAGGAACTGTGCAACATTAAACAGTGACTGCGGAGAGCTTATGTAGTGCAACGGAGCTTGTAGAATCAAAATTGGACATTTAATATAGACTCTGCGCGAAAATCGGAGCAAATGGAATTTTCTGGAAGCTTTCGGCAAAATTTCGGATGAGAATTTGGCGAAATGGACGTCGTATTTGGACTCAGCGCGCGAAAACGATCGAAACGGTATATTTACTTTAATTTTTCGGCACCTCGGTACTGTTCACGCCGGAACAGTAACTCCGGCCGCCGGAATTACTGTTCCGGCGACCGGCGAGCGGCGGCGGGCGGCGGCGCACGGCGGCGCACGGTGGCGGGCCGCGGCGCAGCGGCGGCACAGCGGCAGAGGGCGGCGGCGCAGGCGCGGGCGGGGGGCTCGGGTGCGCGGTCCATGGGCCTGGCGTGCACCGGGAGCACCGAATACCCGCCGTGCCACGTGGCGGCTCCCGATTGGCCGGCCGGCTTCTAGAAGCACGTGGGAAGGTGACACGTGGCGCTCCCCTATTGGCCGACAACTTCCGGAAGACCCGGAGCGCGGACCGGCCATGTGCACCACGTGGCCACGTGGCGATTTTTCATTGGGCCTGCACAGGCTGTTTGCTGTTTTGTGGACACGTGGCGCTTTCTGGTTGGCCCATTTCGGTGTTTCCTGTTCGGATCCGGATCCCGTGTGGGAATATTCTTTTTGGCCCACTATATAAGAGGTCCCCCACCCCCCTCTCTTTGCACCTCGGTTTTCGAGCCCTTAGAGAGAGAATCCGAATTTGAGCTCTATAGGAAAGTTCTTCCTCTCTCTCTCCTCTCTCTCTCTTCAAAATTCCAGAATTTCTGGAGTTACAGTTAGTGAGCTATCTGCGACGCGGCGCACTGCGACGGTTCTCTTTTTCGGCCCATTTCCCGTCGGAAATTCCCTGAGTGCTAGCCAGGAGGAATTTTTGGACGATTTTTATGGCAGCGCGACCGTAAGAGGTAGGGCTTCGATTTCCGTGTTGATCATTTTACTCCATTTTGTACTTTTGGCACGTTTCCCGAGGTCTCTTTGACCCCTCTTTTTGCTGTGGAAATTTCTGGACAGTGTCAACTTCTCCGATTTTTATCTTGGCGTAGGAGCATCAGATCGAGGTGTTTAAAGAGTCGATTTTGATCTACTCTTCGCGAGGAACGCAACCGTAATTTTTCTGGATTTTTCTGAGCACTATACAGAGGTGAAAAACTCCTCTCTTTTCGTGCTATTTGAAAAACAGCAAAAGCTGTATTTTTATGAATAATATAGTTACACCCTGTGCAATGTGTGTTGCTGTAGGGCACCATTTTCGGCAGACAGCAGTTCTAGGGGACTGTGGACAGCCAGGAGACTTTCTGGGTGTGATTTGAGCTGTTCGAGGTGGGCGGTTGTTGCTTACCTCATTTTTGACAAGCTCACTGGGATTACTGGAACTCCCCTAAAATTTAATATGACAATTGATGAGAACCACTGGGACAAACTAATATGATAATTGATAAGAACCATTGGGACAACTAACAGGACAACTAACAGGACAAACTAACAGGACAACTAACAGGACAATTGATGAGAACTATTGGGACGAACTAATGTGACAATTGACGAGAACCGCTGGGACGAACTCTCCTAAAATTTAATATAACCCCACAGATGATATGATGACTTATATTGGGACACTGTGATTAAGACAAAGGCTATAATCTCGCATGCAAATGACTTTTATTCAGTAAATCAATCTTTTTAAATCTTTGACACTATTTTACAACTTTTAAAATAAAGACAGTTGCATGCATGCCCGGACATCAGGTAGGGCCACTATTTATTGCTACACTATCATATTAAGACTTGACATGTTTTATTGCTCTCTTTTGCTTTCAGTTGCTTGTCGCTCGAGTATAAGCAGGGGTTTGGGATAGTATAGCCAAGGTTATGTTAGATTATAAACTTGTGGGGTGTTGCGGTGACCGCGGACTGTAGGCGGTCGGCCGGATGTTTATCCTTGCATCAGAATGGGGTTGAGTCTGGTCTATTTTAGGCATCAGCAGGGGATCGGACTTTTCTCTAGTGGATGGTTTTTCCCACTCATTGAGTACTATGGCATCAGATCAGGGTTTCTTAGTGGATGGCTTTTCCCACTTTGATCATAGTCATGATCCAGTCCTGCTGTTTACGACACTTATGATACTTATTACTGGGGTACTTTTACTCGTGTGGGTCTCTCCCCTCGAGTGCCACTCCGGAGTGTGTTACAGGCAGGCTTGAGTCCTTGAGACTCTCATTCCCTATCGGTGTTATGCATTGGCCAGCATACCCGATTTGGCAGGCAAGGCACAGCAGGTAGTACCAGTTTTACTGGTGGCATAAGATTGGGTTTATTCAGGCAGGCATGTTAGATACTGATGCATACATACAGTCATTCCTTTTGGCACTGCATTTAGAGGCATGCTAGTGGTGGTTTCCCCTTTATTCAGCAGTTCTGCTTACAGCTTTACCACTTTTTCCTTTCTGGCCTCTAGTAATCCTAGTGGGTGCATCAGAGTTGAGGTTTTGCCCACTAGGGGAGGCTACTGGTTTATCAGGTAGTTCTCACCCCCATTATTCTTTTCTGTTTCTTTCTTCTTCTTTATTTTGCAGAGTCGTCTGCGGGAGCTGCTAGGCTATCAGCGGTTGATAAAGGTAAGGGGATCGCTGAGTAGATAGATCTCCTGGGAGACTGAGAGCTGTAGATAGACGTTGTACCCTTCACTCAGACTGTGATATTCTCCTTTTATTTTGAGTCTGGCTTTCGCCGGCTGGTTGTATTATTTTGGTGAGCTGGGAGATTATTGTACATATTACAGTTTATTTTTAGTTCTAGTATGAGATACTATGTGGTTCTTCTATTTCAGCTCTGTATTATGCTCCTTTATTGTACATCCGATATCTGAGCAGGTTACCAGCGCTTCGTGTACTCGGGAAATCCCGTGTGCACGGCGGATCTGTTGGCGAGCCCGGGTTCCGGGGCGTGACACCAAGTGGTGACCCGTCAACAGTAGACACCCACCTACCTCCTAACCCTCTCCATCCGACTCCTTGGCCTAGTCAGTCCCACGTAAAGCTAAAAATGGCATGCATGCTATGATCAAGTAGTAACCCCACGAATCACCAAAGATACGGACACACGCACTAAAGTCAACTCACGAGTCTCCAACACTAAAGTACCACTCACCTCAAAACCGGTGTCGCTGGCACACACAATCACGCGCACTAGCCCACGACTCACGAAACCTCAAGATAAAACAATCACTACGTTAGCATGACATGGCACAAATATCATTATCAAAGTACCCCCTATCTCTAACAACCAACAATACAACCGAAGGGTCAACTCAGATCGACAACATGGTTCCCCTGACAAGCAGACTATTCCAAACTTACTATAAAAATAACACCTATCCTGATACACGTGTAACCCGAAATTCTCGTACGTCCATACTAATACACAAAACACTATAGACCACTAATAAGGATCCCCCGACAATGGATAAACCCAAACATGCTATAAAAATGCCTACCCCGAAATCCGCGTGCACCCAAAAGATCCTCGAAAGTCTACTAGTAATAAAATAATAATAATCCTAAACCCCGAATCCTAAATAATCTAAGAACAGGTAAATCATACTAATTCTACAACTAAAAGTAATAATAAAGCAGATAAAATTCTTACATCTAGTATGCAGACATAATTAGTAATCCGTCATTCTCGACGACATGCAACCCACCTGAAAAACAACTTCTGACAGAACTCAGTCGGCGGGCAGAATGTACGCCTAACAGTGATCACTACGTGCAAACGGCATAACCCGAAAAGTCCTACGGCACCCTACACAGCAAAACAATACAGATAGCTCAACCCTAATAGTTAAAAAGGGTACAGGGTTCACAAATTCAAGACTTTAACAAGAAGAACTTATAACATCCAAAAAATATACCAGAAAGCACAATAAAATAATAATAAAATAAAAGAAACCTACTTTGACATCAACATATATGCCATCGAAACTCGCGCGCGCGCTCGTGCTCAACTCCTCAGATCGAACGGCGCGCTCCACGGCACTTCCCACATGCTCACGGCCCACCTCCTCCCTCTCCCTCGTTCTTTATTTCTCTCACTAGCACTCTCAGACGCGAACAGAGAATAAAAAGAGCAGAAAAAGAAGGTTCCCAGGCTTTATAGCCGAAAACCTGAGATTCGGGGGCTCGAAGTCATCTTTCGGGCACCCGAAATCCTCTTTCGGGAGCCTGAAACACCCATTTCGAGCTGCCCATCAGCACATAAAGTGGCTCGAAATTTTCAGGCCACTGCAGTGCCGACAGCGAGCGCCCGATCGCGCGCCCGCGACCAATCCAGGGCCGCCACGCGTCCGTGCTTGCGGCAGCGCGAGCGTCGGGCCGGTGCCCGCGACCAACCAGGTGGCGCCATGTGGCTCCCCCACGCCCGCACGCCAGCTGCACACGCCTGCCCCGTGCACTTCCCCGCACGCTCGCCTCAGTCGTCGTGCCATGCACCTCGTAGACCGTGCTGCCACGTGTCCCTCGTCGGCGCGCACCACGTGGCCCTCCTCGGTCTCCGCGCAGCCACGCGTCGCAAGAACGACGCTAGAGCTAGCCTGGCTTTTGGGCGGCTACAGGGCGGATCCGGGCGCCCGTATCTGCGCCCAAAAGCCCCAAAACACCAAAAAACACTCTCGGGCATCGTTTTTCGTGCTAAAACGGTCTCGACTCGACTCGGCAGTCCTCCAACGTGCTGACCGACCAACATACTGCGACTTTACATTTTGCAAAAATTCAGTATCTCACATTTTTGTTTGTATATAATTGTACATTGTTAGGCCTACAGTCCAAAATGAATGGCAACCCTAACACTATTCCATCCAAAACCCACCCTTTTGCTACAAGTATTTTGGCTTTTTTTTTTTTACTAAAAATTAAAAGAGAATTAATATATATTTTGCTACCGGTATTAAGGATTTTTTTTTTCTAAAAATTAAAAGATAACTAATTTGTAATTCTAGTCTTAGCGTTTCTCCAAATATTTTAGGGAACTATTGAGTAATATTAGGGATAATATTTTTATACGGTAGTACTCTTGTATTCTCATACAGTAGTACTCATCAAGAGGTGGGCCAGGACTGCTAAACGAAAGATGTTTTACATGCGATGCACCGCATCATTCATGCATTACGTGTATAATCAATTATACTTTTTTTTTTTGCATAAATTCTAAATTCTAAATCCTAAACTTTAAACCATAATATTCTTATAATAGAGTAGATCATCAAAGGTCCAGGGTTGGTGAAGTGGGCCAGGGCTGCTAAATGAAAAAGTTTTTGTTGCATGTGGTGCAATGCATCAGTCATGCATGGCAAGCAAATTTCAGTTGCATAAATTCTTCGCACAAAATTTTCTGGGAAGAATTTTTTTTTTTTTTTTTTTTTTTGTATATAATTTTATTTAAAATATCAATTCGTGGATTTTGGGATAAGATTTGACAACGCGTCGATTTTGAAATAGTTTATTTTTTATTTTTTATATTATTTATTTAAATTTTTCGTGATGATTTTTGAATTGTTATAGGTTTAATTCGTTAGTATTTTTGGATTTGAATTTTGTGTTTTTTGTTGGATTGTGAGGACCAGAACAATTGAAGTAGGGTGCTACCGAATTTTTTGAGGTGGAGCTATTCAGGTGTGGTGATCACGGTTGGGTGTGCACAGGGATGAAGCCAGAATTTAATTACGAATGGGGCCAAAATATATTCAAATAAAAATTTTAGTACATTATTAATTTTTTTAAAAATATTTATTAATTAAATAATTAATATAAAAATATTAAATTTTTTAAATTTAAAAATATTTAATATTTAATTATTTTATTTATATTATTTTATTCAAATAACTAAAAATTTTACTAAATATAACCGTAATTCAATTAGATCAATGACTTTAGCTAAAAGATCTATTAAATTTAGTATAATATTTTATTAAGTTAAATAAAATAGCTTACCAAAAATAGTTAGAAATTAAAAAATATGAAATAAAAAATTTAGAGTTAAAATATGTATTTCAAATAACTTGTAAGTACGAGACTCCTAATATATTTTCATCTATTTAAAATGTATACAAATAAAAAATAAAGAAAATTATGATGGCATAAAAATAAATATTAAAAAGTTGAGGGAGGCCATTATTATCTAAAAGAGAGAAAGTAAAAAATTAGTATCAAGGACTATTGAGTAATATTAAAATTTTGAGGGGGGCACCTTGGGCCCTACTATGACTTCGTCCCTGGGTGTGCAGAGCTTCCGTTGTTCGTACTCTGCTAGGATTTGCAATTCATATGGGTTTCGTGTTGTCGAAAATGGTAGAGTACTAATTATATCTATTTTTTAGATGGAGAGATTTTTATTGTTTTGATATTATTTATTAGATATAAAAAAATGCATGCTAATATTTGGTTATTACTTTATTAGTATTTGGACTGTTCATGTTGGAATTAGAGCTTGCATTTGTCTTGGGGTTTAGTGGCCCGTGGGCCATTGTGAGATTGAAAGTGTGTATGGGTATTGTGTTGAAACGTATAGTATTTTTGTGTTGGGGGCTCGTGAGTTAATCTTGGAATTTTTGTTTTGTGTCGTCGGTGATCTAAGAGATTACCGTGTGATCATAGCCTGGCATCGAGCTATATTGGGGTTTATCGGCATATGGACCGGATGGTTGACATTAAAAGGTAGACTGGTGTCTACTATTGACGAGCCACCAGCGAGGTGCAACGCAGATATTAGGGAGAGTTGACAGTGACCTATTTATATGCGGCACGGGCTTGATCGGGCTGTTGAGACAGTCAATTCAGGATTGGGTCTAGTGTACCATTGAGTCGGCTAGTGTTTGTGCTTGCTATACGAGTTTGGTTTTCTTTTGTGATCGGGCGTGGTAAAGTTGCTTTGATTTTGGTGTAGAGGCATTATAGCGTAGTGTGGTGTTTTATTTTATTTTATTATGCTTTTTTGCTCGCTTATTTTACAGTTTTTTTATTTTGCCTCTAATAGACCAAGTGGATAGGCCGTGATTATAGCCGATCGTACTCACTGAAAATTACTGTTTTGTCATTCTCACGCCCACTTGTGGTCTATTTTTTAGGGTCTTCCGTGACAGCTCCTGATCGAGACAAGGGAATTGCACCGTAATGCTTTTTCAGTTATTTTTGGTAGAGGTAGACCATCCTGTTTGTAGTTTTGTATAGTTGCACTATACTCGAAGCTGACTAGGCCAGAGCTCTTTACTTGTATTTATTTTTGTGAGTTGGCTTTGTATGTATTCTGTATAGTAATAAATATTAATTTAATTTAGTGAACAAAAACTTGAGTGGTAGAGAGAGAAAGAGAGCAGGAGAGTGGGAGAGAGTGTGGAGGAGAGGCAGGGAGAGAGAGAGAGTGGGAGAGGGGGTGAGAGGGAGGGAGAAGCTTAGCGAGGCTTCGGGAGAGCGCAGGAGAGGGCGGATCAGAGTTGGTGGCAGCGCGCGGAGAGAGGCGAGGACAACTCGCAGAGCAGGTGCGTCCCCCCCCCCACCGGTGCGCGCGGGAGCTCGGGAGGGTTCGCGTGAATGGAAGGACTGGACGCACCCGAGAAAATTCGCGCACGTGCCAGGTTCCCGCGGAGAATAGAAAGTGGACACCTGCCGTAGCTTCGTCCTCCATATCTGCCTCGAGCAGGGGCGAGCGGATTCTTCCTGTAGGGTGCAGCTACCTACCGGCGAAAGATGCTTGCGTGCAGCCTTGTTTTTTGGGAAGTGGAAAGGAGTCGACTCGTTCCTCCGACAAGATGGTTTGCTGCAGGGAGGCAAACTTGGTTGATCGGTCAGCTCCATCGTCTCAGGGAGAACCCGTCAGCCGTCTCAGATCGACCATCTCACGCGCTACTCCCAAAGTCTCTTGGGCGGATCAGCTAGGGGCGCCCCTTTGCTCCAGTCTCGTTGCGCCCCCCGGCAGGGCTACCCCCTTCTCGTGCCCTTCACTCCATCTTGAGAGGACAGGCCATTTGTCCTGGGACTCCCTGCTTCACCCAAGAGTCCGAGCAGAGCACCTCGAATCTCAATCCGTCTGGCCCCCTTACCTATAAAGAGGCGCTCTTGAAGACTCCTCCTTCTCCAAGCTGTCTCGGGAGGGCCCTGCACCTGAAGCGTCGTCCACCCTCCGCCCTCGAACCAAAGAGGTGCTTCCGGTGCCTTGCTGGAGACCATCTGGTGCGCAGCTGTAGGGACCCGGTGCGCTGCAAGGAGTGTTTCCGTTCCGGACACCGAGCAAGGTTCTGTCCTTTGCGCCGCCAGCCTCCCAGAATGCAAAGGGGTCGGGTCTTTAGACCGGAGACCCAGAAGGTGTTCATACCCATAACGGAGGACTTCCGCACTCGACAAACCCAATGCAGGAACGCGGTGCTGGCGCACATTTTCGGGCGCTCCAACTTAGGCCTCTTCCCTCAGGGCACTATCGCGGCGGACCTGGCATCCCATTTCGGTGGCTTCCCCACCGACTTTCTGGCTGCAAGGTACCACGAGCGAGACTACGTAATCCTTTTGCCTGCGTGGGTCCGGCCCGACGACCTCACCAGCGGCGGGCTGATACACCTCCGTCACTGCCGCCTGAACTGCTTCGCCTGGGAGCCTTATCGCGATGCCGAGCCAACCAGGCTCACTCACAAAGCGTGGCTTAAAATCAGCAATCAGCCTTTCGAGTGCTGGTCCACCAATCAGGTGAGCGTCATAGTGGGGAGCTTCGGCCGCTTCATTAGAGCAGGCGAGAACAGCATCAACGTCGTCGACTTGACTGGCTTCCGGTGTTCTGGTAGCGGTAGACGATCTCGCGGATATTCTAGAAACCCTCTCAATCTCGTTGGGGGATGTAATCCTCTTGGCCTCAGTGAGAATCGAGAGCACGGCTCCCTTCGGAGGAGATGACCGGGGCACGCCTTTCGTGGGGGCAGGCCCAAGTGAGGGTGGAGACCAAACGGACCCCCACGGCTTGCGTCTGGCCAGGAGGGTCTCCCGGGTCGGGCTAGGTGGCGACAGCAGCGCTTCCAGGGAGGCCACCAGAGGCGGATCGAGTGAGTCCTGGGATTTCTCTAAGATCAGGGACCGGAGGCGCAGGTCCGCTGGGTTGGTGGAAGCTCCCTCGGCTCGGGCTCTCTCCACCTTGGCGAGGAGCCCGTCGGCTTCCGGCGAGGGGTCATGCTGCGGACCGCCGGTCACCTCGCGTATTGAGTCTCCCCTTTACCCAGGGGGGAGCTTCGAGACGCCGCCGCGCTGACCGTTGACAACCGCGGATTGGTGAGGGAGGTCCTGGCCTCGTCGACTTCTTTTCTTGAAAAGCGAAAGATGGTGTTTTTTGGTAACTTTTCAAATGGATTTCACTCTTTGGGGAGGTGGGAGGTGACCTGCTTCGTCGAGGAGCAGGATGACATCGTTGGGAGCGGGCCCTTCTGGGTGAAGGAGATTTCGGTGCGCTGCTCCACGCAAGGCTTCTCCCATCGATCCCCGAGTGCATCGCCCTCCATGCGGGAGGTAGGTGGGCTCACCCGCGCAGCCCCCCCAACTCCACTGTCTGGGCCTGGGGACTGGGCCGGCGCGCTTCAGGCTGCCGTGGGCCTGGCGCCCCGCGGGAGGGCCCTGGCCTTGGGGTGGCCCGGGCGGCCTCGGTCCCTGGTTGGGCCCCTGCGGCCCGTCTTCTTTTGGACTCCTGGAGATCCAGCCACGGAACTCCCCGCTGACTTCTTCGGCATTGTTGGGCCTGACGACCCGTTCTCCACCCGGGGAGCCTACTACCCTCCGGCCCTACCTTGCCTCTGCCCCAGGGCCCGAGGCCCCTCAACCCTTGAGGCCTGGGGGGATGTACTTGTAGTGACCCCCCCCCCCCCCCCCCCCCCCCCCCCCTCGGACGACATCTGCGCCACCGCGGCTTCTTAGGCGGCCTGGCCGGGGGGCGGGCTCCACCTTGTTCTTGACTTTGATCTTGAGAGCGGCCTCGTGGGGGAGCCACCCGCGGCCTTGGCCGATCCGCCAGTCGTCCACCTCGTCTGGCCCTCCAGTCGCTGCCTCCCGCCAACCGAGGCGCCCAACCGCCGGGGAGACCACATCCACCAACCTTCTGTTGATCTTGGGAGCAGCCTCGTGGCGGAGCCACCCGCGGCCTTGGCCGACCCGCCAGCCGTCCATCTCGTCCGGCCCTCCAGTCCCTGCCTCCCGCCAACCGAGGCGCCCAACCGCCGGGGAGACCGCATCCACCTAGCCTGGGCCTCCAGGAGGAGCCCGAGACTCGCAAAGAGGGCGGGGAAGCAAGCCTGGCCCTTGCGATGGCTCCAAATCTGCGCCTCTGGGCGGGGACAATCCAGTTCGCTCCCCTGCCCCAACGTTTGGTGACTTGGACAGTTCCGGCAGCGGTGGTTGCTCCTCCGCAAAAAGGAAGATTATCCACAAGTGTGCCAAACTAGGCATCAAGTTGAGTGACGAGGATGCAGACTCGCTCCTGGCTTTCGCCAACCCCGTGTTCTAATCAACGGGTGGCTTTGACGATGTACCGCTCGCCGGTGTATCTCTTTTGCTATGTTACAAGTTTGCTCTTGGAATGTTAGAGGTCTTAACGATTTAACCAAGCGAGGGCTTGTTAAATCGGTAGTTGGAGGTCTTAAAGTGTCTGTACTTTGTTTCCAAGAAACCAAGCTGAGCTCGGTCTCACGCTCCTTCCTTCTTTCCTTTGCTGGACCGGGTTTTGATAAATGTCACTTCGTCCCATCGTCCGGGGCTTTGGGCGGCCTCGTTACCTGCTGGAACTCCAAGTTCTTCCTCTGCTCTGAAGTCCTTGTGCGCGACCACTCTCTCACGTTGCGCATGAAATGTAAACGCAGCGGTATCTCCTTTTATCTTACGAATGTGTATGGGCCACCTACCTGGGCCGGAAAGGACGCCTTTTGCCGAGAGCTGGTCGCGCTTAAATCAGCTTGTCCCGGGCCCTGGGCCATTTGTGGGGATTTCAACCTTACGCGGTCTCCTTCCGAGAGGCGAGGTCGTAATTGGTGCAACCGATTAATGAGCATGTTCTCCAAAATGATTAACGGCCTGGAATTGATGGATCTGCCCCTACTCAACCAAAGCTTCACGTCGTCAAACATGCAAAGCTCCCCCACCCTCGCTAAACTTGACCGCTTTCTGATCTCTACGGACTGGGATCTATCTTTCCCCCTCTCCTCGGTTTTAGCGCTCCCCAGGATCACCTCTGACCACTCCCCCCTCCTACTCAAAATGCAAAGTTATCCCGCCCCTAGCACCTCAGATTCGAAAAAGTTTGGCTAACCCGGAGCGACTTCAATTCGCTGGTGCCGATCTGGTGGCAGGAAACTGAATCCAGGCAAGGGACGCAAGGGAGCATTCTCACCTTTACTGCGAAATTATGTCACTGCCGTAGGCGGATCAAAGAGTGGCGCTCCTCTAGCTTCCACAGCATCTCCGGCACTAAGTGGGCGGCAGCGGAGGAGATCCACAGGCTTGATTCAATGGAGGAGCAGCGCTGCCTGACCCCCTGTGAGCTGAAATCGCAAGCTGGACTCAAGGCTCATCTGAAAGAAATCTTAGGTGAATAGGAGATTCTTTGGAAGTCCAGAGCCAAACAATACTGGCTCAAAGAGGGGGATGGCAACACCAAATTCTTCCACGCAATGGCAAATAGTAGATGCAGAGTTAACCGTATTGGGATCATCGAGGATGAGGGAGTTAAACTCGAACGGGAAAAGGACAAGGGGGACTACTTTTTTCATAAGTTCAAGGACCGCTTTGCACCCGAAAATCTACCCCCCTCTTCGTTCGGAGACTGTAGTGATCTCTTCCACGACAACTCAGCGCTGAGCTCGGATCACCTCACATCCCCCTTCACGCTGGAGGAAATTAAGAAAGCAACCTTCCAGATGAGAGGGGACAAAGCGCCGGGACCTGATGGCTTCAGCATGGTGTTCTACCAGAAGTTCTGGGATGTGATCAAAGATGACTTAGCTAGAATCTTCGAGGACCTACACAACGGTTCCCTGAACACTAGCCCCATAGACTACTCTCACATCTGCCTGGTACCCAAGTCAGAAGGGGCCAACTCGGCTAACGACTTCCGGCCTATCAGCCTTATCAACTGCATCCAGAAAATTATCTCCAAGGTGCTCACGAACAGACTCATCAACGAGTTACGCAAGATCATCTCTCCCGTGCAATCCGCCTTTGTTAAAGGCAGATTCATCCTGGACTCTTTCGTCACAACTAGCGAGCTGATTAGCTGGGGCGTGAACAAGCACATCGACTGTGTTGGAGTTAAGGCAGATTTCGAAAAAGCTTTTGACCATGTGAACTGGGGCTTTCTCAAACACATCCTCCGGTGCCTCGGCGCAAACCATAAATGGTGCGGGTGGATCGACCAGTGTATCTCGAATGGCAAGGTCGCCATCCCTGTCAACGACACTCCCACTAATTGGTTCAAAATGAAGAGAGGTCTCCGCCAAGGGGACCCGCTGTCGCCCTTTCTTTACCTGCTGGTGGCTGAAGGCTTGGCGCGCATGACCAGCAGAGCAGTACAAAATAACCTCCTTAAAGGGGTCGGGCCCCGGGGGGAAGCGAGAACCTCCATCATCCAATTTGCAGACGACACAATTTTCTTCTGCAAGGCGAAAGTCAGGCAAATCCGCAAGCTCCGCTTCATGTGGCAGACTTTCGAGTGGGCCTCAGGCCTTAAAATCAATAGGACCAAGTCGGAACTGTTCTACTTGGGCAACGGTATCCACAAAGGACAGAGGCTTGCGGCGCCCTGGACTGTAAGCTGGGTTCGCTCCCGATCAAATACCTCGGATTACCGTTGAAGCAGGGCAGCATCCCGAAGGAAGATTGGGAACACATCATCAACAGAATTGATCAAAGAATAGCAGAGTGGCAAGCGAAGCTTCTCTCGCAAGGAAGGCGGCTCATTTTGGTCAACTCTGTGCTCTCGAACTTGCCACTCTACTACTTCTCAGTCTTCAAAGCTCCTGTCTGGGTCCTCAAAAGAATCGACTCGCTTCGGCGAGCCTTCTTCTGGAAAGGCCGTAACTCCGTGGCAGGGGACAACTGCCTGGTTAGCTGGAAAACCGTCTGTAGAAGCAAAAGGGCAGGGGGTTTAGGTGTCCTAAACTTGGAAAGCATGAATGTAATAATCAGGATTTTTATTTTTAATAAATAAAAGAAAAGAATGGAATTCAAGTTGACTTAGAATTAAAAAGAGCACAAATAGCCAATTGACCTTTTGCTACTGTGCAAATTGCATAGGTTATGAGGCAAAAATATCACTTTTCAAATCCGAGTCTGACCTCGAAAATCCGAGATCACCAGTGCGGTCGTCTCGTCGAACTGATCGAAAATGATATTGATCAAATTCAGATCCAACGGTCGGATCTTCCAAAAATCAGCTAAGAAGCGAACGGAACCTGCGACTTAAGTAAATAGTGATGTGAACAGTGGGTGAATAGTAACCCCTATTTCTAAATCCCCTTAGTGCCAACGTTAGCCAATTCACTATCTGAACTCCGATTATAGCAATTCAGGTAGCCGTTTTGATCGGTTTCGTCGATCTGAACGCAATGTCGCTGACGGAATTTCCGTTTGACGACCCTAGAGTCTCGAAAAGCGTGATAAACTGTATTTCTGTACAGTAATTATGGATCGAGAAATTATCCGGGCATTTCATCGAAAAACAAAAATCGCTGCCTGATAGGTTTCGTCGAGCCGGACGTCGTGGCGAAGTCCATTTTTTGATTTAACAACTAAAATGCCTCGAAAAGCATGAAATACCGTGAAAAATACGGCATTTTACGCAATAGCCCCTATATTTTATGCTCCGAATTGCGTGCTGCTCTATGGAGAGGGACCTAAGTGCGAAACAAAGTTGCTGTGAAGGACTGGGCTCAAAATAGCAAGAGTAGAAGGGTTAAAATGCATCTTGTAGCATGCATATTATTTAAAGGTGTTAGGGTTAGGGTTCTCTTTAAACCCTAATCCCGTAGTCCCCAAGCCCAGCCGCCAGCTCCAACTCTCTTCATCTCCCTCTGCTCTCTCCACGGAAGTAACACCACCGGCCACCGCCGTCTCGTCGCCGGAGAGGAAGATGAATCAAGGAAACCACTAGATCCCGGTTTGGAAGGTGAGGGATTGCTCCTAGAGGACTTGGGTGTCTCCAAGCTTCACCTGGAAACTCCTCTGTGACTGTGAGACCGAGCCGAGGTGTTCCCGAACCCTTGCACCGCCGCGCACCGCCGGCGAAGGATTTCTTCCTTCTCCCTTTTTCCGACGAGGTTAGTTCTTGCAAACTTTCTGTTTTAAATGGCCCAAGGACCTATGTGGTAGTCTTCTGACGATGAGGGGACCAACCTGGTGCAGCCCTAGTCGCCGCCGTCGACCCTGTTGCCGGCGGGAGCAACATCTCGTCGGAAAACCGCATTCTTGGCCGATCTCGGGCGCGGCTTCATCCAACCGTCGGAACCCAGATCTGAACCGTTGGATTCCTTCCTCTTGACGACTGCAAGGGTTCCATCAAGTTTGGTGGAAATCGGCTAAGAATCCAAGACGCGCGAGCCAGCCCTCGAAACGGGTCATCTTCTTCCTCGGCTGAGCTCCGCCGTCCGGCGCCGCCGCTCGTCCGCGCCGCCGGTCACCACCATAGGAAGCTTCCTGGCACCAAGTGGAGCACTTTGGTCCAAGTTGGAACGACTCGGCTGTTGCCGGTTGGAATCCGCCATTAGAGCACCTTCACTTTCCCCAAGCTCGGTTGGGTTTGGCCGCCGGCGATCGTCGCCGCACCCAGTCATTGCGTTGTGACCCAGGTAAGGTTATTTGAGCATTTCGAAGTATTTCGTGTGGTTGCATGAAGTTTTTGACGTAGGGATATTTATCGCTGTAGTTGCACCATTGTTGCCAGCCGAGCTCCACCTCCGGCCACCTCCGACGCCTCCGGGCTCCGGCCATCTACCCAGGTAGGCCATAAATTTAATTTGCTGGTTTTCCATCAAGTTGTTTTGGGCTGAAGGGTCCTTGTAACCGAGCTCACTAGTCTTGCACCCAAAGTATTCAAACTCGGGTTTTTCCGGCACCAATCTTCTTCTGAGACCTGTACATAACTGATGCTCACTCTTGTTTGTAGTCTGAGCAGGAGTTGTGCTGGACTTGGCCAAACCGAGCCTTGAGCCTATTGTGGTGTTGCTCCGGCGACTTCTCCGGCCACCCTCCGGCGCGCCACAGGTGAGCATCACTGTCCTCTGTCCTCACTAAGTGCCATGCTCCAGTTAGTTCCCAATTTGATCAAGCATATGTTTAGTTGTAGCAATGTGGCATTATGGACCCTAAGTGTTGATGGGCTAAGTTTATTATCGGGTCCCGTGCCAGCCCAAGCCTGTGACCACGAGCTTCGTCTCGTCGAAACGAACGCGCTGGAACTTACGGTGCTATCTTTGGCTTCCGGAATTGCGAGAACGGGTCGAAACAATTAATCGAACTAGTATTTTTATGCAAAGTTAAAATGTATCAAAGACCTAATTGCAGTTGGGACACGCTGGCTGTCTTTAGACAGTATTTTCACACCTTCTGGACATTTTGTTAGAGTTCCGTGGGCTCCCGTTGAGCGGGAATTGGATTCTGTCCCGTAAATTGGCTAAGTTATCCCGTGTTAGCGTTGTATTGCTGTAGTGTCGTCGGGATGGGTATGAGTGAGTCTATTACTGATCACAGTTTCTATTCAGGGCCCAGCTGTTGTAATACTCGGGAATATTGTGTTAGTGTAAAGAGATTAAAGGTGAAATTTGAGTTGGTTTTGAATTCAAAAGACCTACGTTGACCTATTTGGTCAATCGCCAGTGTGCAAGTTGCACTATTTACGAGACAAAAAGGCTATCTTCTAATCCGGACGTAATCTTGGAAATCTGAGATGACCGTTGTGATCGTATCGTCGAAATGAGCGAAATTCATATTCAACACTTTTCAATCTGACGGTCGGATCTTCCAGAAATCAGTGAAGAAGCGGGCGAATGTCGCGACCAATGTATCAGTGGTCTGCGCACAGGGTCACTTAAGTGAATTACTGTAGATGAACAGTAACCCAAATTTCGGGATTTCCTTTGAGTGAAACGCTGACCAATTCACTGTTCGGATTCCGAACATAGAGATCCAGGTAGTCGTTTTGATCGGTTTCGACGATCTGGACGCAATGGTGTTGACGGAACTTCTGTTTGACGGCCCTAGAGTCTCAAAAAGCGGGTTATACTGTATTTCTGTACATTATTGATGGACCGAGAATTTATCCGGGCATTTTCGTCGAAAAACAAAAATCGCTACCTGATAGGTTTCGCCGAGCCGGACGTCGTGGCGAAGTCCATTTTTCGTTTCGATGACCAGAACGCCTCGAAAAGCGTGAAATACGGTGAAAATGCAGCTTTTTGCACAGTAAACCCTATACTTCTTGCCTCGTTTTGCGTGCCACCCTTTGGAAAAGGACTGGGATGTGAGGAAATTGTACTATGAAGGACTGGGATGGAAATGCTGGGCTGTGAGGGGCTAAAATGCAAGATTGCCTAAACCTATATTTATATACACATGCATACGAGGTGGGTTTTCAAGAAACCGTAATGCCCTCTGCCCTAGCCGCATCCTCAACAACCACTCCCCTCTCTGCCGCACTCCACGGGAGCCCCGCACCGGCCGCCGCCACCCCGTCGCCGGAGAAGAGGGATCAAGAAACCATCTTGATCTCGGGTGTCTTGGAGAGGAAGGTGCTCGGGAGGGTCCTAGGTCATCAAGTCCCTGCCTGTGGAGTTCCCCGGGCAGCCGCAACCGAGCTGTGGTGAAACTGGTGCCAGCCGCCGCCGAGCGCCGCCGCGGGAGACACCCCCCTCCTCCTTCTTTTCCCGGCGAGGTGAGTTCTTGGGAATCTTTGTTTTAAATTCTTCGATGGACCCTAGCATCGTGTTCTTAACACCATGGGGACCATCCTGGTGCAGCCCGTGTCGCCGCCGTCGACCCTGTCGCCGGCGGGAGCAAGATCTCGCCGGAAAACCTTGTTCTTGGCCGATCTCGGGCGCGGCTACATCCAACCGTTGGAAACGTGATCGGCCATGTTGAGATTGTCCCTCTCGTCGACTGCAGCATCTCCACGAAGTTGGAGGACCATCGGATAAAAATCGAGGCCGATCGGGGTTGCCCTAGATCCGGTCTTCTTCTCCCTTGGCCGCGTCTCACCGCTCGGCGCCGCCGCTGCCCAACGTCGCCGGCCACCACTGCAGGAAGCTTCCTGGCGCCGAGGAGATCAACTTGGTCCAGGTTGCGCCGGCCCAGGAGCCGCCGGCCGGAATCCGCCATTAGAGCTCTCTCTCTCTTCACCGAGCTTCGTCGCCGGCGATCGCCGGGGTTCCGCGCAGTGGGTAAGTGACCTAGGTAAGTTCCTTAGTTATGAATATGACCTTTCGTGAAGTTGCATGTGGATCCTAACGTAGGGGTTGTGCCCATTGTAGTTGCACCATCTTTGCATCCAAGCTTGACCTCCGGCCGCCGCCGTCGCATCGGAACGCCGGCCACCGACCTAGGTCGGTTCTAAACATCTCCTAAATTATTTCAATCAACTTGGTTTGGTCGGTGGGCCTCTGTTAATAAAGTTGTTCCAATCTTGTTCCTTTATACAATAGTTGTGTTTTTTGTTCCGGCCGCCGTCACCTCCGGCCGCCGGTGTTGGGTCAGACCTAACCCAATCACTTTCTGCAGAGGTCCTTGATCTCGTGCTCACTCGTGTTCCAGGTTGAACCAGGTTTGTTGCATGATAGCCCAACCCGAGCCTCTGCTTTTAGTGAGGTGCTACTCCGGCAATATTTTCCGGCCAGTCCTCGGCTAGTTTCAGGTGAGCATCATACTTCTCAGTTGTTGGTGTACATGATGCTCCAGTTTTAGCATAGTTATCTCTAGTGTTTAGCATCTTTTAGTGAAGTAGTGACTTGAGCCCTAAGAGTTTATGGGCCAACTTTGTGGTTGGGCCCGGTGCAAGCCCAAACCCGCGAGCACGGGTTCCGTCTCGTCAAACCAGACGCGCTGAAACTTACGGCGCTGTCTTTGGATTCCTGGTTTGGAAGAACGGGTCAAAACAACGGTTAAAAAGGGTGTATTTATAGCAATAATTCAATAGAGGAAATTGTGTTTTGGTCCCAGTCTGCCCACACATCAAAATTATGATGTCTAGGGACTGCAGGTGTAGTTGGACGATATTTGGGTGTTTTTAGAACGTTGGCGGGTCATGATTGGAGGTTCAATGGATTTTCGGGAACTTCGGTTTAAGCCTAGTTTCGGCTAAGTTCCCCGTATTAGCGACATGTTAGTGTAGTGTTGTCGGGATGGATATGAGTGAGTCTAGTCCTGACTACAGTTTCTATTCAGGGCCCAGCTGTTCAACACCAGCCGCCCAGTAGTCTAGTGAGAACTCGGGATCAGCCTACATTCAGGTGGGTTTTATTTTGGTACTTAGCGCCGGTTTCCGGCGGTCGTTTTACTCTTGATTTTACATGATGTTGCTAACATGATAGCGGTTATAGTTTTACTCTTGATCTTACATGATGTTACTAACACGATAGCGGTTATTGCTTTACTTTTGATTATACATTATGTTGCTAACATGATAGCGGTTATAGCTCATTCTTGAGTACTGTTGGTATTATTGGTTACTTTGCTCGGGGCTGCAGCACGCGCACCCGCGGTTTGGCCACCGCAAAGGGTGCGCTTTTCCGGAAAAGTGGTCGATGACCCGTGTATACCCACAGGACGGAGTGGGGCCTCTTTAGTTGTGGGGCTTGGATGCGCCAAGGTGTGAGCGGTGCGACCCGTCGGTTTAGTTGTCCGACGTGGGAGCGGTGCGACCCATTCGGTTTAGTTGTCCGACTTGGGCGCGGTGCGATCCGTCGGTTTAGTTGTCCGACGGGATCGGGTATTGCAGGTTTACAGGTGTTTGATTTTACTTTTCCCTTGCGAGGGTGGTTGCTCCGGATAGACTACGGTTGGACGTTTTCTTTACCTGCTTTACTATTATCACTTTTGTTTAGTCGCTGACTTCCCACTTTGCGACAGGGTCCTACAGGGGGGAGAGTTAGGCGACGGTGAGGCCGCGGCTAGAGGTTTTGGGTCCCAGGAGACCGGAACAGTACTTTACCTCTTACTTTCGCATTCCATTTATTATTTGTAGACTGTGGATGGTTCTCGATACCCTCGTGGGGTCGGTGTGGATGTCGGTACGGTGACAAATGAATTGTTTAGTTTTCTTTACATCTCTGTGGGCCGCTTTGGAAAATAAAATAGCAAATAAAAGAACAGATTGTGAAAACTTCTATTTCAAAACTCGGGTGCCGTGTGGGCACCGTTTTCAAAACCTTGTGGATTTATGGTTTGCGAAAATGGATTTCAAAACCTAAGTGTCGTGTGGGCACTGTTTTTCAAACCCCTGAGTTTATGTTGCTTTCGAAAAAGGGTTTTCAAAATATGGGTGCCGGGTGGGCGCCGTTTCAACAATTGTGGGTTTTATCCTTTCAAACTAATCGGCCGTGAGTTTATTCAGCACATTGTGAATGGTTGTACGTTTGGATTGTTGTGATTGAATGTTTACTCGTTATTGAACATTGTACAAACCGCGACGCCGTGCATATACAGGGGAGACTCTGTCCGTTTGTAGAGTGATCCTGTATATGCAGCGGATCTGGGCACGCGCCGGGGAAGAAGGTTTTCAAAAAAAAGATAATAAATAAATAAATACATATCTTTTGTAATCCGTTTTCACTAAATTAATCCCCCGGGGCGTGACAGCTGTTCAGCACCAACCTCCTAGTAGTCTAGCGGGAGTTCGGGATCAGCCTACATTCAGGTGGGTTATCTTTGGTCCGGGCTTTATCTTTTCGGCCCTCTGGTTGCTTTAGTCCAGTCGGACACCTGTTCTTGATTTAGCCCTGATGATTTGCCTATATATTCTACATGATTGACATTGATCTCCTTGGACATATCCTGTATACATGCTCGTCAATTTTATATCTTAGTACAGTAGTTTTTCATGGTTTGATCATGCCTGTTGATTTCTGCCATTGGTTATATTCTGCATTTATATATATCCAGAGACACTTACTTTTATATTCAGATATGCATGATAGACCCTTGATCGATGTATACAGATAGTTGCTTCCCTGTTGGGATCTCGGCTTGCTGCCGACTAACCGATCATTAGACCGCGAGCTTGAGCATAGCATTATGATTGCCACGCACTGCTGTATTTCACATACACTGACGGTTTGGCCACCGTCATAGTGTTCTTTACCAGTAAAGTGGTCTAGAGATAGGACCCGTGAGCCCCGATTGCATCTGTGAGTGCAGGGTTATGTCAGCGGATGGGGTGCGGATCAGTGGCATGGCCTGAGGTTCTACGAGACCAATAGTGGCATATGATTGGGTACTTGAGTTTCTGTTCTTGACGCATAACTCTTAGCATACTCTGTCATTTGTAGCTGTTTACTTTGTACCATATCTTCTCAGCTTGCTTGATTATTACAGTTATACTCCTACCATTATGCTTGATTATCAGTAGACATTATCTGCTTATTTCAGCTTTATCCATTGACTTATTGATTATCAGTAGACATTATCTGCTTATTTCAGCTTTATCCATCGACTTATTACTATCCGCAAATTTTAGTATCCAGTAGGTACGATTAGCTATTTCTCGGCTCGTCGTGCCCACTGGGATACACTATCGATGTATCTCACACCCCCTGGGTGACCATTTTCAGGTCCGTCGGGTGGAGGGATGTCGGGACATTCGAGTGAGGCTGTCACGATAGAGCTGTCCCCCCTGATGATATGTCTGTGATTGAGATCTCGATTATTAGTAGTTGATTATTATATCGTAGTATTTCAGTTCTGGTTTTATTTTGACATTTAAAACTGATGTTAGAGAGTTACTTTAGCATGCTTCATTTTGGATTATTTAAGTTGATTATGTTGTTGGTTTAGTTAAGATACTTATTTGATCTCTGATTGATGAACATTGTATTTGCCTAGCCGTGCATGTATAGGGGAGATTTTGTCCATCTGGATATAGGATTTCCTATATGTGTGGCGGTCTGTTACGCCCAGTTTGCGAACTCTGATATATATATATATATATAAATAAAAAAAAAAAAATAAAAAAAAAAAAAAAAAAAAATTAGACTAGATTTTAAAACTCGGGGCGTGACAATGAATACCGCACTGTTTGCGAAGTGGTGGTGGAGATACTTCTCAGCTGAAGTGACTCCCTGGGGTCCCTTAGTCAAGGGCACTGTACTATCAACGCAGAAGACCTCTAAACGAAGGATCATCGTTCAAACCTTTCTCACACTGGTGGAGAAGTGTGCTGGGCACGAGGGAACTCTTCAAGTGCGGTACGACACACTCGGTGGGAGACGGAGACTTAACAGGCTTCTGGTCAGATATTTGGACTGGAAGCGCGCCCCTTTCGACCCACTTCCCTAGCATCTTCGAGTTGGTTCGCAACAAAAACCTTCGAGTGAAAGAATGCTCTGAGCGGAACGGCTGGAACTGGGAGAAAATCCTGGAGGGGATAAGACCGGGTCAAATAGGTCTCGACGCATCAATTCAGAATCTAAAGGCGACCACACCTATCATCCCTCTCACTATCTGTAAAGACTTGTTCCACTGTCGTTGGACCACCTCTGAGGTTTTCTCTGTTAAGTCTTTGTACAGATTCCTACAAGATAGCGGGGAAGTCGACACACGCTTCGACAGCATTTGGAAGATTATGTCACCTTTGAAAGTAAAAATTTTCGTTTGGCTGGTTCTCAGAAGGAGGGTCCTGACTAGAGACAACCTGCTCAAACGGAACTGGGGAGGGCCGAGCTGCTGCGCCATCTGCCAGGGGCCTGAGGAATCCGCCAACCACCTGTTTGTGTCCTGTACCTCGGCACAAGCACTGTTGGAGATCTTGTCGCCAAACAAGTTGGAAATCCGTAACTGCTCAACCGTTGACAGTCTATGGGAGGCGCACGTACTCAAGAAAGGGGGTTTGGGTAACAGGGCCCTCATCACTATCGCAGCCTCATGGTGGTCCATTTGGCTGGAAAGGAATAGAAGGATTTTTGAAAACAAGATCCGTACCCTCTGCGAGATCCTCGCCGACATCAAGCTCTACCGTTCCCACTGGTCCAGATACTGCTAGTGGTCTTTTTTTCTTTTTCCTTTTTTCTTTTTTCTTTTTTTCTTTTTTTTTTTGGGCCCGGCCGCTCTATTGTAGACACCGGCTGCCTTACCCCTGCTAAATTTACCTTCGCCTTGAATGAAGCGGCAGCATGCTGCCTTTCTCTCAAAAAAAATAAATATTAATTTAGTTTTTATTTATACTCTAATACTTATTTAGTCGTAAATTTTTGTTTTTGCAAGTTAGATTTAAACGTTTCGGGTGTGTGGGGTGCGTCCTCGCACACTTGACGGGTCTATTATGAATCCGAGAGCTTCAGTTGTGGGCTCTGGGTGGCTTCAGCTGTGGACTCCGAGTATGACATGGTTGGCTTAATTTTTGAAAAGTGATTATGAATTAAAAAGTGGTTTTGATTTAATAGGGTGTTTGATAATTTTGTTTTCAAATTTTGATCGTCATATTTAAAATTAACTTTGTAAAATTAGATACTCAAAATAAGAAATAATTAAAATTAACTTTTTAAAATTTGATTTTGATTTTTGATTTAACTTTTAAATTTTTATTTTGATATTAGATTTAAATTTAAATTTAAAATTTTATATTTGAATTTTTCAATTACATATTTTAACTTTTAAATTTCAAAATTTAAAATTTAAAATTTAAAATTTAGATATCTAATGTTAAATTTCAACATCTAAATTTTAAATTTCAAATTTTGAATTTTAAAATTTCAAATTTTTAATTTTAATTTTAATTTTTCATTTTCCAATTTTAATTTTTCAATTTTCAATTTTCAATTTTCAATTTTATTTCAAATTTCAAATTTTAAATTTTAAATTTTAAATTTCATATTTAAATTTCATATTTTTACTTTTAAATTTCAATTTTTAAAATTTAAATTTTAAAATTTAGATATTCAATTTTAAATTTTAAATTTTAATATCTTAATTTCAAATTTTAAATTTTGAAATTTCAAATTTTAAATTTCAAACTTTAAATTTTAATTTTCATATTTCATATTTCATATTTCATTTTTCAATTTTCAATTTTCAATTTTCAATTTTCAATTTTCAAATTTTTATTTTCAATTATCAATTTTCAAATTTCAAATTTCAAATTTTGAATTTTAAATTTCATATTTTAATTTTAATTTTCAAATTAAAATTTAAGATAAAATTTAAACTTTAAAATTTGAAATTTTAAATTTTAAAAATTTGAAATTTAAAATTTTAGAATTTAAATTTTAAATTTTAAAATTTTACATTTTAAATTTCAAATTATAAATTTCAAAATTTTAAAATTAGAAATTTAATTTTTTTATTTTAATTTTGAATTTCAAATTTTAATTTTAAATATTAAAATTTAAAATTTTAAATTTCATTAAAAATTTAAAATTTAAAATTTAAATTTAAATTTAAAAATTTAAATTTAAAAATTTCAAATTTTTAATTTATATTTTGTATTAAAATATCAGATTTTATATTTTTGTACAAAATTTAAATTTAAATTTAAAATCAAAATTTTTTATAATAAAATTTAATAAATGTGCTGCTTATTTGGTGCACCGGGTGCACGGAAAAATTTCTAATCAACATCATTGGATCACCAAATGAGACTAATAATTAAGACTAATAATTAAAACTATACTAGAGAGTTCAACAACAGCAGTTGGAATTATGTTTAGATTGAATTTAAGGGGAATTTTATTTCAAAAAATAATTTTTGATTCAATATACAGTCTCGCTTCAAATTTAATTCTAATTTTTTAATTTTCGAGATCGAAAATAAAAAACAGCTAAAATTTATTTTTTTAAATCTGATTATAATTTGGACTAAAATTTTAAATTTTAACTAAATTTCAAATTTAAATTCAAATTTAAATTCAAATTTAATTTTAAATTTTAAATTCAAAAATTTGAAATTTTTTAAATTTCAAATTTTTATTTTAAATTTTAAATTTAAAATTTAAAATTTTAAAATTCAAAATTTTAAACTTTAAATTTAAAATTTTAAATTTAAGGCAAATTTTAAATTTTAAAAATTTAAAATCTAAAATTTTAAATTTTAAATTATAAGTTTTAATTTTAAAATTACAAATTTTAAATTTTACAATTTTAAGTTCAAATTTTAAATTTTAAATATTAAGTTTTAAATTTTTTATTTTTTATTTTTTATTTTTTATTTTTACATTTTACTTTTAAATTTTAAATTTTAAATTTAGATTTTAAATTTAAAATTTAAAATTTAAATTTAGATTTAAAATTTTGAATTTTAAATTTTAAATTTTCAAATTTTGAATTTTAAATTTTAAATTTCCAAATTTCAAATTTATATCTTAATTTATAATATCAAAATTTGAATTTTAAATTTTAAATTTTCAAAATTTGAATTTTAAATTTTAAATTTTCAAATTTCAAATTTCAAATTTATATCTTAACTTATAATATCAAATTTCAAATTTTTGTACAAATTTAAAATTTAAATTTTAATTTCAAGTTATTTTAAAATAAAATTTAGTAAATAAATTATTATTTACTAACATCAAATTTTTTTTGTCAAACAGTTTTACAAAATCATTTCAGAAAAATTAGTTTTCATCTAATCTCTGCTAAAGGCTCCTCAACTTTTTATAAAAATTAATTATTTAAACCAAAAATAATTGTGTAAAAATTAGTTTTTGGGAATTTACGAAACGGACAAGTCCTAATTACAAAAGTTGGAAATAGTAATTTTAAACAAAATATAAAATTACCTCATTAATAACCTTTTAAACTAATTTTTTTTTTACATGAAGAGTAATCTTACCACTTTATAAAGTAATACAATTTTATTATGAATGCACTTTTCAGTTGTACATAACTAAATAAATTATTTATAATTACACCACTTTTTATTATATTCAATTAAATAAAGTATATTTATAAGTTGTAATATTTTTTACTACATTCAATTAAATAAAAATTTTTATTTTTAGTTACATAAACCACTAATTATATGGGATATATAATTATATTCAACTGAACAACTCTTAAAAAAATCTAGTAATATTATATTGGAATTTTTTGTCCTGTCAACTATCTCAATCCACATTATGTGACTTTAATATAAGAGAAGTGCTATCTGTACACCCCAAATGGGGTGTACATTTTACACCCACCTCATTCTGGAATGGATATTTTTTTACTCATTCCATCGATGGGACGAGTGAAATTCATCCCACCTCAGGATAGGATAGGTATAAGATGTACACCCCAATTAGGGTGTACATCTAGACTTTTCCTTAATATAATGAAAAAATTATTTTCTTAGATATTCTAATATAGTACTTGATTATAAAAATTTGAACGAATTAATTTCTCTAGTCTTGTGAGGATCCAACATTTTTCTATTGAGTTGATAATTACGTGTTGATTGTGTTTGTAGCATCTTATCTTATGAAAAGCAAGGTGTACTCTTTCTTCGTTTTTTTTTCTTCTGTAGATAAGATAATATTTTGTTGAAAAAGTGATGAGGGCTAAAATAATATTTTGTTGAAAAAGTGATGAGGGCGATGAAAATATATTGCGTCCCCATTTAAAAGATGGAGTAGCTCAGTAGATTCTAAATCACTATTTTAAAATAAATTTTCATACTCTACTAACCATTTAGTTTGAAAATGACAAATATTGAGTTAATTTTTTAAAATTTTATAATAGCTAATTATTTTAAAATAGTAAAAAATAAAAATAAAATTATATTTGATTTGTAATGTTGCTATTTTCAGAAATAATTAAAATTATATACGATTAATTTTATCGTAGAGAATTATGAAAAAAAAAAATGGTTGAATTTTATAGAAAATATAGTTTAATAAAAATTATTTATTATAAAAATAACTTTTTTTTAATTCTACTTAAACTTAAATTTAATAAGTATAATTTATTATAATATTTAAGTATAAATAATATATATTTATATAGTATAATTAATAATTTTTACAATAAAAAATAATTTATTATAATATATAATATATGATTTCTACATTATTTAATTTAATTTAATTTAATTTATAGTGTAAATAAAGATTGGAATTAAATCTTATAATAATATTATTCTACCCGATAGGTGGAATAGTTGATACCAAGCTATTTGGAATAGTAATGTTACATCCGAATAATTTTTTTCGGCTACAAAATATTTTCAATTGGCAAAATAACGAAAATAATTTTTGTTATCCATATTTTATTTCCAAATCAAATAGGATCTAAATGAAAGATTTAGTATTAATAACAAGTTTAGTCTAAATCACCCGTCCAAAATATTTAAACTCAGTTAGTCATAGTTCCTATGATCTTATATAAGTCATCGCGCACTTCAGGCTGATAATCCGTTTATGCGTAGAAGTTCTTGTCAGGTCACATTCTAATATCATATATGAGCCTATCTATACAATACATTAAAGGGGGAAGCTTCAAAGCCCTCTCCGCGATTTCGCTTGACCGGTTCCCTCAAGGAGTACTTTCTGGTTTTTCCCGTACATTTCTCTCTCTCTCTCTCTCTCTCTCTCTCCTATGAGACATGCTTGACTGGTCCTCTCATGGAGTACCTTTCTCTTCTCTCTCTCTCTCTGCTCTCAGACGGTTCTCTCTCTCTCTCTCTCTCTCACCTACCTCCCACCGACTCCGCCGCGAAGCCCTGTCCTGGTCCTGTAGCGGAGTTGCCGCCGCGGCATGGCGACTCCCACTGACTCCGCCGCGGAACCCTGTCGTGCTACCGAGTTTGTGCCCTGTGCCTACCCTGGCACGCCATACCGCTCCTTCTTCTCTGCGCCATACCCTTCTCTATCCCTTAGGTGGGGCTTCTTACATTTCTCTTCTCTCTCTCTCTCTGCTCTGAGACGCTTCTCTCTCTCTCTCTCTCTCTCTCTCTCTCTCTGACCTACCTCCCACCGACTCTGCTGCGAGGGTCTGTCCTGTTGCTGAGTTGGTGTTGCAAGCGGCGGAGTTGCCGCCGCGGCATGGCGGCTCCCATCCTTCTCATCAACTCCGCCGCAGAGCCCCGTCCTGCTCCTGTACCGGAGTTGGTGTCTGGCAGAGTTGCCGCCGCGGCATGGCGACTCCCATCCCTCTCACCAACTGCGCCGCGGAGCTCTGTCCTGCTGCCGACTTCGTGCCCTGTGCCTAGCCTGCCACGCCATACCGCTCATTCTTCTCTGCGGCGGAGTTGGTGAGAGGGAACAGTTTATTATTTATTTTCTTTATAATATATTATATTATTTATTCAGGAAGGGCAACTTCTTCTTCTTCGCCCCATGACTCTCTCTCCCTCTCTCCCTTACTTTATTCGGCTATATATATATTTGGAATAGTGAGCTCCTTTACCCACTTGCTTTGAATCTTGCAACTTCTTCTTCCTTCTATTCTGCTAGCAGACAAGATCTTACTCAGCTTTGGTCAGATCTAAATTATAAGGTAATCCCCTTTTCTTTCTGTCAGTTTTTTTGTAAGTTTTTTACTCCTCTGATTTTATCGTATGTTTAATATATACAGAGACAAAAAATTGGTTGTAGTAGTGTACTTCATGTGTCTTCTATTTTTTTTTTCTATATATTAAGCTCACATTAATCGAATATTTTTTGCTCAATTTAGATTGGCTTTTGTTCCTGAATTTTTCCCTCTCTGGTTTACCTACTTCCCCTCAGGTTTATGCTCTATTTTCTTTTCTCTATGCATCCTTGGGGTTCTCAATACTGCTTGCGCAGGCATGGAAGTCGTCACGATCTCCTTTAAGGATTTGCTATCGGATATAGCCCAAAAACTGGCTATCCCAGCACCAAAGTACGGCCTTATGGTTGACACGTCTGCGCGACTTATCGCTTACGTTGATGTGGAGATCGAGAGAAACGACTCTGTTGTCGAAACCATTCGTTCATGGGGTTCGCCTGCCTGCGCTGCTGGTCCATCTGAGGAGGAGGCAGCACGCAAATGTATTAGTACTCTTCGTAGTGACCTTGGCTTTACTATTCAGGACGCAAATTTTGTGGATGCTAAATTTTACAAAAAATTGTACACTCATCTCTCTGAACAATATAGCGCATTGTCATCGAAGTATACTACTCTCAAGTGGGATTACAAAATGCTCAAGAACTGTTACAACAAGGCTACTGAGGAAAAAGACCGTTACTTCAGTGAGCGCTCTGAAATACATGAGAGTTTGGAGAAGGTGTTCGACATAATTAATGGGTCTACCATGGTTGTTGACACTCCTCCTGGATATGGTGCACAAGACCCTACTAATGTGTCCGAATAGTTGTTCCACACGCAAACTATATCCCCTTTTGATTGGCCGGGGTTTGACCTTGCAATTCTGGTCTACCCTTGTCACGCCCCGAGTTCAAAATCAGCGTCTAAATTTTTTTTTTCTTTTTTTAAATCAGAGTTGCAAAAACAGCCAGGGCAATGACAGACCGCCACATATATAGAAGAGTCCCAATCCCCTATGGAATTGAGCCTTTTCTATATATGCACGGCTAGCTTGGCAACAATATCAGAGTACTAACTACGTACAACTATAAACAGAGATTACAAATTAACTTTACAAATTTACAACTGAATACAATTTCCTTTCTCTCAAACATATATTACATAACTTTTCGGCTGTCCAGGGTCAACCTCTATATCGATACCTCACCAATTCGTCCCGACATCCCAACACCCGCTCGACCTGAAAAACAGTCACCCGAGGGTGTGAGACACACCGGAGTGTATCCCAGTGGGCACGACGAGCCGAGAAATAGCAGATCGTACCTACTGGCATACAATACTAGAGGATAGTAATAATCAAGGTTAGATAAGCAAGATTATGAAGCGAATGAATAATCAACAGGAATATGTATAATCTTGACAGGAATATAATGAACTAAACATGCTGAATAATTGTATAGGCAGGTATCAAACAAATGGATTTGTTGACCAAAGAATATCTTCAAACCGAATCAGGAATCATGAGATAAAACGAAAGCAGACTAAAAGCAACATATGCATCAACCAAATTACCCAATTACAAGCCACCATATTGGTCCCACAAGACCTCAGGCAAAACTGCCCACCTGGCACCACCTGGTTGACATTCCCCCCTGGGGGTCACGGGTTGCCACTGCTAACCACTTTACCGGTAAAGAACAATCTCCACGGGGAGCGACCCCGGCCATGTTCGTGAAGTACAACGGTGCGGGCGATCAAATGCAAATGCTCAAACTCACGGTCCACTGACCGGGTAATCGGCAACAAGCCGGGAAATTCCCACTGGGATGCAATAACAAAATCAACTGAATCTCAACTCTCATGCAGGAATAATCAGCAACTAATCTCAACTCATATGCAAGATCAAAAGCAAATCTCAACTCAACATAAGATCAACAGCAAATCTCAACTCAATCATGCAGACCAACCAAACATACAAAACTAAACACATATTTTTGCGGAAACTAGTTTGAAAACAGGTTTTAGGCCCAAACTTCGAAGATCAATGCATTTGTCCTATCAAACAAGAACAGACTCAGGCGACCCTACGATGTTCAGTAAAACATTAGTTGATTAAAATTATGCGTTCAGCAGTGTAATATTTGATCAACAGAAAAGCAAGCTCAACACAATCCAATCAAGGATGCAATATCAGAATCAACTGAATCTCAACTCATATGCAGGAATATAATCGACAACAACTAGAACATGGATCAGGATATATAAACTGATAATCAAGAATTAATGTGCAATCTAGCTAATGACCAATCAGGCATGGCAAATGTCCAGGAATAATGATATAAATACTGGAAGCAACTGAGATCAATCATGTAAGGCAACAGATAACTGATAAAGGTCATAATTCGGGCATAAAGCAGCATAGACTGAATCAAAGGGAGGCAGGCTCAAAGTAATAGTTAAGCTACCAAAAACAGGGGTCCAACCAATACCGTACACAGAGGGCCGAAATGATAAAGCCCGGACCGAAGATAAACCCACCTCAATGTAGGCGGTCCAACGACTCCAACAGAAGGCTCGTGGGCCGGAGTCAGACTGCAAGCTTACCTGAATCATGAAATACTGATCAGGGACGGACTCACATATTCCCCAAAACCACAGACTCACTAATTAAGCCACTTCAACACTTCCGGAAAGGCCAATTTGGCTTCGAAGTTTTCCGACAGAACACTGAAGTCACTGGACCAGCCAGGACAATGTCGGGAATGACCAGAAGCAACTATAGACGACCAGAAATCCAAACCGAAACGCGAAGCTCGCGCCGTAAACCGTAAAACCGACGATTTCGTCGATTTACGGAACAGTATCCTATTCCCGCTCAACGAGAGCCCATGAAATTCTAACAAAATGCCCAGTAAATGTGTTAATACTGTCTAAAGACAGCCAGCACGTTACAATTACACTTTAATACCTAATACAATCTAAAATTGCATAATAACATGACTAGAAACACCGTTTTAGTCCGTTCTTTAAATCCGGGTAACCAAAATTAGCGCCGTAAATTTCAGCGCGTCTGGTTTGACGAGACGGAACCCGCGCTCATAGGCTTGGGTCGACAGGAAGTCCATTTTACAGAGTTGTCCCATAATTACATAGGCTCAAACACAACCTTGCTACATTAAGTTATACACTTGATCAAACTGTGAAACAACTGGAGCATGGCACTTAGGGTGAACAGAGAGTGATGGTGCTCACCTGAAATGCGACGGAAGATGGCCGGAGAGTTGGCCGGAGCAACACCCTCAAAAGCACAAAGGCTCGGTTTGGGACAATCTTGAAACAAATCAAGTTCCAACCTGAAACAAGATGGAGCATGACTTAAAGTAACCTCCTAGAGGAAGTTTGGTCCAAGTCCGACCCACAGCCAGCGGCCGGAGGCGGCGGCGGCCGGACCCAAACCTCAATTATCCTCAACTTAAACCAAGGTTGGGCCAACTCCATACACAGAGGTTCTCGGGCTAAACTAAAATGATAGGAATACTAGAAAAGGTGGTCATGGTTTACCTGAGTCGGTGGCCGGAGCCAGGAGACGGCGACGGGGACCGGAGGTGACCACGGATGCCAAGAAGGGTGCAACTACAAAACATGAGATTCCCACGTTCAATTTTGCATGCAAAGGAATGGGACGCTCCAACCTAACCTTAAGAACATACCTGAGTCGTTTTCCCACCGCGCGAAGCCCCGGGATTGCCGGAAAACAAGTTCGCCGGAAAACTAGTGCTCTAATGGCGGAATCCGGTCGGCGAAGTCCGGGACGGTGCAAGTTGGACCCAAGTGTTCTGCTGGATGCCAGGGTCCTTCCTGCAGTGGTGGACGGCGACGGGGACTAGCGGCGGCGCCGGGCGGCGGAGCTCGGCCAACGGGAAGAAAAACCCGTTTTAGGGCTTCCCCGTGCGGCTTGGATCTTCGCCCGATCGGCCCGAGACTTGGGGTACTCCTTGCAGTCGACGAGGAGACGAAGATCAACGTCTCTGATCTGAGTTTCAATGGCCGGATGAAGCCCGGCCGCAGATCTGGCCGGAAACTGCACTTCCGGCAGGAAGTCGCTCCCGCCGGTTAACCGGAGCACCTGGGCGTTCGGGGCTTCATGAGGAAGATCTCCTCGATGTCAGTAGGGGACTGGAGGGGTTCAAGACTCAACAAAAAAAACAAAATTTCCATAAACTCACCTCGCCGGAATTCTCAAGGATGAAGAAGGTGACCCGCGGCGGCGCACGGCGGCACTGGGTCTCGGCTCGGGTTTCAAACTCACAGAAGCACCCTCAGAAGAGGTTCGGTGCAATCATTTCTCCTCTGGTTGCTTCCTTACCAACAAAACCCGAGAACTCAAAGCTTTCTCTTGCTTCTTCTTCTCCGGCGACGAGAAGGCGGCGGCCGGTGTGCTACCACCGAGGAATGCGGCTGAAGGAGAGGGTGCGGTTGAGGCTGGCGGCTGGGGGCTTAGGCTACGGGCTTTAGGGTTTAAAGAACCCTAACCTAGTTGGTGTTTATATAGTGCATTGTGCACAATTTGCATTTTAACGCCATAAACTCTGTTATTTTGAGGCCAGTCCTTCACATCATTCTTGTCTCGCACTTAGGTCCCTCTCCATAAAGCGGCACGCAATTCGGAGCATAAAATATAGGGGTCTGTGTGCAAAATATGGCATTTTTCGCTGTTTTTCACGTTTTTCGAGGCATTTTAGTCGTCAAATCAAAAAATGGACTTCGCCACGACGTCCGGCTCGACAAAACCTATTAGGTAGGGATTTTTGTTTTTCGAGAAAATGCCCGGATAAATTCTCGGTCCATCAATACTGTACAAGAATACAGTTTATCATGCTTTTCGAGACTCTAGGGTTGTCAAACTGAAATTCCGTCAGCCCCATTGCGTTCAGACCGACAAAACCGTTCAAATCGACTACCTGGATTGCTATGTTCGGAGTCCAGACAGCGAATTGGCTAACGTTGGCACTAAGGGGATTTGAAAATAGGGGTTACTATTCATCTACGGTTCACAGCACTATTCACTTAAGTCGCGGGTCCCGCCCGCTTCTTCGCTAATTTCTGGAAGATCCGACCGTCGGATCTGAAATTGATCTATATCATTTTCGATCAGTTCGACGAGACGGTCGCACTGGTCATCTCGGATTTTCGAGATTTGGCTCAGATTTGAAAGGCAATATTTCTGTCTCGTAAACTGTACAATTTACACAGTAACAAAAGGTCAATTCCGCTATTTGTGCTCTTTCTAATTCTGAGTCATCTTGACTCCATTCTTTTCTTTCATTTATTTCGAATTTAAATTTCACGAATCTTACAACCCTTTTTGTTCTGCCAGTATTTTGGGCTTCTTTTGTTTTCCCTTTTTGCTTTAAAGAGACTCATGCTTCCTGTACTTGCTACCTCCCTTAAGGGAAAC
>CM055067.1:9208789-9249919 GCA_029204045.2 Tillandsia leiboldiana | reverse complement strand
ATATATACATCCCTACTTATAGTTCCATTTGTTTCGGTCCTCTTGCTCCAACACAAACTAGGAATATGGTTTAATATTAAAAGAGAGGACGTTGCATGCTGAATGGTCTTGGGGCGATTGTCATGCGTTGCCTTAGGGCGATCATCGCAGCCTTTTTTGCATTCCTAATTTGAATATTGTTATTCCAAGTTTGTGTTTTGCTGTCTACAAAGAACGGTGGGAAGAGTCGATGCTTCGCCCTTTAATGTAATTGTAAATTGCACTAATTGTTCTGCGTACGTTATTTTCCCTGCTTCGCATGTTTTCCCTCCTGTTTTCGAAATTGAATGGACACTAATTTTACGCTGTAGTATTATTGTTCTCGATCTTTGATTTTCTCTACTATTGTTACTTACGTTTTCTTTACGTGTCAAGTGGGAACTCTCCAATTCCATGTAAGGATAAATGGATCTTTCTAATGCGTGACTCGCTTCATTTGTTTTCTTTGGTTTGCTGCACTTTGGACTTTCCTACATTTGCTTACCTATCTTATTTACTGTTTTTTACCTTTTGCCTTTCTTTTTGTCCATGTGTTTTTATTTGCTTTCTTCCTACTAATGTTGTTTCTTATGTGTTCACTCTACTTCCCTGCTATTATTGCTTGCGACAATTGTTATAAAATAATTATGCTACGTTCTCCCCTGTGCTATGCTCGAACTTGAATGATTTAATGACCCTGTATAACTTCCAACCATGAATACAAAGACTACTCTATCCCAATGAAAAAACAATAGTTGCATATTGCCTAGAAAAATTTTTGTTCTACGTTGCTATAGTGGGTATTACGAGCATAAAGCTGACTGTATTTTGCCAAAGATGGGAAAACGGGGTTTACTCCCTAAGCCCTGTATTCTGCAGCACTGTTACATGCTATGATTGATAGCTTAACGGGGGGTCTCTTGGACGGCTGCAGAATGTAAGACGATGGTGATATATAGAAATCTCTGATATTTCTTGAGGCAATCGGCACATCCTTTTCGATACTATTTCAGAGCATAGTTCGCCATGCTAAGAGAGGATGTGGCATATTGAATGGCCTCAAGGTAATCGTAGTCGGTTTTTCGATAAACCTCCACATTTTGGGCCGGTAGATGGTCAGCATAATTATTTATGCTTTGGAGGTAAGATCTGAGTCTTACATGCTTTTCGTCAAACACTCCGATTGCTGTGTGGCGGGGTACGGTGCTGCATAATACAGTGCTAATCAATGTAAATGTAATCCTCACAGTTAGAGCTTAAGGGAGAGGCGAATTTCTGGGTCGCATTCAACTCGAGCAATTTCTAAATCATCATGCCTCTCGAGCACCAGGAACAGTTCCAATCAAAACTAGCCATTTCTTAGTTGGGACACACCAGTAGTTAATGATCTGATTATTTGCCAGGTTAGCAGCACAATCGAACATTTTGACAAGTTCCCAATCACCTGCATATCAATTAAAATGGCACAATGGTTAGCTTTCTTTGACTGATGATATTGGTGCTTTGAAAGTCATAAATCTGTCCTATAGCAGGTAAGGTACCTTCAATTGACCAGTGATACACAAAGGTTTGTGTAGCCAGCCCCAACATCTTTGGGGTTATCCACTTCCAAAATACAACCTGCACAAGGTCCAAAATACATTAGAATTCAGTCCACCAACTATACAAAATAAGCCACTTAGACCCAGTTAAACTAATATATCTGATTGCTGGTGTTGTGCAGTTACGTGTGGTGGGAGTTGTCACCATTTGAGATCTTTCTCATTGGCTGCGGGTTAAGATATGTTGCTTCGAGTTATCTGTGGATAGATTTTTCAGCCAGACAGCTGTTTCCAAGATGTCATGTTTCCTGTGTGCTTTTAAGTATATGATAACCAATATATTGTACTCATTCCCATTTGTTGGTTCAATTATCTATCATGACTATCTTTTTTCTGATTTGTCTCATATTGTAGATTTCTTCGTTCTCCACAGAATTACAACTCTTTGAACTTTGGTGATAAAATCTTGGGTGGTTCCTACGACCTTTGCGGCATAATGGTTGATCCTAACTCTGCTAAGATGCCTTCCCTTATTGATCTGCAGGGAGCACCATTTTTAGATAATGTGAGTTGGGAGGTTGTATTGGTTAATAGAACAGAAGATGGTGACTTCTTGAAATTTGAGAAGAAGGGCTTAATCATGACCCGTGAAGCAAGCTCACAGTCTTCAGACTTTGCTGAGCATGCTTTGGTGCAGAGACTTGCTAATCTGGTAGCTAACTACATGGGTGGAAAAGTTCATGATCCTGAAAACTTGCTTGTGTCATATCAAAAACTTAGTAGTTGTTTACAATAAAGTGTCGGTACTTTAGTCTTACCTCTTGGCCGTTTAACGATTGGTTTGGATCGCCATCGTGCCCTGTTATTTAAGGTCAGTATTTCTTCTTGAGAGAAGCACTCAAGCGAAATTGCGGAGAGCATTCTAAATCGTTGAAGCTTCCCCCTTTAGCCGGGGAGCTATTTCTAAGATGGCATGTTTCCTGTGTGCTTTTAAGTATGTGATAACAAAGATATTCTACTCATTCACATTTGTTGGTTCAATTTTCTGCCATGACTATCTTTACATGTCAAATATACTTGATCCTTCATAAATATTCTCGCATTTTTCCCCCTTCCCCTATCAGCAATCATAGGCAACATATACAATGCAGCTATTTTGAAAGTAACTACCTAAGCACTATATTCTGCGGCGCTATTACATGCTATGCTGGGTAGCTTAACGGAGAGTCTTGGATGGCTGCAGAATGTAGGGCGATGATGATCTATAGAAATTTCTGATAATTCTTGAGGCAATCGGCACATCCTTTTCGATACTATTTCAAAATGTGGTTCGCCGTAGTAAGAGAGGATATGGCATATTGAATGGCCTCAGGGTAATCGTTGTTGGTTTTTCGATAAGACTCCAAATTTTGGCCCGGCATGATGGTCAACATAGTTATTTATGTTTTGGAGGTAAAATCTGAGTCTTACGTGCGTTCGTCAAATACTCCATTTACTGTGTAGCAGGGTCCGGTCCTGCAGGATACAGTGCTAATCAATGTCAATTTGTGGTTATACAACTGAGGGGAATCAGATTGTGATTTTCATATGCATTTTGTATGTGATGATAAGGCGTTCATGTCCACGACAACGAACTCAATTTGTTATTGGAAGACTCAGGCTATTATGAATTCTTTTGATAGTGTTTTTAACATATCACAACAACTCTCTGGTTTGATCCTGCTTGGAAACTTAGTTTGTTTATGTGTAATAGGTTTTTCTTTTTTCTGTTTGAATAAACTATGATTTTATAAGTAGGGACGTTGAGGTCTGAGATTTTCCATAGCTTACTTTAATAATACTAATTTGTTGAGGGGAGTATGAAAAAAAACTACAAGCTGGGGAATTGGACCTGCAGTTGCCGTTCGATGAACTCTTGGCGGCCCACAGGTAACTCTTAATTTAGTATGTTATTCAAAATTTACTTTCAGATTCTTCTAAAACATCCTGATTTGCTTTATTATATTGTTATTCCCGTTGTTTGCGAATGTTTTGCTTTAGGTGCTAGCTACATCAGTTTGCCATAGTACAACACCTACTTTGGATCATTTGCTGAATTAATTTGCCGTCATTTTGCACTAACTCTTAATTTTTTAATGCTAAGTGGCTAGGCTAATCTTTGTTTGAAACTGTTAATCCCGACGTCATTGTCCTCACACTTCTCTAAGGGATAGCTAGGGTACTTTCTAGCTTCCGAGCCTTTTAATGTCTAGGCAACATGGGAGAGGACTTTGTCCATAATTTGTCCATACCTCTCTCGTCTCTTTTATGCACACAATCTGCATGCATGTTTATATGTATGGTAAACTTCAAAAAAGGACCATGTGTATAGTGCATTTTCGCATCATTGCATTATGGTTTGTTTGTATCACTTTAGTGCACTTGAGGGTGTTATTCTGATTTTCTGAAAAGACTTTCTGTCAGGACTATTTTGGAATGGGTTTTGATCCAAATTAACAGGTTTGGATTGTGTCACGGTTGCATTTTTGATATATACTTGGTTCAAAACTCAAATTCAAACCAAATTCTTACATGACCGGGCCGGTTTCAAATCAAAACCTAATTCTCCAGCATTTGGCGTTTTAATTTTCTGCCTTTTGGTGTGAGTCCCTTGATTCAAGAGAGACCAGAACTCCTATATATGTACTTTGGTTTGGGATTGGGGCAGCTCAATAAACCAAATGAAACCAGAATGAGGCAGCAGCAATTATGTTTTTTCTTCTCAGCTGTATGAGAAAACAGTCCTTGCCGACCTAATCGTGAGCTAAAATATGAAATGTAACTTTGACGCCGAATCGAAAAGAGTGTGCAAGTAATGCCGAAACTCAAACTCCTGCAGTACATACATGATTCCCTAAACAGCATCCTCTTTTATTTTTTGCTTTCGATGCAGGCACGTAAAACATTGTAATACTCCAAAAATGGCACTCGAGCAAATGTTCGGGCGAAGCCGCTGGATCTGGGAGAGGCGCTGAAAACTTTGACTGCCGAAGGAGTTTGTCCATAAGGTAAGCGCTTAAGCCTCAGCTTTCAAGCCTTTTTGTTAAGGATTTTGTTTTGGCGTATTTCGTGAAATGGTTAAGTCTTGAAGATTGAAGATGAAGATGGTTGAATCATATACCTCAATCTCAAGAAAGAAGAATTCAAAAGGGTCAGGTACGTTTAACTAAATAAGTTTGGTGATCCGAATACTTCTTATAATGTAGAAACACTTGGATGAATTTTTAATCGCATAAAATTTAAGAAACTGGACTATTATATGTTCAGGATCCGGAATAGGGTACTACAATCCGGACCCCGAACGTAGGTTGGTTCATGCATAAATCCAGTCCGGAACACCCCTGTTTCATTCCGGACCCCGAACGTGGATTTTGCTGAAATCGCATGAACAGTCCGGACCGTAGGCATTTCGTTCCGGACCCCGAACCTTGTTTTTCCAGGAATTCTCTGAAAAACGACGACAGTCCGGATCGAGCCTAATCCAGTCCGGACCGTCGTGCGGGTAAAATTCTGTTACAGTCAGTTTTTGATTCTTATCCACTTCCAATGGTTTCTAACCTATAAGAAGAAATTGCAAGATTAGAGCAAAAAAAATCACATCAAGCACCTCTTGCAATAACTACCAAAAAGGTGATTCTCCGAAAATCAAAGGAGAACCTTTCAAAAGAAAGGAACATTGGTAGTTCACCTCACAAGACAATGTCAAAGAAAAGTGATCAATCAAACAAGACGCTTTCACCAAGGAGAATAACTTCACATTCATTGCCAACGCAGTCCAAAAAGGTTTGGGTGCGCAAAGGTGAAATCTTCCCTTGTCTTGTCATTCATACTTCTTTGCATGCTTATGATAATTCATCTTGGTATCTAGATAGTGGATGTTCCCGTCACATGACCGGTGACAAAAACTATTTTCAAACTTTAGAGAAAACCTCCGGAGGACTTGTAGTTTTCGGAGACGGTCGTTCTTCTAAAATTGTTGGAAAAGGAACAATCGCTATTCCAGAAGGCCCGATTTTGAACAATGTTTTATTTGTTGAAGGCCTTAAGACTAACCTCATTAGCATAAATCAACTTTGTGCTAATGGTTTTTCAGTTAACTTTTCTTCTGCAGAATGTATTGTGACTGATAAGGATCAATTATTCTTTATGAAAGGGGTTAGATCTGAAAATAATTTCTATGTCATTCCAAACAAAATTTCTGAAAATTGTAACCTAGTTTCTTTGGATAATGAAACTCTTTGACATGAAAGACTAGGTCACATAAATTTTAAGGAACTAGCAAAGATTTCAAATAAAGACGTGGTTAAGGGGGTTCCTAAATTATCTTTTAAAGAAAACATTGTGTATGGAGGTTGTCAAAAGGGAAAACAATCAAGGACTGCACACAAGAACTTGAACCACGTTGGTACCAAATGGCCTTTAGAATTACTGCATATGGACTTAATGGGGCCGACTCGTCAACCAAATTTGGGAGGTAAATGGTATATTTTTCTTTTGGTTGATTTCTCTAGATATACATGGGTAACATTTTTAAAAGAGAAAGCGGATACTTTCGACTCTTTTCATGAGGTTTGTCATCGTATTATGATTGAAAGAAATGAAAAGATCGTTCGTGTTCGAAGTGATAGAGGTAGAGAATTCATCAATTCTAAATTCATTGATTTTTGCACTTCCAACGGCATAAAACATGAATTCTCAGCACCCTATACACCTCAACAGAATGGCGTAGTCGAGCACAAAAATAGGGTTGTACAAGAGATGGCGCGTGTTATGCTTCATAGCCGGAAACTCCCGTTACATTTCTGGGCTGAAGCTGTGAACACCGCCGTCTACGTAATTAATCGAGTGTATTTCCGCCCAGGAACTCTAAATACACCATATGAACTATGGTTTCGTAGAAAACCGAATATCAAATATTATCGTATCTTTGGGAGTCGTTGTTACATTTTACGTGATCGCGAAAATCTTGGTAAATTCGACTCTCGAAGTGACGAAGGGATTTTCATGGGTTATTCTACAAACAGTAGAGCATATCGGGTATTTAACCTGGAATCTAAAATGATGGTAGAATCTATTAATGTTAAAGTAGATGAAGCTTTTCACTTTGCATTTGATAAATCTACCCCTGATATGTCTCTAGATGATGATACTCCTGTAAATGCATCTTCTCATAATAATTCTTTCGATAAAGTTGATGCATCTAATGGTTCTTCTAGTTTATCTGATATGCAGGAATCATCACATATACCTCCGAGTACTCCGTTACCTCAAATGCTACGTATTTCCAAGGATCATCCAGAGTCGAACATTATTGGAGACCCACAAGAAGGAGTCAGGACTCGGAGACAGTTGGTTTGTGGAGTCGCATGTTACGTCTCCATGATAGAACCAAAGAACGTCGATGAAGCTCTTCAGGATGATTACTGGATAGAAGCAATGCAAGAAGAGCTCCATTAGCTCGAAAGAAACAAAGTCTGGGAACTAACGAAGCCACCGAAGCAACACAATGTGATTGGTACTAAATGGATTTTCAAGAACAAGAAAAATGAGGATGGTACCATTATCAGGAACAAAGCACGCCTAGTTGTTCATGGCTATTCACAAATTGAAGGAATAGACTTTGATGAGACGTTCGCCCCGGTAGCTCGACTCGAGTCGATTCGTATTTTGTTCGCAATTGCTTGTCATTTTAAAATCAAACTCTTTCAAATGGACGTTAAGAGCGCGTTTTTAAATGGGTTTTTGAACGAGGAAGTTTATGTGGCTCAACCGAAAGGTTTTGTAGACCATAAGCAACCTAATCATGTTTTTCGTTTGAAAAAGGCTCTTTACGGTCTAAAACAAGCACCGCGAGCGTGGTACGAAAGGTTGACAAAGCACCTTTTGGAGAAGGGCTATACTCGAGGGGGAGCAGATCGGACTCTCTTTGTAAAGCATTATCAGGATAACTTCATTGTGGCACAAATCTATGTCGATGACATTGTATTTGGTGCAACAAGAGACAATGATGCTTCTAAATTCGCTGAAACCATGGAAAGCGAATTTGAGATGTCTATGATGGGCGAACTAACATACTTTCTAGGATTGCAAGTGAAACAAAATGAAGAAGGCATCCATCTGTGCCAATCCAAGTAAGCAAAGGAGTTGGTCAAGAAGTTTGGATTAGAAAATTCTAAAGACTTTCCGACTCCGATGGGAACTAGCAATAAGGGATTAGGAAGTGAATCTCTTAGTGAAAGTGTAGACGAGAAGCTTTATCGCAGCATAATTGGAAGTCTACTCTACCTCACGGCTAGTCGCCCGGACATATCCTTTAGTGTTGGAATCTGTGCGAGATATCAATCAGCACCAAAGGAGGTTCACCTGAAAGCGGTGAAAAGGATCATCCGGTACGTCAAAGGAACCGTGAATTTCGGAATTTGGTATCCTATGGGAACAACTCTTGACATAATAGGATATTCAGATGCCGATTGGGCAAGATCTGTGGATAATCGGAAAAGTATGAGTGGTGCATGTTTTTATCTTGGCCATTGCCTTGTTGCGTGGCATAGTAAAAACCAAAACTGCATTGCACTCTCGACTGCCGAAGCGGAATATATTTCAGCGGGTAGTTGTTCAACTCAACTCATTTGGATGAAAAGCGTGTTGAGCGACTTCCGAATTTCAGCAACTTCGGTAACTATTCTTTGTGACAACAGAAGTGCTATAAATATTTCTAAAAATCCTGTGTTGCACTCAAGAACAAAACACATTGAACTTAGATATCATTTTCTAAGAGAGCTAGTTGAATCAAGTATTCTTCAAATTTCTTATATTTCTACTGAAGATCAATTAGCTGACTTTTTGACAAAACCTTTGGATCAAAAACGGTTTATTCATTTGCGTAAAGCAATAGGAATGCTTTCTTTGAAATAACTCTTTTTGAAACCTTTGCTTAGGTTAGGTTTTGTTTTGTGTTTTTGTTCCTTATCTATGTTTGTACATAGAACATTAATTGAGCATTAATTTAATTGACTTTAACTACATCCTTTCATATATTTAGAAATTTATTATGCTTTGGATATCATAATAATTCATTTGATGCAATGATCATTTATGTCAATTAAGTCATCTTTAATTGATCAAAGTCAATTTCTCTCTCTTGTGATCTCTTAGTATAGTCTTTATCTTATTTGACAATTGAGTCAAGTATGAACTCGAGATCAATTTTTTGTTGAATACCTTTTATCTTAAATAATTGATAGCCAATTGAGGGGAAGTTTATTAAAATGTTTATGCTCAAAAGATGTGGAAAGAGTTACATCCCAATGAGGAGTGTGAAAACTACCACCACATAGAGGAAAGAGCTATCACCTCGGTCGTCCGAGTACTGTGTGCAGCTACCACATGTATACAAAGCATGATTTTTCGTGATTGAATAGATAAAATGCTTTTTGGAATACTTAACTCTGTCAAATTCCAAGGTTGGTATAAGGTGGGTATTTTTATTGAAAGATGCTCAAAGAGTCACTCCTTACAATAAATTGACTAGATATATTATCTAATCTATTTGGAATTTCAAATATCTATCGATCTTGGTGTTTCATTTTCTTTACCATATTAATGATTTGATAAACGCATTACTCATAAGATCGTGATAGATGTCATTGAACTTGTTCAACTTTAAGGGATTTACTTTTTATAAATTTTCGTTTCACTACTTGGATATTATTGATAGATTTAGCATAATCTATTTCTTTTGATATGAAACGATTACTTTTGTTTAAAGTTGACATGCAAAAGTGCTTACATACTTTTTCTAGATTTTCTGGAATTTTTCTAAATTTTTCTAAAAGAAAAGTTGGAGCCGATCCGGACTGGAATTCCTGTTCCGGATCCCGAACGCGGGAATTTTCTGCGGGTAGCCGATCCGGACTGGATTCATAAGCTGTTTCGGACCGCGGCTAGGGTTTTATATGAAACGAAAGGGTTTTGATTTCTTTTTACAACAAACTTTTGTTTTCAAGTCTCCAGAGTTTCTTTCACTAGAATACAACCAATTTGGAGCCTTTGAAACTCGAGTTCTTCGAATTCAAGTAAGTTTTTTTGATCAAAATTCAATTTTTCCACTGTCTTTACATTATTGTTCAAAACGTGAGTGAAAATCATGGGTGGAATTCAATTCTAGATTGTTTTTGGTCAAATTTCTTTTGAAATAAGAACTCTGAGTAGATTAGTTTTGTTTATATGCTTGGTATTCTCATGATTAACGGATTTTTAGGCTTCGATTTTTGAAAATTCGGTTTTAGGGCATATAATGAGAGTTTTTGAAATTAATGGAATTGATCTATTTTTAAAATTCTTTTTGCAAAACTAATTTGATTCTTAGTCTCTCTACACGATAATGATTATTTGGGTACAATTTTTCAAATTTTTGAAAATAAACATGTCACGCCCCGAGTTCAAAAATCAGCGTCTAAATTTTTTTTTTTTTTTTTCAAATCAGAGTTTTATAAACCAAGCCAGGGCATGACAGACCGCCACATATATAGAAGAGTCCCAATTCCCCTTGGGATTGAGCCTTTTCTATATATGCAAGGCTCAGCTTTTACAACAACATCAGAGTAGACTAACTATGTACTACCAAAAGATATTACAACAGCTTAAACAATTTATTTACAAAATTACAACTTGCTAATCCATTAACGGCTGTCCAGGGTCGTTTGCTAACTCGGAATCTCACCAACACGTCCCGACATCCCAGCACCCGATCGATCTGAAAAATGGTCACCCAGGGGGTGTGAGATACATCGACAGTGTATCCCAGTGGGCACGACGAGCCGAAAAATAGCAGATCGTACCTACTGGCATACAATACTAGAGGATAGTAGAAAATCCACATTAGGTAAGCATGATTATGAAGCGAATGATTAATCCATCAATAAGACATATATGGATCTCAACAGGAGTATACTGAAGAAGCGAATAAACAGTCAGCAGGTCTACTGATAATCAAAGAATACTGTGCAATAATAGATACTGAATTAAGCATGCTGAGTAACTGTATAGGCAGGTATCAAACAAATGCTGATGGTAAATGACTGTAATCAAGCAGGAACTGAACAATAAGGGTACAAGATGAAAAGCTACATGTAAATGAATCATGGAGATAATAAAAGCTATGCATCAATCACAATAGCATAAAGTACCCAATCAATGCCACTATTGGTCACGAGGACCTCAGGCAAGCTGCCCACCTGGCACCACCTGGTTGACATTCCCCCCCTGGGGGTCACGGGTCGCCACTGCTGACCACTTTACCGGTAAAGTACACCACTGCGGGGGATCAGCCCGCTAGTGTACGTGAAGAACAACGGTGCGGGCGATCATAATGCAAATGCTCAAGCTCTCGGTCCACTGACTGGGTAATCGGCAATAAGCCGAAAAAATCCCCACTGGGATGCAACAGTAGTATGCCAACATAATTGTCATGCCCCGGGGGTTCGAACGCGCGGAAGAGGAGCCACCGATGCTCCTAATTCAGCTATATATTTTTTTTTGAAAACCATTACTCCCCGGTGCGTGCCCAGACCTGCCGCATATACAAATTCACTCTGCAAACGGGTAGAGTCTCCTTTGTATATGCACGGCGTCTCAACTACAAAGTGCCTCACAAGGTACATCACATACAGTCTTTAACCACACTAGTTGGAGTCTCGTACACATACAACCATTCATCTCACATAATCTACTAGTTTCAACATCTAACATAGAGGCCGTCGATTTGAAAGGATAAATAATCACAAGGTTTTGAAAGCGGCGCCCACTCGACGCCGTTGTTTTAGAAAATCTGTTTCAAAGCCACATAAATCCACAGAGTTTTCAAAACGGCACCCACCCGATGCCGAATTTTGTAAAGCCAGTTCGAAACCACATAAATTCCACAAGGTTTTAAAATCCGGTGCCCACACGACACCCACGTTTTAAAAGCGGTTTTCGCAAACGGTTTTCTTTATTATTATTTTTTTTTCTTTTCATTATTTAAAATGGCCAAGTAAGAAAAGGAACAACATTCATTCGCATATATGGGAAGAGGCAACATCCACTTCAACCCCACGGGGGTGTCGCAATCCACAACTAACTAATATGAGTAATAAAGGAAAAGGGGAAGGAAGAGTCACTGTGTCTGAAGTCGCTCAATGTCAGAACAGCACCCTCGCGGCCTCACCGGTGCCCCTAGCACTCGCCCCTGGACGAACCTGTCACGGAGTGGGGAGTCAGTGACTAGAAATAACATAATATGCAAAAAGGGCTAAAACAAGGCAAACCACGGTAACCAGAGCAACCATCCCCCTCAAACATCGTCAATGACAATCACACCGTGCACCAAGCAAAACCGGGCACCTTTCCCGAACACGGCACCGAGCCCCTGCCCCGGTGTCCCCCGCCGAGCACCTGTCTCGGCCGCCGAGCACCTGCCTCGGCATCACCGCTCACACCCCCCACCTATGACGGCCCCCTTTCCTAACGTCACCGTCACGTGGGGTACACGGGTCAACGTACCACTTTTCCGGAAAAGCACACCCTTGCGGTGGCCAAACCGCCGGTGTGCATGTAGTAACACCAGAGCCTCATAAACAGATATAAATAAACGATTATTTAAATAAAGTAAAACGGGGTCAGCATTGCACATAAAGAACATCTAGAAGAGAAAACACCTTTGCCCATACTAGCACCTTACAATTGTACACCATTTCCCAATTAATCCTGGAGAAAGTACCCACCTCGTGTGTGTCGTCCGGTGCTCGGCTCGTCCGTGACCGTGCGCCTGGTTCCTACAACGTCCCGCACTCCTGAAGGAACAAAGGTATGTCATGGCTAAGGGATCCGAACACTGACACTGATTCCATACCGAAACCGACGACTGACATGATCCCCGGACTCCGCGCGGCGGGGTTCCCCTCACGGCACCGACCTGTGCGGTGCGCGCTCCGTCTGCGCACAGCCCCAACGGCCCCAACCCGTTGCGGTGGCCTGACGGCGCACTTGCCGCGCGGCATGCGGCCTGCGGGTGGCCCGCGCGGCGTGCGGCATGCTGGTGGCCCGCGCGGCCCCAGCCCGCGCGGTGCCCTCCCGCAGGCAGCGCCCGCATGGCTTGCTTGCCGCGCGGCGCCCCGCCTGCAGGCGGCCCGCGCGGCACCTGTCCGCGCGGCACCTGTCCGCGCGGTGCCAGCCTGCGGCGGTGCCCGCTCAGCGCGCCTACCGCGTGGCGCCCCGCCTGCAGGCGGCCCGCGCGGCACCTGTCCGCGCGGTGCCAGCCTGAGGGCGGTGCCCATGCAGCGCGCATGCCGCGCGGCGCCGCGCCTGCAGGCGGCCCGCGCGGCACTTGTCCGCGCGGTGCCAGCCTGCGGGCGGTGCCCGCGCAGCGCGCCTGCCGTGCGGCGCCCCGCCCTGCCGCGCGGGCACCGCCCGCAGGCTGGCATCGTGCGGCACCTGCCCGCGCGGTGCCAGCCTGCGGGCGGTGCCCGCGCGGCGCGCCTGCCGTGCGGCGCCCCGCCTGCAGGCGGCCCGCGCGGCACCTGCCCGCGCGGTGCCAGCCTGCGGGCGGTGCCCACTCGGCGCCTCGCCTGCAGGCGGCCCGCGCGGCACCTGCCTGCGCGGTGCCAGCCTGCGGGCGGTGCCCACGCGGCGCGCCTGCCGCGCGGCGCCCCGCCTGCAGGCGGCCCGCGCGGCACCTGTCCGCGCGGTGCCAGCCTGCGGGCGGTGCCCGCGCGGCGCGCCTGCCGCCCGGTGCCCCGCCTGCAGACGGCCCGCGCGGCACCTGTCCGCGCGGTGCCAGCCACCGCCCGGCGTGCCTGCCGCGCGGCGCCCCACCTGCAGGCGGCCCGCGCGGCGGCGGCGGCGGCTATCGCCTCGTGTCCGGCGATGGCGGAGAAAACCCCCGATCACCCAAACCCACGAAACGATCCCTTATAAGAAAAACGTAAATCAAGAAACCTCCAAAAACTCACCTTGATTCGCGAGGGAAAATGGAGGAAGAGGGATTGCCCGCCTTCGTCCGGCGATCCCCGAAGAAGCTTTGCGCCGCACCTTGGACCGCAAGTGGGGGAAATTGGGTTCCTCTTCCTCTCCTTGCTCGAACGTCCAAACGTCCAAATCGCGTAGGGGGATCCTTATCTCTGCTCGCTTTCCCCTTTAAATCAAATCATCTGACCTAGCCGGATTAAGGAGCCAAGCGGGTCGATGGGTTAAATCCCCGAGTCACCACCCAACATCACAGACAAATCAAAAAAAGGGTCTGGATTACCTCGATTTCCGTGCAAGTCACCAGCACGGTTCTCGGAGCACCTAAAAGGGGGGGGGGTCCAACTTTGAAAAATTAATTCTGGGAGAACCGGAAGTCGGAATTCAAATCCGACTGCACTCCCGTTCTCCGTTTCGCAAGCTCTTCCACCTAAAAATGCCCGCGAGCCCCGACGGACTGTCCGAAAAAACACGAAAAAATAAACCCTCAGTCGGACTGTCAAAAGTGATATAAAAAGGGGAAAAGCTCAAAATAAAGGTCGGGTCTTACAATAATCCCAACTCAAATGATCAACAACAAGCCGAAACAATCCCAACAAGGATGCAATATCAGAACCAACTGAATCTCAACTCATAAGCAGGAATAATCATCAACTACTATAGCATGGATCAGATATAATCAGGGAGTACTGATAATCAGGTATGCAAACTAGCAATGTCCAAAATCCCAACAAGGGTGCAATGCAGAATAGCCACTAGATCTCAATCATAGGCAGAATATAATCAACAACTACTAGAGCATGGATCAGGATATACTGATAATCAAGTATAAATGTGCAAGCTAGCTAATGACCAATCAGGCATGGCAAATGTCCAGAAATAAAGTCATAATAACTGGAAGTAACTAAAGATCAATCATGCAAGGCTAAAAATCTTTTTAGGAAAACAATTTGAAAACAAATTTTATGTCCAAACCTCGAAGAGCTAATGCCTTCGTCCTATCAAACAAGAACAGACTCAGGCGACCCTGCGATGCTTGGACGAAAATATTTGTTGACTAAAATCATTTGTACATCAGTATAAAACTGATCAAAAGGAAGGCAGGCTCGAAATATATCTAGGCTACAAGAACAGGGGGTCCAACCAATACTATACCCCAGAGGGCCGAAATGATAAAGCCCGGACCGAAGATAAACCCACCTGTCGTTTGCAGGCGAACTATTGACTCCAACAGAACGCTCGAAGACTGTGACAACCTGAATCAAAAATGCTGATTAGGGAACAACTTAATCACACTAACCCCAACTCAACTAAAACCCGGATCTTTTCCAGATCAACGCGAATCGTCGGAAATCCGCCGTTCGACTCACTTTGACCCGAACGCGCTTATAAATTTCCGATTTCGACAAAACCTGACGTACAACCTCGGAATACTAAAACATTAGTGTTCGACAATTAACACTTTGCTAGAATCAACCCTTTAATCAAATGTTGGTATAATTACCAAAATGCCCCTCCCGGGAATTCCTTTTGGGTTTCCGGGAGACTCGGGCTTTAAATCCTTTGCCGCTGGCTCAACCAGATTCTACTGGGACTCAACGTCGGCTAGACGGAACCGCCGCAATTTTTCCGAATTGCGCGATTGCCACCGGGATACCGTTAAACCGACGATTTTGCCGATTTACGGACCAATAATCAATTTCTGCTCAACGAGAGCCAATGGACCTCCAACAAAAAGCTTAGAGGATGCGTACACGCTGCCCAAAGACAACCATCATGCTACATTTGCAAGTTGATCCATAAATTTCTCTAAAATTGCATAAAAACACCTATTTAAGCATTGTTTTGTCTCGATCTCCCAATCCAGGAATCCAAAGACAGCGCCGTACGTTTCAGCGCGTCCGTTACGACGAGACGAAACTCGTGCTCACTGGCTTAGACCAACACAAAGCCCAACAACAAAGTTGGCCCATAAACACTTAAGGTCCAAAACAACACTTTGCTACAACTATACTTAATTATACTTGATCAAATTGTAAAATAACAGGAGCATGGCACTTAGTATGGACAAAGGACAGTGATGCTCACCTGCGGCTTGCATGAGAGTGGCCGGAAAGTTGCCCGGAGCAACACCCTCAAAAGCACAAGACTCGTGCTGGCCAACTGCTGATCAGACCAGGCTCAGACCTTATGCAAAGGTGAGCACCACATAAAGGACCCTCCCAGAGGACTTTTGGTCACGGCCAGGCTTGGCGCCGGCGGCCGGAGGCGGCGTATGGCCGGAAAAACACCCACAAAACCATTTAAATATAAAGATGGTCCAACTTTACACACAGGGTTTATTCATCTAACCAAACTTGATGGAAACCATAAATAAGGTGTTAACGACTCACCTGAACGGTTGGCCGGAGCCCCGAGGCGTCGGCGGCGGCCGGAGAAGAAGCTCGGCCAAGCTTCAAGGGTGCACTACAAAGACGGAAATCCTACGTCCAAACATCCATGCAAAATGATAGGAAGCTTTCTACAGATCCTACAGGCATACCTGGGTCACTGGCCGGCAGCGGAAAGCGCCGGCGATGCGCGACGGCGGAGCTCGGCCAAGTTCCCCCGAGCTCGGTGGCCGTTAATGGCGGATTTCTTACCGGAGCACAAGAGGTCCTCCAACTTGGACCAGATGACTCCACTTGGTGCTACGGAGCTTGCCAAGGCGGTGGCCGGCGGCGTGGGGCAGCGGCGGCGCCGGACGGCGAAGGTCGGCCAAAACACAAAATAGCCCGGTTCTAGGGCTGGCTCGTGCGACTCGGATCCTCAACCGATCAGCCTGAGACTTCATGGAGCCCTTGCAGTCATCGAGAGGAAGAGGTTCAACGGTCTTGATCTTCATCTCGCCGGTTGGATCCTTCCCGCGCTCAAGATCGGCCAAAATGGTTTTTCCGGTGACAGGGTGCTCCCGCCGGCAACTGGGACGACGGCGACGGCTCAAACTTCACAGAGGGGTGCCACTCAACGTCAGGAACACACTTCTAGGGTCCATGGGCCAAATAAAAATAATAAGTTCCAACATCTTACCTCGCCGGAGAGAGGAGGAAGAAGAAGCCTTCCCGCGGTGGCGCACGGCGGAGGTCGGCGTTGGCTCCACCCTGACTCGGTCGCGGCCACACAGAGAGACACTTCAGTTGAAGTTAGGACGAACCCAACCTTCCAAGGCACCTCCCACAACTCCAACCCGAGAAGACAACTCTTTGTTGTGGCTTCTCTTGGCTGCTCCGGCAACGGGGATGGCGGTGGCGCCGACGCGACGCTTGGGAGAGGTGGAGGAGATGGTGTCGGTTGCAGAGAGGAGATGAAGGGGTGGCTCGGGTGAGGGAGTCCAAGAGGCATCAATATGCATGTATTAATATGCATATTGTAACAATATGCCAATAAGTCCTCACCTACACAGAATTTGGACTTAAGTCTTTTACCAAAAATACTTATTTCGCATCTCAGTCCCTCTCCAAGAAGTGGCACAGATTTCGGAGCATAAAATATTGGGTTTTTCTACAAAATACTCCATTTTTCAACGTAATTCATGTTTTTTGTGGCATTTCGGTCGTCGAAACGAAAAACAGATTTCGCCACGACGTCCGGCTCATCGAGGCCTTTCAAGTAGCGTATTTGCTTGCTTGATTCGGCGCTCGAATAAAATCTTGGGCCATAATCTACTTTAGGTTGTAGAGCGACGCACGCATTTCGATGCACCCTGTAGTAACCGAGAATTTTAAAAGGTTTAAATAAATTTCTGGATTTACAAATAGCAGAAAATAAATAAATAAAATCCCAAAAATATCGATTTTTGATCGGGGTCTGGTCTCAAAAATCCGAGTTCACCATTGCGACCGTCTCGTCGAAACATGAAAAATTCATATTCATATGTTCTCGATTCGACGGTCGGATCTTCCAGAAATCAGCAAAGAAACCGCGGGCCCCACGACTTAAGTTGTGAATAGTAACCCCTATTTTAAATGGCCCTTTGATCACTAACGGCGGTTTCACTGTCTGGAACCCTGACATAGGGGTATGAGTAGTCAAACCTAACTAATTTCGATGTTCTAAGCACAATGGAACTGACGGATTTCGCGTTTGGCAACCCGGGTGCATCGGAGTGCGTGCACTGTACCGCACTTTACCGAACTAGTTGGCCCGAGATTTCATACGAGCACCAAATCAAGCAAATGAATAGCCTGTTTTGAAGGTCTCGATGAGCCGGACGTCGTGGCGAAGTCTGTTTCGCGATTCGTCGAGCGGATTTTCTCAAAATGCGTGAAATGCATCGAAAAGGGGGTATTTTTGAGAAAACTATAATAATTTATGGGTCAAATTGTTAGGGACTAAAACATCAAGGTGTTGGGTGCATTTTGCACCTACTGTGAAGAGCTCGGAGGCTAGGGTTGAGTGTGAACCGGGTTTGAGGGTTTTACAAAGAATCTTGCATTTATGCTATGGTTGCCTCTTGGTCTGCCTTGGGCCAGAGCACGAGGGGTTTTGGGGATATTTCGAAGCATCAACCCCCTCTTCATCTCCCAGATCAAGCCCTGAGTGCTGGTGGCTGAAGAGAACACTAATCCTTTGAGACCTAGCCCGAGAGAGAGAGAGAAGGAAGAAGGTTTGAACCAACTTCTTCCAAGTTTTGATCTGGAGATCCAGTGGTGTTCTATAGTACCAGAGGAGCGTTCCTGGAGCTTGCTGAGGTTGCGCAAGGAAGAAGAAGAGAAACCGGCTTCTTCCCTCCTTCACCAACTCCGGCTAAGGTGAGGATCCCAAACCATCGGTTGTTTGAACCCAAGACCACTAGAAGTAGGTTAGTTAAGTCCTTAGGATGCTTCGTGCAAAGCCCGAGCTCCCCATGCACACTGGTTGGCCGGCAGGAGCAAGATCTCGCGGGAAACCTAAGTTGCTCCGCCGCGGCTGTTCTCCACAACCAGCGGACCAAAGTTGAAACCAAAATGGTGGACTTTTACTGTTGGAGTCAGTGATCAACTCCACCAAATTTGGTGGAGTTTGATCAAGCCAATCGGTTGCAGAACCAAACCCTAGTTTTTGGAAATTGCACTTCGGCCGAGCTTGCTGCTCCGGCGTTGGCGAGCTTCCCCATCGCCGGCCACCTACCCAGAACTCTTCCTGGGTGTGTGAGGAGTGCATCCATGCACTTGCATGCTGTCCATGCAGCAACAGAGGGTGGCGGCCATGGATGACCCGAAATGAAGTCATGTTGCGGCCGCCGGCGCTCCGGCCAACTCCGGCCGGGGAGGGTTGGTCGGGAAGCTTCCTGTGATCCCTTAGGAAGTTTCCATCCATGTTGGAGGGCTTCAAAGTGCTTCGGTAGAGATTCACCATTAAAGGTGTTAAAGCTCCAATTCGAGCTTGGCCCCGCCGCGCCGCCGCCGGGTCCTGTTGCCGGCCACAGGCACAGGAAGGTTCACTGAGGGTTTTAGCACCTGTTGGTGTTTTTGGTTGAGTCCCAGAAGCCATGGTTGGATGGTCACAATTTTCAAAGCAATAGCATCATCTTCAACCTTATGCTTCGGCCAACCTAGGTTATGGGGAATGCTCAGAGTTGTAAGAATTACTAAAAAAACTATTTAGAGCATTTCCTTCCAAGTTGGAAGCCCCCAGGTGCCTTCTCTGCAGAGATCTAACTTGGGCAATGGCTTGTGTGTTTGTTTATAAACTGTGCACACCACCTGTTTGATCAAATGCCTCAGAGAAGGAAAAGATGGATTCAGGCTTCGAGTTGAATATGAAACTTTCTTAAAAATGTCCCCTGAGCTTGATGCTCACTTCAGATCAAGATGGATCTGTGTGGACTAGTGTTTGGAGCATTGTGAACTTGTGTGTGCGCAGGGTCTTGAATCTGGGTGATCCAGCAGATCTGGGTTACAACTAGGGCAAGCCCTGGGATCCTGGCACAGTCTAGAGACTATTTGATTCTAGAAGTTTCATCTGAAAATGTGTAAATTTAAAGTTGTGTCAAAACCAAGCTTAATGGCAATAGTTGATTGTAATAGTGTATGGGTCTGTTTGCGGAGTTGCAACAGTGTGCTCCCGGCTAATTTGGGGTCACTGAACGCGATGCTCGCGTTTATTTTGGGTTTTGGTGAGCCGAAGAAACGGAAATGCATTTCGGCTAGGTTAGAGAAGTAATTTATGGCCCGAAGTTTTCCTCGAGGATCGTGCTGCCACAAATGGGTGAGCACGGTGTTCAGCAAGTCGAATGTCACCTACTGGAGGTGACGGTTCGTAAAAATGATTCTCTGTTTAAGAGAACGAGCCAAAACAGGGCTTATTTAGTGTATAATACGCATTCTGAATAAGTCGAGGGGCTTGCTGCAATTGTCACAATGTGGAAAAGCTAAATGCATGTTCTAAAACATTATCGACCCTTCGGTGGGTTTCCCGGGGTTTCTGAAAAGCTAAATATGCTTAATATTGCACAAATCGACGAAATGGTCGATTCGCGCTTGTTGCACTTTGAGGATTTGGTAGATCCTGAGTTGTCACCTGGTATTGTTGTAGGCCCCAGTCATCAGGAGCCAGCCCGTGATCCGTCTTGTGGTTATTGAGACCGTCTACCTTGAGGTGGGTTTATCTTCGGTCCGCGTTTTATCAGATCGGCCCTACGGGTGCCGTAGTAGGACGGACCCCTTTGGTACTTGGTTGTTTTGCATATCATGCTTATATTCCAGCAGTTGCTTGTTTATCATATTGAGATATATCATGCTTATATTCCAGCAGTTGCTTGTTATCATATTGAGATATATCATGCTTCTTCAGCAGTAGATATGCATTTCCTGGACACATGCCATGCTTGATTGGTCACTAGCATAGTTCTATACCTGTCTCTATTCTTCACTGCATATTTAGAATAGGAGATACTACTTCAGTATGTGGCATGTTATACTTGTATCCCGGTGGGGATTTTTCTCGGCTTCTTGCCGTCTATGTGGTCAGTGGACCATGGTTTGAGCATCAGCATTATGATCGCCGTCGAGCCAAGCTTTCAGTCGCGCACACCAGCGGATTAGCTACCCGTGTGGGTGTTCTTTACCGGTAGAGAGGTCTGATTGACCCGTGAGCCTTGTGGGGTTATGATAGCTTGCTGGGTGTCCAAAAGTGGTTTAGCCTGAGGCCCCAACGACCAAAAGTGGCTTTTGCCTGAGGTCCATATGCTCCATGGCAGTTTAGCCTTAGGCCCTTGTGGCCAACAGTGGCAGTGGATTGGGTTATTCGTGGTACTACCTTTGATGCACCTTCTTGATATTCCTGCTTACGTGATTACCTGCATTTCATATCTGTTATAGATTTATCATGCATAGTATGATTGTGTTATATATATGCATACTCTGTTCTATTGATCCATATTTGATCTTATTTGGCTTAGACTGTATAGCTGCATTGATCTTCAGTATATCCTACTTCTGTTTCCGCTTATTATTGTATCCAGTAGGTACGGCTTGCTATTTCCCGGCCCGTCGTGCCCACTGGGATACACTCCGGTGTGTCTCACACCCTCGGGTGACTGTTTTTCAGGTCCTTCGGGTGCGGGGACCTTTGGACGTTATGTGTGAGGACGCATGGTAGATTTAACGCTGGTAGGATGTACCCATTTTGATTTAGAAAAACATTGCAACTGTATTTCCATTTTGAGAACTGGATGTATTAACTTATGAACCTTGTGGTTGTAATAGAGTACAACTTATTTAGTATAGCTATCTCGTATCTACTCTGATTGACTGTTTCTGTTAGCCGAGCACATATAGGGAAGGCTCTGTTTGATGTACAGAGACTTTTCTATATGTGTGGCGGTCTGTTCACGCCTTGGAGAAATCAAGATTTTAAACTCTGATTTAAAAAAAAAAAAAAAAAAAATACACCCACTTTTGAATCTCGGGGCGTGACAGATTAGATGGTATCAGAGAATAGGTACACGGTACCTTGGTTTGGGTTAGGATAAACCCTAGGATGACTTGAGTCTGACGTGAGAGCGCGGGGTGTTGTCTTGTGGTTAGGAACTCAGGTGAATTATTTACTAACGAGTTGTTTCCTAACCTTATTGTTGTGGCTACGAGCGGTGATCGCACGCGCTCTGGGCCTGGTGGTGACAGTGGGTGCAGTGTTGGCCGCGATCGTGATACGGGTCGTAGGCATGATGTTTCAGTGGAGCCAGTGGGCTCGAATCGTTCGCAGTGGTTTGGGAGTTAGCTCACCACTTTTGTTGGGTTAGTTCAGCAGATGGCACAGCAGCAGATGACTGCTATTTTTGCACAAGTCCCACCACTAGTCTGTTACGGAATTTGAGTTGGCGTATTTCGTGAATTCGGTTAAGTCTTGAAGATTGAAGATAAAGAAGGTTGGATCATATAACTCAATCTCAAGAAAGAAGAATTCAAAATGATCAGATATGTTTAACTAATTATCTTTGGTGATCCGAATACTTCTTATAGTGTAGAAACACTTGGATGAATTTTTAATTGCATAAAAATCAAAAACTGGACATGGGACATGTTCAGGATCCGGATCAGTCATTCCAATCCGGATCCCAAAGGGTGTTAGTTCATACGCAAATTCAATCCGGATCGTAGTCTCCTTTGATCCGGATCCCGAACACTGGTTTGTACCATAATTTATGTACGATCCGGATCAGGCAGTTCAATCCGGATCCCGAACATTGGTGTTTGGTGAATTGTATGAACGATCCGGATCAAGCACTTCGATCCGGATCCCGAACCTTCGTTTTTCTGGAAACTGTCTGTCTCGCTACTGCAATCCGGATCGCCGAAATCCGATCCGGATCGCCGTCCTGAAAAATTCCAGAAAAGGTTAGTTTTTGATTCTTATCCTCTTCCAACGGTTTCTAACCTATAAATAGACCCTATGATTCATCTTTTAGGGTAACGACGAAAAATGGAATAAAATACGACCGAAATAGAAAAATCCACAAATAGAGAAGAAAGGGAATACTAGATTTAATTCTATGTTTCTTCATCTATTTTATTAGTTTGATTCTAGGTTTTCCAAACTCAGATTTTGAGTAGAATCAAATTAATGAATACTTAGATGGTATTTTCGATCTATTTCTAATCTAAGTATTCGGCGGATCATCACCACCCAAAAAACAACGATTTCCCCAAAATCGGCGCGTGGACTCGCGTGGCCTTGTGGATTCAAGGTGCTACTGCTCTCGTGGATTCGGAGCGAGGTACGTTCGTGGATTCGAGACGTGCTACTGGGTGAAGACCGTGGATTCGGTCGGACGTCGTGGAGTCGACGTTGGACGTCGTGGATTAGGCGTTGGACGCAGATCGTGGATTCGAGAAGCGTTGCGGAGCGAGCGGAGAAGATCAACTAGGAGCGTATGGAAAAAGGTTGAGTCGTCTGTGAGTACGGTATATCACCTTTGTACGTGTTATAATTCTAGTGGATTTCACCGTGTTATCGGTCCCGTGGTTTTTTACTCCGGTTTGGAGTTTTCCACGTAAAAATCTCTGCGTGTTATTTATTTTTCCGCATTGGGTTTTATATCGCAAAGATTTTTGAGTGTTTATTGTTTACACCTATTCACCCCACTCTAGGTGTTTTTTCCCCTATTTAGATCCAATTATACATAACCCAACATAGTCCAGGTGGTTTGAGGTGCTGTTGAGCCTCTAGTTGCCCCCGCGCCACATGATATGTGACCTTTGTCACAGCCAAGATTCCCGGAACTACACCGGTGGCTGCTATTATTGCTGATTCCCCGATTACAGCTATCGAGACGACTATGAGTTTAGCATTTTTTTTTTGTGGAGGAAGTGATTCTGACGACACTTTATAAATACAAGCCTTTGTCGAGTTATGTTCTAAACCTGATCAGTGAAAGTAGCTCGGAATTCAAGATTATTCCGATAGAGGTGGTTGTGACAATGAGCGCGCTAGCGCTGGCATGACTGTTGTACAGATCGATTCGGTGGCCTATGGCCAATAGTGACCCTGATTGGGTTGGTGTTGTAGTCAGGTCCCACCTCTTGCACGGGTTTCGTGGACCGCCTCATACTCTCCTATGAGTATACAACAATTGTATTGGTTGTGGCTGCTACCTTAGTGAGGTAGTATCGGCGGTGCACTATGACTAGAGAGTCTAATGTGTCGAGTGATGTTGATAGGTTGAGGATCCGATATTAATCCTAAATGGATACAAACTGTGGTTGTTTCACACAATGCGTGTGAACTTGCTTTTGGTGTTGAGTTGCCCGTGTTAGCAAGAACTAATTAATTCAAGGTATTGGTGAACACTGGAATAAGGTTCTAGATTATTGTGAGTGGCCATGATGGCACTCGTGACCACATGGTGGTAGTAACAGTTGATATAAGATTATAGTATCGGCATACAGATTCGTGTTGTGAGGAATGTGTGATACCTTGTGTTGGACTCCGGTGGGAGTCATGTCCCCATGTGAGATTGGTGACAGATCATGGTATTTCACCTTTCTTTGATAAGCACGTTGTGTCACGCCCTGTAGTGATCCGGCCTTTCGGGGTATTTTTGACTTACGTGTAGTCATTTAAGCCTTTAAGTGAAGTAAAATTATTCAATTCTTGAAGTTGGCCATTGTGAGATGCTAGTATTTTTCTGCGATAGAGCGCGGGAAAAGAAAGCCGACGGCGCGATCGGATCTGAAATTCGATATCGGGAACCCCCTGAACGGGACCCAAAGTGATATGGTAATTAGTCGTGCATCGGAATCCGTGCTAAATATCTTGCACCCGTTAGAGATAAGGTGGTTTATCTCGTGGGGGATAATTAATTAGTTAATTAATTATCCCAGACGGAAAATTAATTAATTCTCTTACGTACGAATTAAAGAGGAATTAATTAAAGGTAAAGTACGACTATATAAGGGATCCTGAGTATCGGAAAGGAAAAGAAAAGAAAATAAAAACCCTAATCGGAGAGAAGGGAAAAAAAAAAGAAAAGACGGAACCCTAGCCGGAAGAAAGGGAAAGGAGAAAGAGAAGGAGCCCGATCTTCCCGGACACCGAACCGAAGGCAAGAACGCGACCGGACAACCTTCCCGTCGATCTTCGGTTAGTAAAATAATTTATTTAAATTATTTGGGAGTTTTTCGTCATCTCTTTCGTTGAGTTCTTGGTGGTCTTTAATCGAGTTCTTGTTATCGGACCTCCGACCGACGTTTTGGTTGTTCGTCGATCGTTGGTTTAGTCGTTAGAATTATCGTGTTTTTTTTTCGGAGATTTTTGGGATGTTTCGTTGGAACATAGTGGGTTAACGGGAGGCCGCCGCCGCCGTTTTTAAACGGGAGGCCGCCGCCGCCGTTACCATGGTCGCGGGGTCTTCGCCGGAGTCGCACGGGAGCGAAAACGGAGAAGAAACCGCGAAACGGGAGCGCAAACGGAGAAGAAACCGCGAAATTAGGGTTTACTGTGCTGGTCCGTACAGCACGGTCCACGGGTCCAGGTGTGCACCCGGTGCATGCCGCAGCGTCGGAAGCACCAGACCCGGTGCACGGTTTCGTGCACCGGCCCGGCCCAAGGCGCGCGGTGCACGCCTCATGCGTGCACCCGGCGTACGCGCTTGCGGCCGTAGGGCAAGGACCCGGTGCACGCTCGGGTCGTGCACCGGCCCGGCCCGAGATGCGCGGTGCACGCCTCCTGCGTGCACCCGGCGCATGCCGCCGCCGCCTGACGCCGTGAACCCGGTGCACGGTTGCCCCCGTGCACCAACCGACAGCCCGAAGTTCATTTGCTCCGTTTTCGCCCGTTTTTCCACCGTTTTGAGCGCCGTTTTCGCCGTTGGGATCGTTATTTCCGTGGCTTTCTTGGCATGGCCACTTGGGACCTTCTTGGTCATTATTTTATTAGGTCGGGTGCTAATCTCGCCGACGCTCCGCGCCTCGACGAAATCGTCGGGGGCGTGCCGTCGGGTCTCTTTTCTCATCATTTCCGCCGTCGGGGCCTTCTTGGTCTAACCAGGGACGTCCCGAGTGGGCTACCGATTGAGGATTGAGTTTTGTTGGACTTTCCCGTCGAAAAGAGTAAAGTGGGTCTTGTGTTTTCAGATGTTAGTACACGCTTTTGACTATAGTTATCCGTGCGGACTTTCTTTAGGTCCAGACGCGCAGCGGGGGTGCGCGAAAGATTCGGGTGTTCCGATCTCTCTCCAAATAGGTGGGTACGGTTGCTGTAAATACAGCCAGTGCAGTAAGTGCATCTATCGTCATTAAAGTGCTCTTAATTTATCTAACAAAGTAGATGGACAGTTTAACCTTTCGCATAATCGTGTTTTTATCTAACAATTGAAGCGGCTGCGGTCGCATTGTTCATGACACGCCGATCTCGGCAAATCTGTTTTGGGATGCTGCACGTACACAGGCGGATTGGCCTCCGCATGGGTGTACTTTTCCGGAAGAGTGGTCTTGTATGACCCGTGTTCCTCACAAAAGTGTGGGTGCCGTGAGGACCCCTTCGCGCCCGCTGGGAATAGCACACCAGCACCGTGGAAGGGGTAAATGCATCAAAGTAGGTGCTTGTGCACGAGGGGAGACTTTAGTCTCTCCGACAGATAATCTGGGGTTGGTGCCCAATTTAATTGATAATTCTGGGGTTGGTGCCCAGCTTAACATGTGCAGGGTTGTAGCGAAATGGTTTTGGTGTTTCCGGTTTGCTCCTTATTCCTTATTGTTATTAGACATCTACTTTGTTTGTCACTGACATTACCCACTCCGTGACAGGCGCTACGAGAGGCGTTAGCCGGGAGTTTGTCGAGACTGCGTCGCGAGGGCCGTAGTCAGGACACTTGGTTATTATCATTATCTCATTTCTTTTACGCATTTAGTTAATTTGCTTGTGGGTAGTAATAATCGTGGACATGTATTATTTAGCACTGTGGATGAGTTGTACGTTTATAGTTTGGTTCTTTTGGTGATGTTTTTGTATGCGGCATGTTTTCATGATAAACCAAATGACTTCGAAAAGGTTTTCTCAAAACGAAGTGTCGTGTGGGCACGGGTTTTGCAACTGCTGGTTTTATCCTTTCTAAACCATTGATGCCGCTTTATTATTCCGCTTGATGTTGAATGTCTATTATATGGTTGATGGTTGGTGTTGGATGTATGTTGTTGTAAGTGAGACGCCGTGCATATACAAAGGAGACTCTGTCCGCGGACAGTGAGAATTTGTGTATGTGGCGGTCTGGCACGCACCGGGGATGAGGTTTAAATTACCTTGTTAAAAGAAAAAAAAATACACACGATTTTTCGCTTAAATAGACTCAAAAACCCCCGGGGGCGTGACAGACTAAATGGTATCAGAGAAAACAACCATAACCATAGTAGACGTGATCCACATCCACAGTGCAGGGTACCACAAGCAAATTAGACTTGAGATAACCAAGGTATAAGTGCGTAGTACGTGAGAGTACGGGAAAAAGGGGACGTAATGTAGGCGTAATCATAAGACAGGGTATTAGGGTTATAACCTTAGGGTTAACGTGGTTTCTTTGTCTATAGCGGACGATGGCCCGGACTAGATCGTCCACCGAGAATGCGGACGCGGACAGAGTGACCCCGACCACCGCAGAGAACCAGCTCCTCCGACAACAACTGCGGGAAATGGCCGGGCAATTAGCGATGCTGATGGAGCAGGTTCGTCACCTGACACAGCGACAGGCAACCGCGCCAGCCGAGCGCGATCCAACCCCTCCGCCCGAAACCACCGCACCCACTACGGGACCGCAAGGGACGGGTGGTACGACGACGGAACAGCCCCCATCCCCAAGGGACGTACCTACTCCGACGACCACGGGGCCCGTGAAGGGAGCGACAGCAGGGGAGGCCGGAACGACCCCTACTCTCGGGGGGTCCGCCGCGGTAGAAGGGAACACGGAGCAACGAACGACGCGAGAAAGGGTCAGGACGAATTTGGCTGGGTTCAAGAAGCATGACCCTCCCACTTTTGAGGGAGAGACGACCGATCCATGGGTCGTCAAGAAATGGGTGGATACCATGGAAAAACTCTTCGAGGACCTACTGATGGAGGAACACGAGCGGGTTCCACTAGCCGTCCACTTCCTCGAGGGGAATGCACGCATCTGGTGGAAGACGGTACGCCCGGATCCAACTACAAACGACCCGCTACCGACATGGACGGCCTTTAGAGAGGAACTTTTTGACGCTTTCTTCTTCGATAGCGTCAAGCGGCAACTGGAAGACGACCTGAAGAACATTAGACAAGGGAACCGCTCGGTCATGGAATATCAAAGGGAGTTTGTAAGATTTGTGGTTTCTCTTTTTCCTCTTAGATTAGGAACACCGGTTACACCTTAGCCTGCTACCCCTGTTAGACTCTCTCTTTCTCCCTCCCTCAATCTAAAATCCTTAAGTATTAGGCGAAGCCTCCCCCGGCCGATGTGCGCGGGCGGGCTTCGAAGCATAGGAGAACCTTGTGTACTCGGGGCCCGTTAAGGGCCATGCAAGGGATAAATAGGCTCCACCCTATGCCTTGCAGCCGAGAACCCAATGGGGCCGATAGGTAGTTCGGGGCCGCTCCCCATATAAGGATCAGCGGTCCCGTGGTAAGGGAATTTCCAGACGTGTTTCCGGCAGAGCTCCCCGGAGCGCCGCCGGAACGAGAGGTCGACTTCCCTATTGAACTACTTCCCGGCACCAAACCCATCACCAAGGCACCGTACAGGATGGCCTTCGCAGAGTTGAAGGAACTCAAGGCACAGTTGGAGGACCTTTTGGATAAGGGCTTCATCAGACCTAGCGCGTCGCCCTGGGGCGCGCCCGTCCTGTTTGTGAGAAAGAAGGACGGAAGTCTCCGGTTGTGTATCGACTACCGGGAGATAAATAAGGTCACCGTTAAGAACAAGTACCCCCTGCCAAGGATCGACGACCTCTTCGACCAACTACAGGGGGCGACGGTGTTTTCAAAGATTGACCTGCAGTCGGGCTATCATCAGGTCCAGGTCAAGGGGGAGGACATCCCCAAAACGGCTTTTCGGACTCGCTACGGTCATTACGAATTTACTGTAATGCCGTTCGGGCTCACGAATGCCCCGGCAGTGTTCATGGACATGATGAACAGGGTATTCAAACCCTTCCTGGATTTATCCGTGGTGGTCTTCATCGACGATATCCTCATCTATTCCCGTACAGATGAGGAACATGAAGAACATCTGCGTACAGTCCTCCAGACCCTACGGGAACAGAAACTCTACGCCAAACTCAAAAAGTGTGAGTTTTGGCTCCGAGAGGCTGGCTTCTTGGGGCACGTAATCTCGGCGGCTGGGGTCGCAGTCGATCCGAAGAAGATAGATTCGGTGACGGACTGGTCCCAACCGACGACGGTGACGGAGGTTCAAAGCTTTCTAGGATTAGCCGGGTACTACCGGTGCTTCGTGGAGGGTTTCTCCAAGATAGCCACCCCCTTAAACCGCTTGACTAAAAAAGAGGAAAAGTTCATCTGGACGGACAAATGTCAGAGGAGCTTCGAGGAGCTCAAGGATAGATTGACGCGAGCTCCGATTCTCGCCCTGCCGGAACCAGGGGAGGATTACGAAGTGTATTGCGATGCGTCGCGAAACGGACTGGGTGGAGTGCTCATGCAACGGGGGAAGGTTATAGCCTATGCGTCAAGGCAGCTCAAAGAATACGAGTGAAACTACCCCGTGCACGATTTGGAACTCGCAGCGGTTGTGTTCGTCCTCAAGCTTTGGAGACACTACCTGTACGGGGCACACTGCAATGTGTACTCAGACCTTCTGGTGGCCCAAAATGAAGGGAGACGTGACTCGGTTTGTGGCACACTGCCTGGTGTGCCAACGAGTGAAGGCCGAGCACCAGCGTCCAGCAGGAAAATTGCAACCCTTACCGGTGCCCGTGTGGAAGTGGGACATGATTACCATGGATTTTGTGACCGGGTTCCCGAGATCGTCACAGGGACACGATGCAATATGGGTAATCGTGGACCGTCTGACGAAATCGGCCCACTTTCTGCCCATACACACGACGTGGGCGCGGGAACGACTGGCGCAAACCTACATCAACGAGATAGTAAGGTTGCATGGGGTGCCGACGTCCATCACGTCGGACAGGGACACACGATTTGTGTCAAACTTTTAGCAGAGCCTGCAGCGAGCAATGGGAACCAAGTTGCACTTCAGTACGGCTTTTCACCCGCAGACCGATGGACAATCAGAGCGGGTGATACAAATTGTGGAGGACATGCTTCGGGCATGCGTTTTAGACCTGGGCGAAGGGTGGGCACGGTGTTTGCCCTAGTGGAATTTGCCTACAATAACAGTTACCAGGCCAGCATTCAGATGGCACCATACGAGGCCTTGTACGGGCGCCGCTGTCGGTCTCCAATATGCTGGGACGACTTGGGTGAGCGTAAGTTTCTGGGCCCAGATTTGGTGGAGGAGACCGAAGCAAAGGCGCGATTGATTAGACAAAGGCTGCTGACCGCCCAGAGCAGACAGAAAAGCTACGCGGACAACAGACGCCGAGACTTAGAGTTCATGGTGGGTGAGCATGCGTTACTCCGAGTTTCGCCCTCCAAGGGGAACAGACGCTTCGGCTTATGAGGGAGGTAGTAGCAAGGAAGACCTCTTACAAAGAGTAATTTTGGCCACGACCCCAGAGGAACCCTTAGAAGTAATGCTTTGTACCTTCCTGCCCAGTAAGGAGGTAAAGACTTAGTTGCCTTATTTGTTGGCTATTTAGTTAAGGGTTAAATAGGTCCAACTTCCGGCCTTGCGACAATAGACCCGAGGCGTTGTAACAGTATGCCTTGGACGTCCAGGTGAGGTGAGTCGGGCCAAGACCCGAGGCGTTGTAACAGTACGCCTTAGACGTCCAGGTGGGTTGAGTCAGGTCAAGACCGGTGGCATACCGGTTGTCGTTACTGCCAAACCTCGATACGGAGGCTGGCATGGGAGGGAAAGAAACTCCGGAACTAGACAATCCCTTACGTAAGGGTGTAATGGAGTAACCATGAGGAGCGCGAAGCGACTTGGGGACCCAAGACGAAAATGAAGGAAGTTTTTCCAGAAATGTTAGCGAGGGTTGAGTTTAAGTTTCGGGACGAAACTTTTTATAAAGTGTGAGTGGTGTAGTGATCCGGCCTTTCGGGGTATTTTTGACTTACGTGTAGTCATTTAAGCCTTTAAGTGAAGTAAAATTATTCAATTCTTGAAGTTGGCCATTGTGAGATGCTAGTATTTTTCTGCGATAGAGCGCGGGAAAAGAAAGCCGACGGCGCGATCGGATCTGAAATTCGATATCGGGAACCCCCTGAACGGGACCCAAAGTGATATGGTAATTAGTCGTGCATCGGAATCCGTGCTAAATATCTTGCACCCGTTAGAGATAAGGTGGTTTATCTCGTGGGGGATAATTAATTAGTTAATTAATTATCCCAGACGGAAAATTAATTAATTCTCTTACGTACGAATTAAAGAGGAATTAATTAAAGGTAAAGTACGACTATATAAGGGATCCTGAGTATCGGAAAGGAAAAGAAAAGAAAATAAAAACCCTAATCGGAGAGAAGGGAAAAAAAAAAGAAAAGACGGAACCCTAGCCGGAAGAAAGGGAAAGGAGAAAGAGAAGGAGCCCGATCTTCCCGGACACCGAACCGAAGGCAAGAACGCGACCGGACAACCTTCCCGTCGATCTTCGGTTAGTAAAATAATTTATTTAAATTATTTGGGAGTTTTTCGTCATCTCTTTCGTTGAGTTCTTGGTGGTCTTTAATCGAGTTCTTGTTATCGGACCTCCGACCGACGTTTTGGTTGTTCGTCGATCGTTGGTTTAGTCGTTAGAATTATCGTGTTTTTTTTTCGGAGATTTTTGGGATGTTTCGTTGGAACATAGTGGGTTAACGGGAGGCCGCCGCCGCCGTTTTTAAACGGGAGGCCGCCGCCGCCGTTACCATGGTCGCGGGGTCTTCGCCGGAGTCGCACGGGAGCGAAAACGGAGAAGAAACCGCGAAACGGGAGCGCAAACGGAGAAGAAACCGCGAAATTAGGGTTTACTGTGCTTGTCCGTACAGCACGGTCCACGGGTCCAGGCGTGCACCCGGTGCATGCCGCAGCGTCGGAAGCACCAGACCCGGTGCACGGTTTCGTGCACCGGCCCGGCCCAAGGCGCGCGGTGCACGCCTCATGCGTGCACCCGGCGTACCCGCTTGCGGCCGTAGGGCAAGGACCCGGTGCACGCTCGGGTCGTGCACCGGCCCGGCCCGAGATGCGCGGTGCACGCCTCCTGCGTGCACCCGGCGCATGCCGCCGCCGCCTGACGCCGTGAACCCGGTGCACGGTTGCCCCCGTGCACCAACCGACAGCCCGAAGTTCATTTGCTCCGTTTTCCGCCCGTTTTTCCACCGTTTTGAGCGCCGTTTTCGCCGTTGGGATCGTTATTTCCGTGGCTTTCTTGGCATGGCCACTTGGGACCTTCTTGGTCATTATTTTATTAGGTCGGGTGCTAATCTCGCCGACGCTCCGCGCCTCGACGAAATCGTCGGGGGCGTGCCGTCGGGTCTCTTTTCTCATCATTTCCGCCGTCGGGGCCTTCTTGGTCTAACCAGGGACGTCCCGAGTGGGCTACCGATTGAGGATTGAGTTTTGTTGGACTTTCCCGTCGAAAAGAGTAAGTGGGTCTTGTGTTTTCAGATGTTAGTACACGCTTTTGACTATAGTTATCCGTGCGGACTTTCTTTAGGTCCAGACGCGCAGCGGGGGTGCGCGAAAGATTCGGGTGTTCCGATCTCTCTCCAAATAGGTGGGTACGGTTGCTGTAAATACAGCCAGTGCAGTAAGTGCATCTATCGTCATTAAAGTGCTCTTAATTTATCTAACAAAGTAGATGGACAGTTTAACCTTTCGCATAATCGTGTTTTTATCTAACAATTGAAGCGGCTGCGGTCGCATTGTTCATGACACGCCGATCTCGGCAAATCTGTTTTGGGATGCTGCACGTACACAGGCGGATTGGCCTCCGCATGGGGTGTACTTTTCCGGAAGAGTGGTCTTGTATGACCCGTGTTCCTCACAAAAGTGTGGGTGCCGTGAGGACCCCTTCGCGCCCGCTGGGAATAGCACACCAGCACCGTGGAAGGGGTAAATGCATCAAAGTAGGTGCTTGTGCACGAGGGGAGACTTTAGTCTCTCCGACAGATAATCTGGGGTTGGTGCCCAATTTAATTGATAATTCTGGGGTTGGTGCCCAGCTTAACATGTGCAGGGTTGTAGCGAAATGGTTTTGGTGTTTCCGGTTTGCTCCTTATTCCTTATTGTTATTAGACATCTACTTTGTTTGTCACTGACATTACCCACTCCGTGACAGGCGCTACGAGAGGCGTTAGCCGGGAGTTTGTCGAGACTGCGTCGCGAGGGCCGTAGTCAGGACACTTGGTTATTATCATTATCTCATTTCTTTTACGCATTTAGTTAATTTGCTTGTGGGTAGTAATAATCGTGGACATGTATTATTTAGCACTGTGGATGAGTTGTACGTTTATAGTTTGGTTCTTTTGGTGATGTTTTTGTATGCGGCATGTTTTCATGATAAACCAAATGACTTCGAAAAGGTTTTCTCAAAACGAAGTGTCGTGTGGGCACGGGTTTTGCAACTGCTGGTTTTATCCTTTCTAAACCATTGATGCCGCTTTATTATTCCGCTTGATGTTGAATGTCTATTATATGGTTGATGGTTGGTGTTGGATGTATGTTGTTGTAAGTGAGACGCCGTGCATATACAAAGGAGACTCTGTCCGCGGACAGTGAGAATTTGTGTATGTGGCGGTCTGGCACGCACCGGGGATGAGGTTTAAATTACCTTGTTAAAAGAAAAAAAAAATACACACGATTTTCGCTTAAATAGACTCAAAAACCCCCGGGGGCGTGACACGCCCCCGGGGGTTTTTGAGTCTATCAAAGCGGGAAAATCGTGTGTATCTTTTTTTTTCTTCTTAACAAGGTAATTTAAACCTCATCCCCGGTGCGTGCCAGACCGCCACATACACAAATTCTCCCTGTCCGCGGACAGAGTCTCCTTTGTATATGCACGGCGTCTCACTTACAACCACATACAACAATCATCAACCATCAACCATACAATAGACATTCAACATCAAGCGGAATATTAAAGCGGCATCGATGTTTAGAAATGATAAAGCCAGCAATTGCAAAACCCGTGCCCACACGGCACTTCGTTTTGGGAAAACCCTTTTCGGAAATCATTTGGTTTATCATGAAAACATGCCGCATAAGAAACATCATCAAAAGAACCAAACTATAAAAGTACAACTCATCCACAGTGCTAAATACTACATGTCCACGAATATTACTACCCGCAAGCAAATTAACTAAAATAAGCGTAAGAGAACTGAGATAATAACAATAACCAAGTGTTCTGACTACGGGCCTCGCGACGCAGTCTCAACAATCTCCCGGCTAACGCCCCTCGTAGCGCCTGTCACGGAGTGGGTAATGTCAGTGACAAACAAAGTAGATGTCTAAAAGCAATAAGGAATAAGGAGCAAACCGATAACACGAGAACCATTTCGCTAAAACCCTGCACATATTAATTTGGGCACCAACCCAAAACATCTGTCGGAGAGACTAAAGTCTCCCATCGTGCGCAAACACCTACTTTGATGCATTACCCCTTTCGCGGTGCTGGTGTGCTATTCCCAGCGGGCGCGAAGGGGTCCTCACGGCACCCACACTTTTGTGAGGATCACGGGTCATAAGAGACCACTCTTCCGGAAAAGTACACCCATGCGGAGGCCAATCCGCCTGTGTACGTGCAGCAATCCCAAAACGGATTTGCCGAGATCGGCGTGTCATGAGCATTGCGACCGCAGCCGCTTCCATTGTTAGATAAACACGATTATGCGAAAGGTTAAACTGTCCATCTACTTTGTTAGATAAATTGAGAGCACTTTAATGACGATAGAGCACTTACTGCACTGGCTGTATTTACAGCAACCGTACCCACCTATTTGGAGAGAGATCGGAACACCCGAATCTTTCGCGCACCCCCGCTGCGCGTCTGGACCTAAAGAAAGTCCGCACGGATAACTATAGTCAAACGCGTGTACTAACATCCGAAAACACAAGACCCAATTTACTCTTTTCGACGAAAAAGTCCAACAAACTCAATCCTCAACCGGTAGCCCACTCGGGACGTCAATGGTTAGACCAAGAAGGCCCCGGCGGCGAAAATGATGAGAGACGAGACCCGACGGCGCGCCCCCGACAATTTCGTCGAGGCGCGGAGCGTCGGCGAAATCGGCACCCAACAAAATAAAACAGTGACCAAAAAGATCCCAAGTTGCCATGCCAAGAAAACCGCGGAGATTGTGATCCCAACGGCGAAGACGGCGCTCAAAACGGTGGAAAAACGGACCCAAACGGAGCAAATGAACTTCGGCTGTCGTTGGTGCACGGGGGCAACCGTGCACCGGGTTTCACGGCGTCAGGCGACGGCGGCATGCGCCGGGTGCACGCAGGAGGCGTGCACCGCGCATCTCGGGCCGGGCCGGTGCACGACCCGAGCGTGCACCGGGTCCTTGCCCTTCGCCGCAAGCGCGTGGCGCCGGGTGCACGCATGAGGCGTGCACCGCGCGCCTTGGGCCAGGCCGGTGCACGAAACCGTGCACCGGGTCTGGTGCTTCCGACGCTGTGGGCATGCACCGGGTGCACGCCTGGACCGTGGACCGTGCTGTACGGACCAGCACAGTAAACCCTAATTTCGCGGTTTCTTCGCCGTTTTCGCTCCCTGTTTCGCGATTTCTTCTCCGTTTTCGCTCCCGTGCGACTCCGGCGAAGACCCCGCGACCATGGTAACGACGGCGGCGGCCTCCCGTTTAACAACGGCGGCGGCGGCCTCCCGTTAACCCGCTATGTTCCAACGAAACATCCCCGAAAATCTCCGAATGAATCCGCGTAAATCTAACGGCTAAACCGTTGATCCACGAACAACCAAAACATACATCGGAAACCCGATCGAATTTTCGACCAAGTCCGATAAAAAGAAACCGACTAAAAATCATCGATTTAAACCTCGATAAAAACCATCGATCACCCTCGATCAAGAACGAGAATAAAACATGGATTGAACCCGACGAAAATCCGCGATCGATGTACTAATTAAAACGACCTTACGAGAACACGAAAAACCCCGATTAATTCTACAAAAAGATTAACGACCCTAACCTCAATCTATCGGAATTAAAGAACCGATCTTGTTTCCTTCCGGCGTTGGAGACCCGATCCGCTCCCCGTAGACATGGCGTCTCGTTCTCCGATTCCGGCACGTGAAATCGGGCGATCGGGTTCCTCCGCTTCCTCCTTCTTTTTCTCTTTTCTCCTCCGGTTAGGTTCCATCTTTTCTTTTCTTTTCCTCTTCTCACCGATTAGGGTTTTTATTTTCTTTTCTTTTCTTTCCGATAATCGGGATCCCTTAAATAGTCGTACTTTACCTTTAATTAATTTCCCTTTAATTCGTACGTAGGAGAATTAATTAATTTTCCGTCTGGGATACTTAATTAACTAATTAATTATCCCCCACGAGATAACCCACCTTATCTCTAACGGGTGCAAGATATTTAGCACGGATTCCGATGCACGACTAATCACCGTATCACTTTGAATCCCGTTCAGGGGGTTCCCGATATCGGATTTCAGATCCGATCGCGCCGTCGGCTTTCTTTTTCCGCGCTCTATCGCAGAAAATACTAGCATCTCACAATGGCCAACTTCAAGAATTGAATAATTTTATTTCCCTTAAAGGCTTAAATGACTATACGTAAGTCAAAAAAATATTCCAAAAGGCCGGATCACTACACCACTCACACTTTATAAAAAGTTTCGTCCCGAAACTTAATCTCAACCCTCGCTACACATTTCTGGGAAAACTTCCTTCATTTTCGTCTTGGGTCCCCAAGTCGCTTCGCGCTCCTTATGGTTACTCCATTACACCCTTACGTAAGGGATTGTCCAATTGCGGAGTTTCTTTCCCTCCCATGCCAGCCTCCGTATCGAGGTTTGGCAGTAACGACAACCGGTATGCCACCGGTCTTGACCTGACTCAACCCACCTGGACGTCTAAGGCGTACTGTTACAACGCCTCGGGTCTAGGCCCGACTCACCTCACCTGGACGTCCAAGGCATACTGTTACAACGCCTCGGGTCTATTGTCGCAAGGCCGGAAGTTGGACCTATTTAACCCTTAACTAAATAGCCAACAAATAAGACAACTAAGTCTTTACCTCCTTACTGGGCAGGAAGGTACAAAGCATTACTTCTAAGGGTTCCTCTGGGGTCGTGGCCAAAATTACTCTTTGTAAGAGGTCTTCCTTGCTACTACCTCCCTCGTAAGCCGAAGCGTCTGTTCCCCTTGGAGGGCGAAACTCGGAGTAACGCATGCTCACCCCCCATGAACTCTAAGTCTCGGCGTCTGTTGTCCGCGTAGCTTTTCTGTCTGCTCTGGGCGGTCAGCAGCCTTTGTCTAATCAATCGCGCCTTTGCTTCGGTCTCCTCCACCAAATCTGGGCCCAGAAACTTACGCTCACCCAAGTCGTCCCAGCATATTGGAGACCGACAGCGGCGCCCGTACAGGGCCTCGTATGGTGCCATCTGAATGCTGGCCTGGTAGCTGTTATTGTAGGCAAATTCCACTAGGGCAAACACCGTGCCCACCCTTCGCCCAGGTCTAAAACGCATGCCCGAAGCATGTCCTCCACAATTTGTATCACCCGCTCTGATTGTCCATCGGTTTGCGGGTGAAAAGCCGTACTGAAGTGCAACTTGGTTCCCATTGCTCGCTGCAGGCTCTGCTAAAAGTTTGACACAAATCGCGTGTCCCTGTCCGACGTGATGGATGTCGGCACCCCATGCAACCTTACTATCTCGCTGATGTAGGTTTGTGCCAGTCGTTCCCGCGTCCACGTCGTGTGTATGGGCAGAAAGTGGGCCGATTTCGTCAGACGGTCCACAATTACCCATATTGCATCGTGTCCCTGTGACGATCTCGGGAACCCGGTCACAAAATCCATGGTAATCATGTCCCACTTCCACACGGCACCGGTAAGGGTTGCAATTTTCCTGCTGGACGCTGGTGCTGCGGCCTTCATTTTGGGCCACAAATCGAGTCATGTCTCCCTTCATTTTGGGCCACCAGAAGGTCTGTTTGACGTCCTTGTACATCTTCGTTCCCCCGGGATGCGCTGTATATGGAGCTGTATGCGCCTCCCGCAGGATTTCCTCTTTGAGTTCTGGTAGATCCGGCACGCAGATTCGTCCCCGAAATCGTATGGTGCCGTCGGAGTTTACTGTGAAATCACCTCCTGGGTCGGCAGTTACTCTACCTCGCACCAGCTGGAGTTGGTCATCAGTCGACTGCCCTTCGAGAATTCTGTCAAGCAGGGTAGGTCTGACCACCAGTGTCAGAAGTCGTTCGACTGTACCCGCTGGTACTACTTCTAGTCTTAATCGCGAAAATTCCGCAATCAGACCATCTTGCTGGGTGATGGCACTTACCCCTGCCTTCTCGGCCTGTCCCTTACGGCTCAGGGCGTCGGCCACCACGTTTGCCTTTCCCGGGTGGTAGTGGATCGTTAAATTGTAATCCTTCAATAGCTCGAGCCACCGTCTTTGTCGCAAATTTAACTCCTTTTGGGTGAAAAGGTACTTAAGACTTTTATGATCTGAGTACACATTGCAGTGTGCCCCATACAGGTAGTGTCTCCAAAGCTTGAGGACGAACACAACTGCTGGGAGTTCCAAATCGTGCACGGGGTAGTTTCGCTCGTATTCTTTGAGCTGCCTTGACGCATAGGCTATAACCTTTCCCCGTTGCATGAGCACTCCACCCAGTCCATTTCGCGACGCATCGCAATACTTCATAATCCTCCCCTGGTTCCGGTAGGGCGAGAATCGGTGCTCGCGTCAATCTATCCTTGAGCTCCTCGAAGCTCCTCTGACATTTGTCCGTCCAGATGAACTTTTCCCCCTTTTTAGTCAAACGGTTTAAGGGGGTGCTATCTTGGAGAAACCCTCCACGAAGCGCCGGTAGTACCCGGCTAATCCTAGAAAGCTTCGAACCTCTGTTACCGTCGTCGGTTGGGACCAGTCCGTCACCGAATCTATCTTCTTCGGATCGACTGCGACTCCAGCCGCTGAGATTACGTGCCCCAAGAAGCCAACCTCTCGAGCCAAACTCACACTTTTTGAGTTTGGCGTAGAGTTTCCGTTCCCGTAGGGTCTGGAGGACTGTGCGCAGATGTTCTTCATGTTCCTCTCGTCTGTACGGGAGTAGATGAGGATATCGTCGATGAAGACCACCACGAATAAATCCAGAAGGGTTTGAATACCCTGTTCATCATGTCCATGAACACTGCCGGGCATTCGTGAGCCCGAACGGCATTACTGTAAATTCGTAATGACCGTAACGAGTCCGAAAAGCCGTTTTGGGGATGTCCTCCCCCTTGACCTGGACCTGATGATAGCCCGACTGCAGGTCAATCTTTGAGAACACCGTCGCCCCCTGTAGTTGGTCGAAGAGGTCGTCGATCCTTGGCAGGGGTACTTGTTCTTAACGGTGACCTTATTTATCTCCCGGTAGTCGATGCACAACCGGAGACTTCCCCGTCATTCTTTCTCACAAACAGGACGGGCGCGCCCCAGGGTGACGCGCTAGGTCTGATGAAGCCTTTATCCAAAAGGTCCTCCAACTGTGCCTTGAGTTCCTTCAACTCTGCGAAGGCCATCCTGTACGGTGCCTTGGTGATGGGTTTTGGTGCCGGGAAGTAGTTCAATGGGAAAGTCGACTTCTCGTTCCGGCGGCGCTCCGGGGAGCTCTGCCGGAAACACGTCCAGAAATTCCTTTACCACGGGACCGCTGATCCTCATCTGGGGAGCGGCCCTGAACTACCTATCGGCCCATTGGGTTCTCGGCTGCAAGGCATAGGGTGGAGCCTATTTATTCCTTGCATGGCCCTTAACGGGCCCCGAGTACACAAGGTTCTCCTATGCTTCGAAGCTCGCCCGCGCACATCGGCCGGGGGAGGCTTCGCCTAGTACTTAAGGATTCTAGAGAGAGGGAGCGAGAGAGAGAGTCTAACAGGGGTAGCAGGTTAAGGTGTGACCGGTGCTCCTAATCTAAGAGGGAAAAAAGTGAACCAAAAATTTACCTGCCGTTACTAGGTCTGGGACGTAGCGTCCTCCACTGCAGTATCCCAGGGAGCCCGTCCACAGCCCTTGGGCCAAGCGTCGTACGGCGTGCTGGGAAGGGACTTGACGTCTGAGGAGTCTGCGGATTGCTGGTCGTCAGGCGAATCCTTTGGCTGAACGGGGGCCGCAGCACTCTCTAGTCCTTCCAATTGCCGCTTGACGCTATCGAGAAGAAAGCGTCAAAAAGTTCCTCTCTAAAGGCCGTCCATGTCGGTAGCGGGTCGTTTGTAGTTGGATCCGGGCGTACCGTCTTCCACCAGATGCGTGCATTCCCTTCGAGGAAGTGGACGGCTAGTGGAACCCGCTCGTGTTCCTCCATCAGTAGGTCCTCGAAGAGTTTTTCCTATGGTATCTACCCATTTCTCGACGACCCATGGATTGTCGTCTCTCCCTCAAAAATGGGAGGGTCATGCTTCTTGAACCTAGTCAAATTCGTCCTGACTGACCTTTCCTCCGCGTCGTTCGTTGCTCCGTGACCCCTCCTACAGCGGCGGACCCCCCGGGGTAGGGGTCGTCCTGCCTCCCCTGTTGTAGCTCCCATCACGGGCCCGTGGTCGTCGGAGTAGGTACGTCCCTTGGAGATGGAGGCTGTTCCGTTGTCGTACCACCCGTCCCTTGCGTCCCGTAGTGGGTGCGGTGGTTCCGGGCGGAGGGTTTGATTGCGCTCGGCTGGCGCGGTTGCTTGTCGTGGGCCAGGTGACGAACCTGCTCCGTCAGCGTCGCTAATTGCCCGGCCATTTCCCGCTGTGTGTGTGGACGGAGGGAGCTGTTCTCTCTGCGGCGGTCGGGCCACTCTGTGCGCCTCATTCCTCTCGGTGGACGATCTAGTCCGGGCCATCGTCCGCTATAGACAAAGAAACCACTTTAACCCTAAGTTTAACCAATACCCGTGCCTTACGATTATCCCTACATTACGTCCCCTATTCCCCGTACTCTCACGTACTACGCACGCAATTATACTTGGCTATCTCAAGTCTAATTTGCTTGTGGTACCCTGAACTGTGGAGTGGATGTGATCACGTCTACTATGGTTATGGTTGTTTTCCCTCTATACCATTAATCTGTCACCCCCGGGGGTTTTTGAGTCTATCAAAGCGGAAAATCGTGTGATCTTTTTTTTTCTTCTTACAAGGTAATTTAAACCTCATCCCCTGGGCGTGCCCCCAGACCGCCACATACACAAATTCTCCTGTCCGCGGACAGAGTCTCCTTTGTATATGCACGGCGTCTCACTTACACCACATACAACAA
>CM055067.1:9119935-9208689 GCA_029204045.2 Tillandsia leiboldiana | reverse complement strand
CGCGGACAGTGAGAATTTGTGTATGTGGCGGTCTGGCACGCACGGGGATGAGGTTTAAATTACTTGTTAAAAGAAAAAAAAATACACACGAGTTTCGCTAAATAGACTCAAAAACCCCCGGGGGCGTGACACCCCCTGTCACGCCCCCGGGGGTTTTTGAGTCTATCAAAGCGGAAAATCGTGTGTATCTTTTTTTTTCTTCTTAACAAGGTAATTTAAACCTCATCCCCGGTGCGTGCCAGACCGCCACATACACAAATTCTCCCTGTCCGCGGGACAGAGTCTCCTTTGTATATGCACGGCGTCTCACTTACAACCACATACAACAATCATCAACCATCAACCATACAATAGACATTCAACATCAAGCGGAATATTAAAGCGGCATCATGTTTAGAAATGATAAAGCCAGCAATTGCAAAACCCGTGCCCACACGGCACTTCGTTTTGGGAAAACCCTTTTCGAAATCATTTGGTTTATCATGAAAACATGCCGCATAAGAAACATCATCAAAAGAACCAAACTATAAAAGTACAACTCATCCACAGTGCTAATACTACATGTCCACGAATATTACTACCGCAAGCAAATTAACTAAAATAAGCGTAAGAGAACTGAGATAATAACAATAACCAAGTGTTCTGACTACGGGCCTCGCGACGCAGTCTCAACAATCTCCGGCTAACGCCCCTCGTAGCGCCTGTCACGGAGTGGGTAATGTCAGTGACAAACAAAGTAGATGTCTAAAAGCAATAAGGAATAAGGAGCAAACCGATAACACGAGAACCATTTCGCTAAAACCCTGCACATATTAATTTGGGCACCAACCCCAAAACATTTGTCGGAGAGACTAAAGTCCCCTCGTGCGCAAACACCTACATGCATTTACCCCTTTCGCGGTGCTGGTGTGCTATTCCCAGCGGGCGCGAAGGGGTCCTCACGGCACCCACACTTTTGTGAGGATCACGGGTCATAAGAGACCACTCTTCCGGAAAAGTACACCCATGCGGAGGCCAATCCGCCTGTGTACGTGCAGCATCCCAAAACGGATTTGCCGAGATCGGCGTGTCATGAGCATTGCGACCGCAGCCGCTTCCATTGTTAGATAAAAACACGATTATGCGAAAGGTTAAACTGTCCATCTACTTTGTTAGATAAATTGAGAGCACTTTAATGACGATAGATGCACTTACTGCACTGGCTGTATTTACAGCAACCGTACCCACCTATTTGGAGAGAGATCGGAACACCCGAATCTTCGCGCACCCCCGCTGCGCGTCTGGACCTAAAGAAAGTCCGCACGGATAATAGTCAAAAGCGTGTACTAACATCCGAAAACACAAGACCCAATTTACTCTTTTCGACGAAAAAGTCCAACAAAACTCAATCCTCAATCGGTAGCCCACTCGGGACGTCAATGGTTAGACCAAGAAGGCCCGACGGCGAAAATGATGAGAGAAGAGACCCGACGGCGCGCCCCCGACGATTTCGTCGAGGCGCGGAGCGTCGGCGAAATCGGCACCAACATAATAAAACATGACCAAAAGGTCCCAAGTTGCCATGCCAAGAAAGCCACGGAAATAACGATCCCAACGGCGAAGACGGCGCTCAAAACGGTGGGAAAAACGGACCCAAACGGAGCAAATGAACTTCGGGCTGTCGGTTGGTGCACGGGGGCAACGTGCACCGGGTTCACGGCGTCAGGCGGCGGCGGCATGCGCCGGGTGCACGCAGGAGGCGTGCACCGCGCATCTCGGGCCGGGCCGGTGCACGACCCGAGCGTGCACCGGGTCCTTGCCCTTCGGCCGCAAGCGCGTGCGCCGGGTGCACGCATGAGGCGTGCACCGCGCGCCTTGGGCCGGGCCGGTGCACGAAACCGTGCACCGGGTCTGGTGCTTCCGACGCTGCGGGCATGCACCGGTGCACGCCTGGACCCGTGGACCGTGCTGTACGGACAAGCACAGTAAACCCTAATTCGCGGTTTTCTTCGCCGTTTTCGCTCCCGTTCGCGATTCTTCTCCGTTTTCGCTCCCGTGCGACTCCGGCGAAGACCCCGCGACCATGGTAACGACGGCGGCGGCCTCCCGTTTAACAACGGCGGCGGCGGCCTCCCGTTAACCCACTATGTTCCAACGAAACATCCCCAAAAATCTCCGAATAAATCCGCGGTAAATCTAACGGCTAAACCGTTGATCCACGAACAACCAAAACATAATCGGAACCCGATCGAATTTCGACCAAGTCCGATAAAGAAACGACTAAAAATCATCGATTAACTCGATAAAAACCATCGATCACCCTCGATCAAGAACGAGAATAAAACATGGATTGAAACCCGACGAAAATCCGCGATCGATGTACTAATTAAAACGACCTTACGAGAACACGGAAAAACCCCGATTAATTCTACAAAAAGATTAACGACCACTAACCTCAATCTATCGGAATTAAAGAACCGATCTTGTTTCCTTCGGCGTTGGAGACCCGGATCCGCTCCCCGTAGACGATGGCGTCTCGTTCTCGATCTCCGGCACGTGAATCGGGGCGATCGGGTTCCTCCGCTTCCTCCTTCTTTCTCTTTTCTCCTCCGGTTAGGGTTCCGTCTTTCTTTTCTTTTTCTCTTCTCACCGATTAGGGTTTTTATTTTCTTTTCTTTTCTTTCCGATAATCGGGATCCCTTATATAGTCGTACTTTACCTTTAATTAATTTCCCTTTAATTCGTACGTAAGAGAATAATTAATTTTCCGTCTGGGATAATTAATTAACTAATTAATTATCCCCACGAGATAACCACCTTATCTCTAACGGGTGCAAGATATTTAGCACGGATTCCGATGCACGACTAATCACCGTATCACTTTGAATCCCGTTCAGGGGGTCCCGATATCGGATTTCAGATCCGATCGCGCCGTCGGCTTTCTTTTTCCGCGCTCTATCGCAGAAAAATACTAGCATCTCACAATGGCCAACTTCAAGAATTGAATAATTTTATTTCACTTAAAGGCTTAAATGACTATACGTAAGTCAAAAAATATTCCGAAAGGCCGGATCACTACACCACTCACACTTTATAAAAAGTTTCGTCCCGAAACTTAATCTCAACCCTCGCTAACAATTTCTGGGAAACTTCCTTCATTTTCGTCTTGGGTCCCCAAGTCGCTTCGCGCTCCTCATGGTTACTCCATTACACCCTTACGTAAGGGATTGTCCAGTTGCGGAGTTTCTTTCCCTCCCATGCCAGCCTCCGTATCGAGGTTTGGCAGTAACGACAACCGGTATGCCACCGGTCTTGACCTGACTCAACCCACCTGGACGTCTAAGGCGTACTGTTACAACGCCTCGGGTCTGGCCCGACTCACCTCACCTGGACGTCCAAGGCATACTGTTACAACGCCTCGGGTCTATTGTCGCAAGGCCGGAAGTTGGACCTATTTAACCCTTAACTAAATAGCCAACAAATAAGACAACTAAGTCTTTACCTCCTTACTGGGCAGGAAGGTACAAAGCATTACTTCTAAGGGTTCCTCTGGGGTCGTGGCCAAAATTACTCTTTGTAAGAGGTCTTCCTTGCTACTACCTCCCTCGTAAGCCGAAGCGTCTGTTCCCCTTGGAGGGCGAAACTCGGAGTAACGCATGCTCACCCACCATGAACTCTAAGTCTCGGCGTCTGTTGTCCGCGTAGCTTTTCTGTCTGCTCTGGGCGGTCAGCAGCCTTTGTCTAATCAATCGCGCCTTTGCTTCGGTCTCCTCCACCAAATCTGGGCCCAGAAACTTACGCTCACCCAAGTCGTCCCAGCATATTGGAGACCGACAGCGGCGCCCGTACAGGGCCTCGTATGGTGCCATCTGAATGCTGGCCTGGTACTGTTATTGTAGGCAAATTCCACTAGGGCAAACACCGTGCCCACCCTTCGCCCAGGTCTAAAACGCATGCCCGAAGCATGTCCTCCACAATTTGTATCACCCGCTCTGATTGTCCATCGGTCTGCGGGTGAAAAGCCGTACTGAAGTGCAACTTGGTTCCCATTGCTCGCTGCAGGCTCTGCTAAAAGTTTGACACAAATCGCGTGTCCCTGTCCGACGTGATGGACGTCGGCACCCCATGCAACCTTACTATCTCGTTGATGTAGGTTTGTGCCAGTCGTTCCCGCGTCCACGTCGTGTGTATGGGCAGAAAGTGGGCCGATTTCGTCAGACGGTCCACAATTACCCATATTGCATCGTGTCCCTGTGACGATCTCGGGAACCCGGTCACAAAATCCATGGTAATCATGTCCCACTTCCACACGGGCACCGGTAAGGGTTGCAATTTTCCTGCTGGACGCTGGTGCTCGGCCTTCATTTGGCCACCACCAGTCATGTGTCCCACATTGGTCACCGAGTCTGTTGGGGGGCCCAGAGGGTCTGTTTGACGTCCTTGTACATCTTCGTTCCCCCGGGATGCGCTGTATATGGAGCTGTATGCGCCTCCCGCAGGATTTCCTCTTTGAGTTCCGGTAGATCCGGCACGCAGATTCGTCCCCGAAATCGTATCGTGCCGTCGGAGTTTACTGTGAAATCACCTCCTGGTCGGCAGTTACTCTACCTCGCACCAGCTGGAGTTGGTCATCAGTCGACTGCCCTTCGAGAATTCTGTCAAGCAGGGTAGGTCTGACCACCAGTGTCAGAAGTCGTTCGACTGTACCCGCTGGTACTACTTCTAGTCTTAATCGCGAAAATTCCGCAATCAGACTATCTTGCTGGGTGATGGCACTTACCCCTGCCTTCTCGGCCTGCCCTTACGGCTCAGGGCGTCGGCCACCACGTTTGCCTTTCCCGGGTGGTAGTGGATCGTTAAATCGTAATCCTTCAATAGCTCGAGCCACCGTCTTTGTCGCAAATTTAACTCCTTTTGGGTGAAAAGGTACTTAAGACTTTTATGTCTGAGTACACATTGCAGTGTGCCCCATACAGGTAGTGTCCTCCAAAGGCTTGAGGACGAACACAACTGCTGGGAGTTCCAAATCGTGCACGGGGTAGTTTCGCTCGTATTCTTTGAGCTGCCTTGACGCATAGGCTATAACCTTTCCCCGTTGCATGAGCACTCCACCCAGTCCATTTCGCGACGCATCGCAATACACTTCATAATCCTCCCCTGGTTCCGGTAGGGCGAGAATCGGTGCTCGCGTCAATCTATCCTTGAGCTCCTCGAAGCTCCTCTGACATTTGTCCGTCCAGATGAACTTTTCCCCTTTTTAGTCAACGGTTTAAGGGGGTGGCTATCTTGGAGAAACCCTCCACGAAGCGCCGGTAGTACCCGGCTAATCCTAGAAAGCTTCGAACCTCTGTTACCGTCGTCGGTTGGGACCAGTCCGTCACCGAATCTATCTTCTTCGGATCGACTGCGACTCCAGCCGCTGAGATTACGTGCCCCAAGAAGCCAACCTCTCGGAGCCAAAACTCACACTTTTTGAGTTTGGCGTAGAGTTTCCGTTCCCGTAGGGTCTGGAGGACTGTGCGCAGATGTTCTTCATGTTCCTCGTCTGTACGGGAGTAGATGAGGATAACGTCGATGAAGACCACCACGAATAAATCCAGGAAGGGTTTGAATACCCTGTTCATCATGTCCATGAACACTGCCGGGCATTCGTGAGCCCGAACGGCATTACTGTAAATTCGTAATGACCGTAACGAGTCCGAAAAGCCGTTTTGGGGATGTCCTCCCCCTTGACCTGGACCTGATGATAGCCCGACTGCAGGTCAATCTTTGAGAAACACCGTCGCCCCCTGTAGTTGGTCGAAGAGGTCGTCGATCCTTGGCAGGGGTACTTGTTCTTAACGGTGACCTTATTTATCTCCCGGTAGTCGATGCACAACCGGAGACTTCCGTCATTCTTTCTCACACAACAGGACGGGCGCGCCCCAGGGTGACGCGCTAGGTCTGATGAAGCCTTTATCCAAAGGTCCTCCAACTGTGCCTTGAGTTCCTTCAACTCTGCGAAGGCCATCCTGTACGGTGCCTTGGTGATGGGTTTGGTGCCGGGAAGTAGTTCAATGGGAAAGTCGACTTCTCGTTCCGGCGGCGCTCCGGGGAGCTCTGCCGGAAACACGTCCAGAAATTCCTTACCACGGGACCGCTGATCCTCATCTGGGGAGCGGCCCTGAACTACCTATCGGCCCATTGGGTTCTCGGCTGCAAGGCATAGGGTGGAGCCTATTTATTCCTTGCATGGCCCTTAACGGGCCCCGAGTACACAAGGTTCTCCTATGCTTCGAGCTCGCCCGCGCACATCGGACCGGGGGAGGCTTCGCCTAGTACTTAAGGATTCTAGAGAGAGGGAGCGGAGAGAGAGTCTAACAGGGGTAGCAGGTTAAGGTGTGACCGGTGCTCCTAATCTAAGAGGGAAAAAAGTGAAACCAAAAATTTACCTGCCGTTACTAGGTCTGGGACGTAGCGTCCTCCACTGCAGTATCCCAGGGAGCCCGTCCACAGCCCTTGGGCCAGCGTCGTACGGCGTGCTGGGGAAGGGACTTGACGTCTGAGGAGTCTGCGGATTGCTGGTCGTCAGGCGAATCCTTTGGCTGAACGGGGCCGCAGCACTCTCTAGTCCTTCCAATTGCCGCTTGACGCTATCGGAGAAGAAAGCGTCAAAAAGTTCCTCTCTAAAGGCCGTCCATGTCGGTAGCGGGCGTTGTAGTTGGATCCGGGCGTACCGTCTTCCACCAGATGCGTGCATTCCCTTCGAGGAAGTGGACGGCTAGTGGAACCCGCTCGTGTTCCTCCATCAGTAGGTCCTCGAAGAGTTTTTCTATGGTATCTACCCATTTCTCGACGACCCATGGATTGGTCGTCTCTCCCTCAAAAATGGGAGGGTCATGCTTCTTGAACCTAGTCAAATTCGTCCTGACCCTTTCTCGCGTCGTTCGTTGCTCCGTGACCCCTCCTACAGCGGCGGACCCCCCGAGGGTAGGGGTCGTTCCTGCCTCCCCTGTTGTAGCTCCCATCACGGGCCCCGTGGTCGTCGGAGTAGGTACGTCCCTTGGAGATGGAGGCTGTTCCGTTGTCGTACCACCCGTCCCTTGCTGTCCCGTAGTGGGTGCGGTGGTTCCGGGCGGAGGGTTTGGATTGTGCTCGGCTGGCGCGGTTGCTTGTCGTGGTGCCAGGTGACGAACCTGCTCCGTCAGCGTCGCTAATTGCCCGGCCATTTCCCGCTGTTGTTGACGGAGGAGCTGGTTCTCTGCGGCGGTCGGGGCCACTCTGTCCGCGTCCGCATTCTCGGTGGACGATCTAGTCCGGGCCATCGTCCGCTATAGACAAAGAAACCACGTTAACCCTAAGGTTATAACCCTAATACCCTGCCTTACGATTATACCCACATTACGTTCCCCTATTCCCCGTACTCTCACGTACTACGCACTTATACCTTGGCTATCTCAAGTCTAATTTGCTTGTGGTACCCTGCACTGTGGATGTGGATCACGTCTACTATGGTTATGGTTGTTTTCTCTGATACCATTTAATCTGTCACGCCCCCGGGGGTTTTTGAGTCTATCAAAGCGGAAAATCGTGTGTATCTTTTTTTTTCTTCTTAACAAGGTAATTTAAACCTCATCCCCGGTGCGTGCCAGACCGCCACATACACAAATTCTCCCTGTCCGCGGACAGAGTCTCCTTTGTATATGCACGGCGTCTCACTTACAACCACATACAACAATCATCAACCATCAACCATACAATAGACATTCAACATCAAGCGGAATATTAAAGCGGCATCGATGTTTAGAAATGATAAAGCCAGCAATTGCAAAACCCGTGCCCACACGACACTTCGTTTTGGGAAAACCCTTTTCGAAATCATTTGGTTTATCATGAAAACATGCCGCATAAGAAACATCATCAAAAGAACCAAACTATAAAAGTACAACTCATCCACAGTGCTAAATACTACATGTCCACGAATATTACTACCCGCAAGCAAATTAACTAAAATAAGCGTAAGAGAACTGAGATAATAACAATAACCAAGTGTTCTGACTACGGGCCTCGCGACGCAGTCTCAACAATCTCCCGGCTAACGCCCCTCGTAGCGCCTGTCACGGAGTGGGTAATGTCAGTGACAAACAAAGTAGATGTCTAAAAGCAATAAGGAATAAGGAGCAAACCGATAACACGAGAACCATTTCGCTAAAACCCTGCACATATTAATTTGGGCACCAACCCCAAAACATCTGTCGGAGAGACTAAAGTCTCCCATCGTGCGCAAACACCTACTTTGATGCATTTACCCCTTTCGCGGTGCTGGTGTGCTATTCCCAGCGGGCGCGAAGGGGTCCTCACGGCACCCACACTTTTGTGAGGATCACGGGTCATAAGAGACCACTCTTCCGAAAAAGTACACCCATGCGGAGGCCAATCCGCCTGTGTACGTGCAGCATCCCAAAACGGATTTGCCGAGATCGGCGTGTCATGAGCATTGCGACCGCAGCCGCTTCCATTGTTAGATAAAAACACGATTATGCGAAAGGTTAAACTGTCCATCTACTTTGTTAGATAAATTGAGAGCACTTTAATGACGATAGAGCACTTACTGCACTGGTTGTATTTACAGCAACCGTACCCACCTATTGGAGAGAGATCGGAACACCCGAATCTTTCGCGCATCCCCGCTGCGCGTCTGGACCTAAAGAAAGTCCGCACGGATAACTATAGTCAAACGCGTGTACTAACATCCGAAAACACAAGACCCAATTTACTCTTTTCGACGAAAAAGTCCAACAAACTCAATCCTCAACCGGTAGCCCACTCGGGACGTCAATGGTTAGACCAAGAAGGCCCCGGCGGCGAAAATGATGAGAGACGAGACCCGACGGCGCGCCCCCGACAATTTCGTCGAGGCGCGGAGCGTCGGCGAAATCGGCACCCAACAAAATAAAACAGTGACCAAAAAGATCCCAAGTTGCCATGCCAAGAAAACCGTGGAGATTGTGATCCCAACGGCGAAGACGGCGCTCAAAACGGTGGAAAAACGGACCCAAACGGAGCAAATGAACTTCGGGCTGTCGGTTGGTGCACGGGGGCAACCGTGCACCGGGTTCACGGCGTCAGGCGACGGCGGCATGCGCCGGGTGCACGCAGGAGGCGTGCACCGCGCATCTCGGGCCGGGCCGGTGCACGACCCGAGCGTGCACCGGGTCCTTGCCCTTCGGCCGCAAGCGCGTGCGCCGGGTGCACGCATGAGGCGTGCACCGCGCGCCTTGGGCCGGGCCGGTGCACGAAACCGTGCACCGGGTCTGGTGCTTCCGACGCTGCGGGCATGCACCGGGTGCACGCCTGGACCCGTGGACCGTGCTGTACGGACCAGCACAGTAAACCCTAATTTCGCGGTTTTCTTCGCCGTTTTCGCTCCCGTTTCGCGATTTCTTCTCCGTTTTCGCTCCCGTGCGACTCCGGCGAAGACCCCGCGACCATGGTAACGACGGCGGCGGCCTCCCGTTTAACAACGGCGGCGGCGGCCTCCCGTTAACCCGCTATGTTCCAACGAAACATCCCCGAAAATCTCCGAATGAATCCGCGGTAAATCTAACGGCTAAACCGTTGATCCACGAACAACCAAAACATACATCGGAACCCCGATCGAATTTTCGACCAAGTCCGATAAAAAGAAACCGACTAAAAATCATCGATTAAACTCGATAAAAACCATCGATCACCCTCGATCAAGAACGAGAATAAAACATGGATCGAACCCGACGAAAATCCGCGATCGATGTACTAATTAAAACGACCTTACGAGAACACGAAAAACCCCCGATTAATTCTACAAAAAGATTAACGACCACTAACCTCAATCTATCGGAATTAAAGAACCGATCTTGTTTCCTTCCGGCGTTGGAGACCCGGATCCGCTCCCCGTAGACGATGGCGTCTCGTTCTCCGATCTCCGGCACGTGAATCGGGGCGATCGGGTTCCTCCGCTTCCTCCTTCTTTTTCTCTTTTCTCCTCCGGTTAGGGTTCCGTCTTTTCTTTTCTTTTTCTCTTCTCACCGATTAGGGTTTTTATTTTCTTTTCTTTTCTTTCCGATAATCGGGATCCCTTAAATAGTCGTACTTTACCTTTAATTAATTTCCCTTTAATTCGTACGTAGGAGAATTAATTAATTTTCCGTCTGGGATAATTAATTAACTAATTAATTATCCCCCACGAGATAACCCACCTTATTTCTAACGGGTGCAAGATATTTAGCACGGATTCCGATGCACGACTAATCACCGTATCACTTTGAATCCCGTTCAGGGGGTTCCCGATATCGGATTTCAGATCCGATCGCGCCGTCGGCTTTCTTTTTCCGCGCTCTATCGCAGAAAAATACTAGCATCTCACAATGGCCAACTTCAAGAATTGAATAATTTTATTTCCCTTAAAGGCTTAAATGACTATACGTAAGTCAAAAAAATATTCCAAAAGGCCGGATCACTACACGTTGGCTGCAGACAACGCACTGTCGAAAGAGCGGACGAAATACTCTACCCTGTAAGGGAAATATTATGATTGGGTCTGCTTGTGTTTTGGCCTATATGTTAGTTTACGAGGTTGCTCTCTAGGCAACGGTGATATAATTTGGGTGCTGATATTCCAGACCGTGTTGGACCTTGATTAGGTCTCCGACGGTATACATATGTGGAGAATAGATTGTCCTTGTAGACATCCATTCTAGCTGATGGACTACCAGCCACGATGATATTGCCCAGAACTTGCAATTGATGCAATGATGAGAATATTCAGTTAAACTGTAGAATTGGACAATGCGTCCAAACCAGATCTGTTAAGATTTTGTAGAGGGAAAACCAAGTTGTTGAATATCAGTGGTGCTAAACGATTGATCGAGTCGGTTACATTCGGCAGTATATGTGACCAGGTGAAATTAGTCAGCTCTATTTCTTGAGATAGTTTCATGCTTTTTTTAACAAGCTAAGTTGAGGTCTAGGACTTGTTGGCGAAAAAGAAAGCCTTAAGTATCTCTTTACTCAGAAAGAGTTAAATATGAGACAACGGTGTTGACGTGAACTTCTTAAAGACTATGACCTGACTATTTAGTATCTTCCTGGTCGGGCAAATGTAGTAGCCGATGCATTAAGCCGGAAGCACAGTACCGCTGAAATATTAATGATCACTGGGCAGGATTGCTTGATTGAGGAATTCCAGAAATTGGACTTGGAAGTAGTTCCTGCTGGGGTGACTACTCAACTTATGACAAAGGTAGTTCATCCTACCCTTCTTGACCACATTAAGGAAGGACAACAGTCGGACCCTTGGTTCGAAAGAATTCGCAAAAATATAGCATTGGGTCAGACTGATGACTATCAGATGCTCACTGACGGCTCTATCAGATATCGAGGGCGTTGGTGTATTCCAAAGGATAATAGCCCGAGGAACGAAATTCTCGCAGAAGCACATCGATCCTTGTACACTGTGCATCCTGGGGGAACCAAAATGTACAAGGATCTGAAGCAACAATTTTGGTGGCCTGGGATGAAATCGGATATTGCACAATATGTATCTCAGTGCTCGGTGTGCCAACAGGTTAAGGCTGAACATCAACGTCAGGCAGGAAAGCTATAGCCACTTCCTATTCCGGTGTGGAAATGGGAACAGATCACAATGGACTTTGTCACTGGTCTGCCACGATCCCCGCGTGGCCATGACGCTATTTCGGTGGTTGTGGATCGACTCACCAAGTCGGCCCACTTTCTGCCTATTCATACGACATGGTCTCGAGATCGGCTTGCCCAATTATATATCGACGAGATTGTCCGGCTTCATGGTGTGCCGGTGTCGATTGTCTCGGATTGGGATACTCGATTTGTGTCCCATTTCTGGCAAAGTCTTTAGCAATCTTTGGGCACTAAGTTAAATTTCAGCACTGCCTTCCATCCTCAGAGTGATGGGCAGTCTGAACGGGTTATCCAAACGTTAGAAGATATGTTACGAGCTTGTGTCATGGATTATGGAGATGGTTGGTTCAGATACCTGCCGCTAGTGGAATTTGCCTATAACAACAGTTACCAGGCAAGCATTGGGATGGCGCCTTATGAGGCATTATATGGGCGTCGATGTCGATCCCCGATCTGTTGGGACGATGTTGGAGAACGCCAGATTGTCCGGCCAGATTTATTGGAGGATGCTGAGGCCAAGGTGCGAATCGCTCGACAGCGATTGCTGACCGCACAGAGCAGGCAAAAGAGTTATGTGGACAAGCGCAGGCGCGATCTTGAGTTCCAAGTTGGCGATCATGTATTGCTAAAGGTGTCGCCAACTAGGGGAATCAAGAGATTTGGGTTACGGAACAAGCTCAGTCCCCGTTTCGTAGGACCCTTCGAAATATTGGAGTGCATTGGTCCAGTGGCATATCGGCTAGCTCTTCCTCCAAGTCTCGCCCGTGTGCATAATGTCTTTCATGTCTCCATGCTACGCAAATACATCTCTGATCCGACACATGTCATCAGCCCCACCTCTGTCCCACTTCGAGAGGATCTGAGCTACGATGAAGCTCCATTATGGATCCTGGCACGTGATGAGAAGAAACTGCGTAGCAGAACAATTCCCTATGTAAAGGTACAATAGGAAAATCATGAAGAACGCGAGGCCACATGGGAGCGTGAATCTGAAATGTTAGAACGCTTTCCCTATTTGTTTGATTCGTAATTGTAATCAAGTTTCAGGGACGAAATTTTTTATAAGTGCTGGGTGATGTAGTAACCGAGAATTTTAAAAGGTTTAAATAAATTTCTGGATTTACAAATAGCAGAAAATAAATAAATAAAATCCCAAAAATATCGAATTTTGATCGGGGTCTGGTCTCGAAACATGAAAAATTCATATTCATATGTTCTCGATCCGACGATCGGATCTTCCAGAAATCAGCAAAGAAACCGCGGGCCCCACGACTTAAGTTGTGAATAGTAACCCCTATTTTAAATGGCCCTTTGATCACTAACGGCCGTTTCACTGTCTGGAACCCTGACATAGGGGTATGAGTAGTCAAACCCAACTAATTTCGATGTTCTCAGCACAATGGCACTGACGGATTTCGCATTTGGCAACCCGGGTGTATCGGAGTGCGTGCACTGTACCGCACTTTACCGAACTAGTTGGCCCGAGATTTCATAGGAGCACCAAATCAAGCAAATGAATAGCCTGTTTTGAAGGTCTCGATGAGCCGGACGTCGTGGCGAAGTCTATTTCGCGATAAGTCGAGCGGATTTTCTCGAAATGCGTGAAATGCATCAAAAAGGGGGTATTTTTGAGAAAACTATAATATTTTATGGGTCAAATTGTTAGGGACTAAAACATCAAGGTGTTGGGTGCATTTTGTTACGGCATTTTGTGTTGGCATATTTCGTGAGTTGAGTCGGAGTCTTAAAGGGAACAAATTGTCAAATCAGCTTTCGAAGACTCTTTGAAGATTCAACATGAGCTCAAGATAACACTCACGTATGGTTAATTAAACCATGGTGATTTAAGTTCATTTATAATCATTGGAATTTGGAAATGATTGAAACCCGGTTTAGACTTGGTTTTAGGAACTTGGTTTTAACTTACAACCTTTCTTAAGTTTGGATTTCGGTACTAGTTTGTTTTGGATAAAGCTTATCTTGGAAAAATCAGTTTTTACATTGAGTACCGGAACCACACTTTGAGTTCCTCAAACCCGACACAGAATTTTCTATAAATTACATTGCGTACCGGAACACAGACTCGCGTACCGGAACACAATAGAAAAATCTGTGTTTGCACCATTGCGTACCGGAACACGTTATTTGGTACCGGTACACAATGCCCTATCGGGATAAAATTACTAAACCGACTTTTATCTTTTTCCAAGGGTTATAAATAGACACTTAGGGTTTCTTGATACTTACCGATCAATTCAGAAACACTCGAGAGCAACCCTAGAGGCTAGTTTTTACCGTTCTTCTCTTTCGCCTCTTTTAGGTCAATTCAACGGTTCTTCCAAGATCTATCTTTTGTCGAATTGATCTAGTCTTTGCTTAGAGATTTCTTCTACGGTTCCTCAATGAGAATCTAAGCAAAGGATCACCATCGGAGCCTATATTCTTTATCGGCTATTTGCGTCGTGGATTCGACGTAGCATCGTGGATTCGATGTGTTGAAGGCGTTTCGTGGATTCGAAACGTGTGCTCGTGGATTCGAGTGGCGTTCGTGGATTCGAACGTGTGCAGTGGACGTGCAATCGGTGGAGCGCAAGGTCCGAAGAAGTTGAAGGAGGGGTTGAATCCGTGGAGACGGTAATCACCTTGTTATTCTTCTTTTCTTAGTGGATTGTTATTGCGTGGACGTCCAATCGGTGAGCGCAAGGTCCGAAGAAGCTGAAGGAGGGGTTTGAGTCCATGGAGTCGGTAATCACCTTGTTATTCTTCTATTCTTAGTGGATTGTTATTGCGTGTTGGTCCCGTGGTTTTTCTCCTGGATTAGAGTTTCCACGTATATCTCGGTGTGCTGTTTTCTATTTCCGCATTGGTTTTTATTTTGCACTGAGATTTGGTTTTATAAGTATTACACCTATTCACCCCCCCTCTAGTTGTTTGATAGTACCTATTTAGATCCTTGTGGATCCTTAAAAACCAACAATTGGTATCAGAGCGGGTTTTAGGTTTATCTATCATGTTGGGTGAAAGTGGTAATATTTATAGACCTCCTCTTTTTGATGGGACTAATTATGCGTATTGGAAAGTACGGATGAGAGCTTTTCTCATCTCAATTGATGAGCGAGTTTGGCAAACCGTGGAAGACGGTTGGGTGCATCCTGTTGAGGAAGTAGGAAATTCTACTACCCCAAAACCTCGCTCTAGATGGTCCAAAGAGGAATTTGAAAGATCTTCTTACAATGGGAAAGGTATGAACGCTCTATTTAATTCTCTTTCCCCGACTGAATTTACACGAATTTCCGCGTGTGAAACCGCGAAGGAAATTTGGGATATTCTCAAAATTACACATGAGGGTACTAATCTTGTAAAAATTCAAAAGCTCCAGATGCTTACAAGTCAATTTGACTCTATTCATATGGAAGAGCATGAATTGTTTACAGATTATTACACTAGACTTCAAGATGTAATCAATACTTGTGCTAATTTAGGAGAAAAGATCCCGGAGTCGAAAATTGTAAGAAAGATACTTCGGACTCTTCCGGAACGGTTTAGGGCAAAAGTTACCGCCATTGAAACCGTTAGTCATCCGGATGAGATGGGTGTAGAGGAATTAGTAGGTGCTTTGCAAACTTATGAAATGACTTTTCCTACTAATCAAGTTTCTTCCAAGTCTTCTTCTAAGCTTACAGGTATTGCATTCAAATCAACAAAGGAAGAAGATAGCGAATCAAGTTCCGACGATGAAATCTCTTTTGCCGATTTTGAAGAACAATTGGCGCGGATCGTAAAGAAATTTCGTCAGAAATTTTGGAAGAATCGAACCGATGGATCTTCATCCACGAAACCATCTAAAGGATCATCGGGTTCTAAATCTTCTAACCTCAAAAGCCTTGCAAAACCTTCTAAGGAAAAAGATGAATTCGAAGGGGAAATCCGATGTTATAGATGCAAAGGCTACGGCCATATTTCAACGGATTGTCCTTCTCCGAAATTATATAAAAAGAAGGCTTTGCAAGCGAAAACTTGGGACGATTCTGCTTCTAATGAATCGACCTCAAGTAAAGAGGAAAAAGTCGTTGTTTTTCATGCCTCTCAAATTCCCTCTTCTATTTTGTGTTTATCATCTTTAGTCACTGACTCTACTCCTTTGATTTTGTATGAAACATCAACAACCGGCGGAGAGTCATCAAGTGAGGGGGAGTCAGACGAAGAAGAACTCGTTGAGGCATATCAATAACTTCTTACGGAATCAAAGAAGATGGCCAAACATATTAAGAAGTTGAGGAAGTAACGACTTGAAGTTCAAGACGAGAATCAAGCTTTAAAGATAAAACTTCATGATCTCGAGGAGGAACAAGGACGTTTATTGGATAACAATAAAATCCTCCAAGAAAAGCTAAACCAATCGGAGACAAACGCTAAATCATATATGGACAAGATTGGTTTTCTAGAAAAACAGTTTGAGGAAATTCATGTCACCAACCAAGCTTTGACCAAGCAAGTTTATCAACTTAAATCCGACGTACAAAGGCTTTCAACCGGTTCCAAGAAATTTGATTGTATATCCGGATTAGGTCAAATAAGCAAGGTTGGTTTGGGATTTAAAAAGAACCAAACTGTGAAGGCTTCAAGTTCCACAACTAAATTGAAAGGAAGAACTTGTCACCATTGTGGACTTGAAGGACACTTGATGAAGTCGTGCCCGAAAAAGAGAAAGAGGAATTCTTCGACAACTTCATCTACGGAGCGAACTCAACGGAATCAAAAGACTTATCAAGTCAAAGGAGTTCACTCAACCCACCAAAGGTCCGAGCCACAACATCAATCATTCAAGTGGATCATTGCGAGGCAAAGACCTAAGGTGGACCAACAGTCAAAGCGGACAACCCCCGGCCACAACGAATCAAGACAACCCAAAATCCAGCGATTTTGGATTCGGAAAGGTGATATCTTTCCTTGTCTTAAGTTCTAATTAGCTTATGACTGTATGTAATGCTTTAATTGGTTTTCCTTTCATATTTTTCTGAATCTCTGCATTACATGTTTTCAATGCTCTTCGTTTTTATGTTTTGTTTTTGAACAAAAGGGTTTTAATGAACAAGTGCATTGAATAAAAAAAAAGGGCTTCACGTTTATTCACTCCAAATTAATTTTATATGGATTATCAACTTTACTCCATAATCATAATCTTGAAGATACTTCATTATAGGAGTTTTTGATATTATAAGCATCAAATTTTAGAAATCATGTGTGATCTTTAGATGCTTAATCTATCTCGGTTGTGTGATTTCATTGTGATAAATGTGAGACAACCGATAGACTAAAATTTGGAATTTGATTCTTTCACGTAGGAGATTGCATTCTTACAAGGGTAAATAAATGAATTGCAAAAGATGTGGAAAGAGTTACATCCGAAAGGAGTGTGAAAACTACCACCACATGTTGGAAAGAGCTGCCACCCCGGTCGTCCGGTTTGTGTGTGAAGCTACCACATGTTATGGATGCTTGAAAAATATTTATGAAATTTTGTTTAGTTGAAGCATTCGGAGATTTAAATTCAAAGTTCTTATTTTGAACAATCTCCTGGTTGGTATATGGTGGGATAGTTGAAAGATGCTCAAAGAGCCACCCTTAGGTATTTTAGTGCTTATCTCAATTTGAAAGGGTAGAATTCAAGATTGATGTCACTTGGAAATCTCCGTAAGTCATCTTTGTAAATCCGTTACATCTTGATAGAGTTTGGATCTCAAGATTATTTTTGATGACTTGTGTTTGATGAATATAACATGAAAAACGGTTTATAATGTTTTACCTTTATTTTTCGTGATTTTGGAGTAAATCTTTTTAATTTTTATAATTAATTGGATTGAATGACATCTATGTGAATTCATTATTTTTCAAAGAACTTAAATAGATTTCTTGATGGTATACAAATCGGTATTTGAAAAGATTTCAAAATTTGGATTTGTTTCAAGAAATTTTTGCTCTTTGGCTCTGTTGTTCCGGTACCTGCTTTTTAGTACCTGAAAATCCAATCCGGATTAGAAAATCCAATCCGGATCCCGAATGTGAATTTTTCTGGTTTTTCACTTGCGTACCGGTACTACATTTTTAGTACCGGAACTACTTTGCGGATGCGGATCACCCACTGCCTGTCAATCCGGATCCCGAACGAAGGTTTTTCGGTTTTTACACTACGTACCGGTACGCGACTTCTTGTACCGGTACGCGATATGGAATTCTTTATATTCCGAAACTCCAAGTTTTTTAACTCATCTCTCCCACTTCAAAACCCTCCCTCTCTCTCTCTAAAACATCTCTAAGGGTTTTCTCTTCAAGATCAAGTGATTTGTTGCTCTCATTTGTAAGTTTCTACATTAATCTTGCTTTCTTTAACTTCAAAACCCTAGTTTTTAGGTTTTGATGTTTTATTTAGGGATTTTTGAGTAGATCCTTATTTTAATTGAAATCTCTTGCATAAATTACCCTTAATTCATGTTTAGAACATATATGGTTGTTTTCTATCTAATTAGATTCACGTTTTCATGCTTATTTGATTGAATCTAACATTTTCATATGTTCTTAGCATAAAAGAAATTGAGAATTAGGACTTTTAATGTAAATGATTTTTAAATGATGAATCATCAATTGTGACATGTTTAGAATGTTTCCTAGACATGTTTAAACCTTCCTACAAGATCAAATCATAGTGCATTGTGTTCTTTGTAGGAAATGGCATTTTCATGGCTTCTTGCACTAGTGATTTTGATGGCCACTAGAAGTGGACGTGGTCGCGGTTCTGGAAAGAAAAATGCTACCAAACGATCACGCAACGAGGATTCAACTAGCTCAGAATCTGAACATTCCTCAGAATATGAAGAGGAATCAGTTCAAGGAAAGGGAAAAGCACCTTTGGCTCCAAGGAAAAAGAAGGGTGCGGATTCTCCTCCGCGTAGAAGTACCGGTGGACCGGTAATACGCGAGCGCTCTCAACGGAGATCAAATGTTGATGAAAGTGAACCGCATGTGAGTGCAAAACGCCGTGCCAGATTTGCGAACCGCACATGCATTGGAGAGCGACACGTGAACTTTAACGAGCTATGTCGTGAGGTGCCAGACTTTGCAAGGCTTTTGGAACGAAGTTATATTCAGCCACTTGGCAGAGTTCAACCTAAGATGGGTTTTTGTGTGGAGATCATCAGGGAGTTCTACATGCGAGGTAACATACTTCAAAAAGACCATGACACCGGAGCCTTCGTCTTTGAAACAACAGTTAGAGACGTCAAGTTTGACATTACTCCAGCAGTAATTGGTGCAAACCTTGGATTAGCTGTTGACACTACTGGTCTCTATTACACTGATGGTAATTTCCAACATGACACCCATTGGGATATGGTTGTGGACTCTATTTGCAAGATAGGGACGCACACGAACAGATCATATGTTGACTCAAAGGACCTAAAACCAGAGTATCATATTTTGTCCTTAATTGTATGCTACAACCTATTGCCCACACTGGGGACCAAAAGGATTCGATGGGATCGATTGCTACTTCTCTTTTTCCTCAGTCACCCGGAAAGTGCAAATGGAATTAACACCAACATTCCATTTCTCATTTGGCAGCAAATGGTACATATCATTGAAGGATCAAGGCAACGTGACCTTCTACCGTATCCAATCTTGATTACTAGTATTCTGGAAGATCACGGAGTGGACATTTCTTGTGCCAAATATGATTATGGCTTGGGGGCAATTGATGGAATCACTTTAGCCAAGTCAATTAGCACTTTGAAGACATTTGGGCATACAAAAGGTTATGTAAGTGAAGCGACAGTAAGTGCACCACCTCGTCAAGAATCTCCTGAACCAGATGAGGTCATAACTCTTCAAACCTTGCATCGGGATGTTCGTACATTAAAGCATAGGATGGAGCAAAGGATGGAGCAAGGCTTCAAGAAACTTGAGGATGGTTTAAAGAAAATCTTCGATATCCTTGGGTGCAAACATGATGATGTGGTCACTGGCGCAACAGCACCGAGTACATCGCATGGACCAACATCGTATGATGATAATGATGATTCAAATGAGGATGAGTGATCTCTTTTCCTTCTTGTTTTTGGTTTTCATTTTCTTTTCACTTTGTGATGAACAAGAACTCTAATCGTCTTGTAACTAAGATCTTATCCTCCTAGTATTTTTACCTTTTGTTTATATTAACTGTTTGACAATTTGTGACAAAAATGGGGAGAACGGAAATGATGGACATATCATAAAAAGGGGGAGACAGAAAATGGAGAACATAGATGCTCAAGACAGGGGGAGAACATGGAGAACATGGATGCACAAGATAGGGGGAGATAAAGAAAAGATTGAAAGAGAGCTACAAAACAAAAGAACCAAAAGGAAGACGAATCAAATGTAGGATTTTAATTTCTAACGACTAATGTTTGATTTTGTTTGGAGTTTTGTTTTGCAGGAATTACATCACTTTAAGACTCCAAGTCCTAAGTCATAGAGTATGTTCTAGGACTGTTTGGTTCAAATTTAATTTGTATTTATTGGATCTTTCACGCAAAGAAAATCAATGTTTTGGTGATAACATTGAGTTTCGACTTTTTGGTTTAAGATGAGTGACTTGAGCGACTTTATGTATTTTTGAGTTTTGTCACGAAATTGCCAAAGGGGGAGATTGTTACGGCATTTTGTGTTGGCATATTTCGTGAGTTGAGTCGGAGTCTTAAAGGGAACAAATTGTCAAATCAGCTTTCGAAGACTCTTTGAAGATTCAACATGAGCTCAAGATAACACTCAGGTATGGTTAATTAAACCATGGTGATTTAAGTTCATTTATAATCATTGGAATCTGGAAATGATTGAAACCCGGTTTAGACTTGGTTTTAGGAACTTGGTTTTAACTTACAACCTTTCTTAAGTTTGGATTCCGGTACTAGTTTGTTTTGGATAAAGCTTATCTTGGAAAAATCAGTTTTCACATTGAGTACCGGAACCACACTTTGAGTTCCTCAAACCCGACACAGAATTTTCTGTAAATTGCATTGCGTACCGGAACACAGACTCGCGTACCGGAACACAATAGAAAAATCTGTGTTTGCACCATTGCGTACCGGAACACGTTATTTGGTACCGGTACACAATGCCCTATCGGGATAAAATTACTAAACCGACTTTTATCTTTTTCCAAGGGTTATAAATAGACACTTAGGGTTTCTCGATACTTACCGATCAATTCAGAAACACTCGAGAGCAACCCTAGAGGCTGGTTTTTACCGTTCTTCTCTTTCGCCTCTTTTAGGTCAATTCGACGGTTCTTCCAAGATCTATCTTTTGTCGAATTGATCTAGTCTTTGCTTAGAGATTTCTTCTACGGTTCCTCAATGAGAATCTAAGCAAAGGATCACCATCGGAGCCTATATTCTTTATCGGCTATTTGCGTCGTGGATTCGATGTAGCATCGTGGATTCGATGTGTTGAAGGCGTTTCGTGGATTCGAAACGTGTGCTCGTGGATTCGAGTGGCGTTCGTGGATTCGAACGTGTGCAGTGGACGTGCAATCGGTGGAGCGCAAGGTCTGAGGAAGTTGAAGGAGGTGTTGAATCCGTGGAGACGGTAATCACCTTGTTATTCTTCTTTTCTTAGTGGATTGTTATTGCGTGGACGTCCGATCGGTGAGCGCAAGGTCCGAAGAAGCTGAATGAGGGGTTTGAGTCCGTGGAGTCGGTAATCACCTTGTTATTCTTCTATTCTTAGTGGGTTGTTATTGCGTGTTGCTCCCGTGGTTTTTCTCCTGGATTGGAGTTTTCACGTATATCTCGGTGTGCTGTTTTTTATTTCCGCATTGGTTTTTATTTTGCACTGAGATTTGGTTTTATAAGTATTACACCTATTCCCCCCCCTCTAGTTGTTTGATAGTACCTATTTAGATCCTTGTTGATCCTTAAAAACCAACACATTTTGCACCTACTGTGAAGAGCTCGGAGGCTAGGGTTGAGTGTGAACCGGGTTTGAGGGTTTTACAAAGAATCTTGCATTTATGCTATGGTTGCCTCTTGGTCTGCCTTGGGCCAGAGCACGAGGGGTTTTGGGGATATTTCGAAGCATCAACCCCCTCTTCATCTCCCAGATCAAGCCCTGAGTGCTGGTGGCTGAAGAGAACACTAATCCTTTGAGACCTAGCCCGAGAGAGAGAGAGAGAAGGAAGTAGGTTGGAACCAACTTCTTCCAAGTTTTGATCTGGAGATCCAGTGGTGTTCCATAGTACCAGAGGAGTGTTCCTGGAGCTTGCTGAGGTTGCGCAAGGAAGAAGAAGAGAAACCGGCTTCTTCCCTCCTTCACCAACTCCGGCCAAGGTGAGGATCCCAAACCATCGGTTGTTTGAACCCAAGACCACTAGAAGTAGGTTAGTTAAGTCCTTAGGATGCTTCGTGCAAAGCCCGAGCTCCCCATGCACACTGGTTGGCCGGCGGGAGCAAGATCTCGCCGGAAACCTAAGTTGCTCCGCCGCGGCTGTTCTCCACAACCAGTGGACCATAGTTGAAACCAAAATGGTGGACTTTTACTGTTGGAGTCAGTGATCAACTCCACCAAATTTGGTGGAGTTTGATCAAGCCAATCGGTTGCAGAACCAAACCCTAGTTTTTGGAAATTGCACTTCGGCCGAGCTTGCTGTTCCTGCGTCGGCGAGCTTCCCCATCACCGGCCACCTACCCAGAACTCTTCCTGGGTGTGTGAGGAGTGCATCCATGCACTTGCATGCTGTCCATGTAGCAACAGAGGGTGGCGGCCATGGATGACCCAAAATGAAGTCATGTTGCGGCCGCCGGCGCTCCGGCCAACTCCGGCCGGGGAGGGTTGGTCGGGAAGCTTCCTGTGATCCCTTAGGAAGTTTCCATCCATGTTGGAGGGCTTCAAAGTGCTTCGGTAGAGATTCACCATTAAAGGTGTTAAAGCTCCAATTCGAGCTTGGCCCCGCCGCGCCGCCGCCGGGTCCTGTTGCCGGCCACAGGCACAGGAAGGTTCACTGAGGGTTTTAGCACCTGTTGGTGTTTTTGGTTGAGTCCCAGAAGCCATGGTTGGATGGTCACAATTTTCAAAGCAATAGCATTATCTTCAACCTCATGCTTCGGCCAACCTAGGTTATGGGAATGCTCAGAGTTGTAAGAATTACTAAAAAAGCTATTTAGAGCATTTCCTTCCAAGTTGGAAGCCCCCAGGTGCCTTCTCTGCAGAGATCTAACTTGGGCAATGGCTTGTGTGTTTGTTTATAAACTGTGCACACCACCTGTTTGATCAAATTCCTCACAGAAGGAAAAGATGGATTCAGGCTTCGAGTTGAATATGAAACTTTCTTAAAAATGTCCCCTGAGCTTGATGCTCACTTCAGATCAAGATGGATCTATAAGGACTAGTGTTTGGAGCATTGTGAACTTGTGTGTGTGCAGGGTCTTGGATCTGGGTGATCCAGCAGATCTGGGTTACAATTAGGGCAAGCCCTGGGATCCTGGCACTGTCCAGAGACTATTTGATTCTGGAAGTTTCATCTGAAAATGTGTAAATTTAATGTTGTGTCAAAACCAAGCTTAATGGCAATAGTTGCTTGTAATAGTGTACGGGTCTATTTGCGGAGTTGCGACAGTGTGCTCCTGGCTAATTTGGGGTCACTGAACGAGATGCTCGCGTTTATTTTGGGTTTTGGTGAACCGAAGAAACGAAAATGCATTTCAGCTAGGTTAGAGAAGTAATTTATGGCCCGAAGTTTTCCTCGGGTATCATTCTGCCACAAATGGGTGAGCACGGTGTTCAACAAGCCGAATGTCACCTACTGGAGGTGACGGTTCGTAAAAATGATTCTCTGTTTAAGAGAACGAGCCAAAACGGGGCTTATTTAGTGTATAATACGCATTCTGAATAAGCCGAGGGGCTTGCTGCAATTGTCACAATGTGGAAAAGCTAAATGCATGTTCTAAAACATTATCGACCCTTCGGTGGGTTTCCCGGGGTTTCTGAAAAGCTAAATATGCTTAATATTGCACAAATCGACGAAATGGTCGATTCGCGCTTGTTGCACTTTGAGGATTTGGTAGATCCTGAGTTGTCACCTGGTATTGTTGTAGGCCCCAGTCATCAGGAGCCAGCCCGTGATCCGTCTTGTGGTTATCGCGACCGTCTACCTTGAGGTGGGTTTATCTTCGGTCCGCGTTTTATCAGATTGGCCCTACGGGTACCTTAGTAGGACGGACCCCTTTGGTACTTGGTTGTTTTGCATATCATGCTTATATTCCAGCAGTTGCTTGGTTATCATATTGAGATATATCATGCTTATATTCCAGCAGTTGCTTGTTATCATATTGAGATATATCGTGCTTCTTCAGCAGTAGATATGCATTTCCTGGACACATGCCATGCTTGATTGGTCACTAGCATAGTTCTATACCTGTCTCTATTCTTCACTGCATATTTAGAATAGGAGATACTACTTCAGTATGTGGCATGTTATACTTGTATCCCGGTGGGGATTTTCCTCGGCTTCTTGCCGTCTATGTGGTCAGTGGACCATGGTTTGAGCATCAGCATTATGATCGCCGTCGAGCCAAGCTTTCAGTCGCGCACACCAGCGGATTAGCTAACCGTGTGGGTGTTCTTTACCGGTAGAGAGGTCTGATTGACCCGTGAGCCTTGTGGGGTTATGATAGCTTGCTGGGTGTCCAAAAGTGGTTTAGCCTGAGGCCCCAATGACCAAAAGTGGCTTTTGCCTGAGGTCCATATGCTCCATGGCAGTTTAGCCTTAGGCCCTTGTGGCCAACAGTGGCAGTGGATTGGGTTATTCGTGGTACTACCTTTGATGCACCTTCTTGATATTCCTGCTTGCGTGATTACCTGCATTTCATATCTGTTATAGATTTATCATGCATAGTATGATTGTGTTATATATATGCATACTCTGTTCTATTGATCCATATTTGATCTTATTTGGCTTAGACTGTATACCTGCATTGATCTTCAGTATATCCTACTTCTGTTTCCGCTTATTATTGTATCCAGTAGGTACGGCTTGCTATTTCCCGGCCCGTCGTGCCCACTGGGATACACTCCGGTGTGTCTCACACCCTCGGGTGACTGTTTTTCAGGTCCTTCGGGTGCGGGGACCTTTGGACGTTTTGTATGAGGACGCGTGGTAGATTTAACCCTGGTAGGATGTACCCCTTTTGATTTAGAAAAACATTGCAACTGTATTTCCATTTTGAGAACTGGATGTATTAACTTATGAACCTTGCGGTTGTAATAGAGTAGAACTTATTTAGTATAGCTATCTCGTATCTACTCTGATTGACTGTTTCTGTTAGCCGAGCACATATAGGGAAGGCTCTGTTTGATGTACAGAGACTTTTCTATATGTGTGGCGGTCTGTTCACGCCTTGGAGAAATCAAGATTTTAAACTTTGATTTAAAAAAAAAAAAAAAAAATTTTAGACCCACTTTTGAATCTCGGGGCGTGACACACCCGGATCGCCAAACGCGAAAACCGTCAGTGCCATTGCGCTCAGAACGTCAAAAATAGCTAGAATTGACTACTCATACTACTACGTCTGGGGTCCAGACGGCGAAACGGCCGACGTTGGTCAAAAGGGGATTTAAATCAGGGGTTACTATTCACAACCTAAGTTGTGGGGCCCACTTTTCTTTCGTTGTTTTGCGGAAGATCCGACCGTCGGATCGAAAACATATGAATATCAATCTTTCTTGTTTCGACGAGACGGTCGCACTGGTAATCTCGGATTTTCAAGATCAGACTCTGATCAAAAGTCGGTATTTTAGGGCCACTATTGTACTATTAATTTTTCATTTTTGCCATTTAAATAATCCAGAAAATTATTTAAACTTAAATTTTGGATTTTAAAAAATCAAGGTTTCTACAAAATAATTTTTTCGTGTTCTTGAGTTTTTGCTCGCAGGTTTTTCAACTTCTTAAGCACTAGCAACGATGGTGTTTTCATTGATCATTGTGCTTCTGATTGCCATGGTGCACACACGAGCAACAAACAAGCCTAAGAGGGCTAAGAAGACTAAGGATAGCTCGGACTCAGGATCTGAGACGGATTCCATTGACTGGGATGAGCTCTTGGAGGAAGGCGTAGCACGTGCTGCAGCTACTGCCTCAAAGGGGAAAACCCCTGCCGCAACCTCGAAGGTGAAGACTCCGTCTACCGCTGTTGGAAAGGGGAAAGCCCCAATGGAATCAAGTCCAGCTAAGGCAATGAAAAAGAGCGTTGCCAGAAAAAGAGGGAGTGCTCGAGGTATATCTATTGAAGAGCCACTCGCAAGCAAACCTCCTCCACAAGACTTTGTAAGCTCTGAGAGGATTAAAGACTTTGAGAAAAGAGAATGCATTGGCGAGCGACATGTGAATGTCAAAGCTCTAACAGAGCGCTCTGCATTATTTGGAACACTTTTTGAACAAGCGGGACTTGCACCGATTTGCAACTTCCCAGAATCTTCAGGCTACTGTCTTCACCTTGTCAGGATGTTCTACCAAAATGGATCTAGATTGGTAGATCTTGAAGAGGGGCCAAGAGAGTTTCAAACTTCTGTCAGGAATGTCAAGCTGAGGATTACACCTCAGTTGATTGGTGAGGTGTTAGGAATGAAAGCTAAAGTTGATGGCGCTCATTACCTAAAAGGTCATGTTTTCAGCAATACAACCTGGAGAGTGGTTGTTAATGGAATTTGTCTTCCAGATACTCTATCGACGGGAAATTCAATCTTTTCAAAGGAACTTCGACTTGAGTATCGTTACTTGAATTTCATTGTTTGCTACAACATCCTACCTAACATGCAAACAAAAATTCTTAGATGGGATAGAATGTTGTTCCTGTATCTTATTAGAAACCTAGCAGCAGCCTTGGGATCGAACTTCAACATTCCCTATCTCATCTGGTCGAGGATGGCAAGGTATGTGGAGAATGCTCATCCTACAGAGCGACTTCCATTCCCAATGATCATAATGCGCATTCTTCGCAAGTTTAAGATCGACACTAGTGCAAGCTCTTACATGCACAGTTTGGGAACAATTAATGATATAACTATTGTGAAGTCCCTCTCCACAAGATAAGATGAGCCTCCAACACCTCCTCGCAGAAAAAGACCGGCAGCAACAGCAGCAACAACTTCAACACCACCAGCAGCAGCTTCAGCTTCAGAGGATGATGCCTCTGTTACATCAATTTATAAGGAGCAACAACGATTATCGTTTGAACAAGAACAAATCACTAAAGAACAGAAGCGCATATCTGATGAGCTTGAGTTAATCACTGTAGCCCAGATCACTCTGACAAAGAAGTTCACTTCAATGAAAAAGTTGACGAAAAAGATGTTCTCAAAAATGGGATGTAGTAGCTCTGAAGACTCAGAATCGGACAATTGATTCATCTAACTCTTTTTTTGTTTTTGCAGGTTTTAGTCTTAGTTCTTACATTTTTGAACTTTTGACTCCCTTTCATTTTTGTAATTTTGGCCTTGTTTAGTGACAAAAAGGGGGAGAGAGATTTGAACTGGTTAAAACAATGGTCTACAATGGTCTCTGTGAGAATTTAGAACTTTGGAATGAAACCTGGAAGGTAAGTATACAACAACTTTGGTTTTGTATTGTGAATGAATGCATGCCTCGACTAACTATTTGACTAACTAATTGGGCATGTATTATTACTAACAAGTTGTTTGATTACTAACATTCGTATGACATTTGGAATTTAATGCTTAGAAGATATGTCTATCTCTGATTGGTATTTTAATACATATGTGATTTTGTAAATGTCATGGTGAGTATAAACTTCATCTCTCTGTTTGGTTTTTTGATTGTTACATTCTTGAGGTATCTAACGATTTCTTTCGTCAAGAATTACTTCTTTTTGCAGAGAGTACAAACGTCTAAGTCTAGAGTTTGTTCTAGGAGTTTAACTCATGTATTTTGTTTATTTGTATCTCTATTGTAAATTTTTGTTGTATGGTGATAGCAACAAAAATATCTTTTTGAATTTTCTTAAGTGGATTTATGTTTTGTCACAAAACCGCCAAAGGGGGAGATTGTTATGGATTTTGTTTTAGCGTATTTCGTGAAATGGTTAAGTCTTGAAGATTGAAGATGAAGATGGTTGAATCATATACCTCAATCTCAAGAAAGAAGAATTCAGAAGGGTCAGGTACGTTTAACTAAATAAGTTTGGTGATCCGAATACTTCTTATAATGTAGAAACACTTGGATAAATTTTTAATCGCATAAAAATCAAGAAACTGGACTGTTATATGTTCAAGATCCGGAACATGGTACTACAGTCCGGACCCCTAACGTAGGTTGGTTCATGCATAAATCCAGTCCGGAACACCCCTGTTTCATTCCAGACCCTGAACGTGGATTTTGCTGAAATCGCATGAACAATCTGGACCATAGGCATTTCGTTCCGGACGCCGAACCTTGTTTTTCCAAGAATTCTCTGAAAAACGACGACAGTCCGGACCGTCGTGCGGGTAAAATTCTGTTACAGTCAGTTTTTGATTCTTATCCACTTCCAATGGTTTCTAACCTATAAGTAAACCCTAATTCTATCTTTTAGGGTAATCCACGATAAGTTTTATACTCCGGGAAATGACGGAAAAATATTAACGGAGAAAAACTTATAAATCCACATATAGAGAAGAAAGGAAATAACTAAATTTAATTCTATGTTTCTTCATCTATATTAATTAATTTGATTCTAGGTTTTCATACTCAGATTTTGAGTAGAATCAAATTAATGAATACTTAGATGGTATTTTCGATCTATCTTTGATCAAAGTATTCGGCGGATCATCACCACCAACCAAACAACGATTTTCTCCAAAATCGGTGCGTGGATTCGCGTGGCCTTGTGGATTCAAGGTGTTACCGCTCTCGTGGATTCGGAGCGAGGTACGTTCGTGTGATCGAGACGTACTACTTGGTGGAGACCGTGGATTCGGTCAGACGTCGTGGGCTCGACGTTGGACGCAAATTGTGGATTTGAGGCACGTTGCGGAGCGAGCGGAGAAGATCAACTCGGAGCGTATGGAAAAAGGTTGAGTCGTGTGTGAGTACATTATATCACCTTTGTACGTGTTTAATCTTAGTTGATTTCACCGTGTTATCGGTCCCGTGGTTTTTTACTCCTGTGATGGAGTTTTCCACGTAAAAATCTTGGGTGTTATTTTTCATTTCCGCATTGAATTTTATTACGCAAAGATTTTTGAGTGTTTATCGTTTACACCTATTCACCCCCCTCTAGGTGTTTTTTCCCCTATTTAGATCCTTATTAGACATAACCCAACACTTTTAATGTCTAGGCAACATGGAAGACATCTTTGTCCATAATATGTCCTCTCTGTGAAGGACTTTCTGATCAGTTTTTAAGCACAGAGTCAGTTTTTAAGCGCTGACTCTGTGCTTAAGCCTCAGCTTTTAAGCACAGAGTCAGTTTGTTTGTATCACTTTAGTGCACTTGAGGGTGCTATTCTGGTTTTCTGGAAGGACTTTCTGTCGGGACTGTTTTGGAATGGGTTTTGATCCAAATGAACAGGTTTGGATTGTGTCACGGTTGCATTTTTGAAATATACTTGGTTCAAAACTCAAATCCAAAACCAAATTCTTACATGATCGGGCCGGTTTCAGATTAAAACCTAAACCAAAATATAATGCAAAGATGGTTATCTTGGAGCAAAACCCAATATAGACTTAAAACTCCAATTCATAGTTGGATCTGGGAGAGGTGCTGAAAACTGGAATGACATTGTGGTTTGTTTGTATCACTTTAGTGCACTTGAGGGTGTTATTCTGATTTTCTGAAAGGACTTTATGTCAGGACTGTTTTGGAATGGGTTTTGATCAAAATTAACAGGTTTGGATTGTGTCACGGTTGCATTTTTGATATATACTTGGTTCAAAACTCAAATCCAAACTAAGTTCTTACATGATCGAGCCGGTTTCAAATCAAAACCTAATTCTTCAGCATTTGGTGTTTTAATTTTCTGCCTTTTGGTGTGAGTCCCTTGATTCAAGAGAGACCAGAACTCCTATATATGTACTTTGGTTTGGGATTGGGGTAGCTCAATAGACCAAATGAAAGCAGAATGAGGTAGCAGCAAATATGTTTTTCCTTCTCAGCTGTATGAGAAAACAGTCCTTGCCGACCTAATCGTGAGCTAAAATATGAAAGGTAACTTTGACGCCGAATCGAAAAGAGTGTGCAAGTAATGCCGAAACTCAAACTCCTGCAGTACATACATGATTCCCTAAACAACATCCTCTCTTATTTTTTGCTTTCGATGCAGGCACGTAAAACATTGGAATGCTCCAAAAATGGCACTCGAGCAAATGTTCGGGCGAAGCCGCTGGATCTGGGAGAGGCGCTGAAAACTTTGACTACCGAAGGATTTTGTCCATAAGGTAAGCGCTTAAGCCTCAGCTTTCAAGCCTTTTAATGTCTAGGCAACATGGAAGACATCTTTGTCCATAATTTGTCCTCTCTGTGAAGGACTTTCTGATCAGTTTTTAAGCACAGAGTCAGTTTTTAAGCACTGACTCTGTGCTTAAGCCTCAGCTCTTAAGCACAGAGTCAGTTTGTTTGTATCACTTTAGTGCACTTGAGGGTGTTATTATGGTTTTCTGGAAGGACTTTCTGTCGGGGCTGTTTTGGAATGGGTTTTGATCCAAATGAATAGGTTTGGATTGTGTCACGGTTGCATTTTGAAATATACTTGGTTCAAAACTCAAATCCAAAACCAAATTCTTACATGATCGGCCCGGTTTCAGATTGAAACCTAAACCAAAATATAATGCAAAGATGGTTATCATGGAGGAAAACCCAATATAGACTTAAAACTCCAATTCATAGTTGGATCAGGAAGAGGTGCTGAAAACTGGAATGAGAAGCACAGGGCACTAATATAAAAAATGCCCAGTACCACCGGGCCCTTCACCAAGTTTACCCTTAGATGTGCATATACTTCTGTTCTGTCTACATATATGCTTGTATTGGTGCTCTACGGTATGTGCATTGATATTTATTTACAGCAGAATCCTACCATACAGTGTACATAAGAATCTGCGGATGAAGCAAAAGTTGTACTGTTCTTTGGGGGTACTTGTGTTTTTTTTGTTTGATTTGCTTCATCTATGCTGAAGCAATGAGACTTGTGCTTGGGTTATCGAGGAACTTTCGCTTACAACTTTTTTGTTACTTCGAGTTATCTGCAGATTGATTGACCGAGTTATCTGCGGATTGATTGACCGAGAGGGTGGCCAGCTGTGTTGCGCATTGATATTTTCCATCGTACATGATACATAGCTATGTCTAAAAGTGACTTACAAGTTTTGTTATGAGGCTTTGTCTTAAATAGTTGAACATGTTGTATCCTTTTAAAGTTTCATCTTGCTTATGCTTTAACAATTTCGCTTTCTATAACTTCTGTATTACCATTTGTCAATTGTGTGGCTTTAGCTTAACTGTGAGAGCGGTGAATTCTACATTCAAATGTTTTTGTTTTCTTAGCAGCATGCTTCATGCTAATGCCTTTATAAATCTTATGTACAATTCTATATGCAGAAATTTCTGAGAGAAGAAGGAATATGGAATTAGAGCCAGATGTCTGACTTTGATGGTTCACAGCTGACATGTTGGACCTAAATCCAAACAAGATGGTTCACAGCTGACATGATGATCACAAAGGATGCAGCAAAAAGAATAAAGATAGAGAAGTGCAGGGTAGTAAGTATATACCTTTCTCCCTGGTGCTCGAGAGGTATTTTATTTTCTTTATATTGCTCGAGAGGTTATTTCTTGTTCTCTTAGCAGCATGCTTCATGCTAATCCCTTTATAAGATCTCGAAGCAAGAAGCTAATCCCTTCATTAGACTACTTCTTCCAACATGTATTCATGTTGGGGTTGATTTATGAAAAGGTGATGATATAAACGGGCTACTAAGAAAAAGGTACATATATAGGACGGGCGAGGAATTGATCGGCGGTAGGATGTCCTCATATTTCTCATAAATCAATCCCAATATGGATGTTGAATTATAGGAGTTCTCATATCGTCTTCCCACGAAATGGTCATACTTTTAAACATCCTGCTCTACTGGAACATCAATCTAATGCAGGTACGAATAAATTTGAATGTAGAAAAGTATGAGGTAAGTGCTTAAATATTGTCACGCCCCGGGGTCGAAACTGCGACCCGGGCTCGCCAACAGATCCGCCACCTATGCCAAACCCGCATAGGCGAAGCGTTCTACCTGCAAGAAAAGTACTACAGCTAAACAGATATCAGAGCTAAATAAGTAAAAATCTGCTGTATAACTAAAATCAATCACTGTACAACAGGAAATAATACAACAATGTCTACCTCCCAAAAATAATAATCGTACAATATCCTAAGATACAAGACTCATAGCTCAACAGGGAGGTATCTCCAATAAATACATCGGTGTACAGTCTCTCGATACAAGATATATCCTCACTACAACAGTCTCTCAAAAGAGGAAAATAAAACAACTAATCTACTGAAGATCTCCTCTGAAGGGGTACCGCTACTCACCAACGATGGGTAGGGATCTAGCTCGCGACTCCCTCGCCTCGATCAACAACCGCAGAATCAGCAACACCCGCTAAGACTCTGCAAAACACAGGAGAGGAAGGAAAAAGGAGGGGGAAAAACCCCAAAGGGTGTGAGAACTACACCAAAAGGGAGTTCTCAGTGGGTACCACCGCCAGACCCGACGGTCTGCCCACCAAGTCCTCAAGAGACAAAAACTAACCAAAGCCGTGAGAATGAAACAAGAATGCTGATGACGCTCAACAGCTACTATGCCTCCCTCTAAAAGCTCAAGAGGGGAGAAACAAAGAATGGTATGCAACCACTAGCACATGAAGTGCACAATCGACCCAATCGAGCTGACTGCCACATCTAGTCCAGTCAAACCTGCGCCCCACCTACGACCACCTCCCACTGACGGGCAGGAATTACATAGGGCGTCCAAACGGACTAACTCGCTATCGAGTAGTGGCTCATGCAGGCTATAGTCAAAATCCACGCTCTCTCTCAGAACGGATAAACTCAAGATCACCAAGCCTCTCGCACAATGGTCAACAACTCACAATGACCTTGGGGCCACCGTCAATCCCCAAACGGTTCCCAACAACACTAGCACTGGTCTAACACAGCTACTAGACTCCAATCGGTCCCCCCCTTACACGTCATCACTCACAACTCACCAACTGACCGGCCAATCACGGTCTGACCGGAACCCAACACGGTCTAAAGCCTACTCCGGAGCGGCGCTCGAGGGGAGCGACCCACACGAGCAAAGTATCTCAGTAACAAGTAACACAAGTATCTCTAGATAGCAGGACTGGATCATGACTATGATCAAAGTGGGAAAGCCCAACCACTATAGAAGACCTCGGTCCTCAATCAGATACAAAAGTACTCAAATAGTGGGAAACTCTGTCCACTAGAGAACTCTGATACCCAATCTGATGCATAAATAAATATCCGGTCAACCGCCCAATATCCGCGGTTGCCGCAAAGCCCCACAACTAATCCAACCTGTCCCAGACACCAAGTCCCGACTACACTACCCAGACCACTGCTCGAACCCGAGCAACACTGACCACTTGACTAGCAAAGGCGGAGAAAGGAAAAGCATGGTTTCTCCTAAGTCAAGTTCCCATAAGTAGTGCAGCAGTAAAAGATGGCCTAACTACATGACCATACAAGCATGCAAATGTCCTCAAGAAAATAAAAGGGGGTAAAGCATAATAATAGATCCTTTAGGAATAAACAACATGCCGGAATCCCTAAAGAACTAAACCTGTCCACAATCCAGGGTCCATCAACAGAATGATCATAATAATACCCGCACATAGATATAGCCCCCTACTCCATCGAGTAATCATATCATAAAAGACTATGTGCAACCTGGCATGCTAAAAGATCATTACTAAGGCATATCAATCTGTATGATCTAGGGCATTATTCAAGCTTTTCCTCTCGATGCTAAATATGGGTTGTACATTAAACATGCATGATATTAGTCATGGAGGGGTGACATTCCCACAAGTACACATATATTCGCCATAACATAGTCATCCATGAAGATCTTATCATTGCCTTACACAGTTACTGATATTAAGCTTACCCACCTGAAGTGCTCAATCCAAGGCAAACCTGAGGTCGGTGAAGAGCGCAGACGCTCACAGTCCAAATTCTGCCGAAACTGCATCCTCGGTGCACGTCGCGAAAGCCACGGCTCCAAACAGCTGAAAGTACCCCGAAATCAAAGTCTGCAGATCTAACGGGTCCAGCAACACTTGCAAACACCCCTGGGTACAACAATAAGGCCCAACATTACACTTTTATTCGAAAATTTAACCAAGTACACACAGTCTGAAAATCAGTCCCGAAGATGTAATTATTTCACCTGCTGCGAGAACTCAGAAAATTCCAAAATAAATACTGTAGCGATCATCACGTCGATACCTTCGAAACGATACCTCTGGGCAAGCCTCAGAAAAATCCAAGAAAAATACTGTGGCAATCCTCACGTCGAGTAGATGAAAAATGTCCAGAGGCTCGTCTCCATCCGATCCCCGGTTGCGGAGATAAAAATCCGGCAAGATGGTGCTGTCCAGAATTTCCATCAACGGCAAGGAGGGTTAACAACGTACCCGGAACCCCAAACAGAGCTCAAATATGAGAAAAGTGGACAATACAAGAATTGTAGATATACCTCTCATGAATCCGACGCCGTGAAAATCATCCAAAAATATTATCGGGGTCGCTCTGTGGACCTCTCATACCAAACTACGACGATAACGGGCCTGCGATAAAAATATGTCGCTCTGTGCCACGATGCCGAAGTCGTCGACGCCGCACCTTCCAAAAATTCCGAGCTTCCTCCACAAGATGCGCGACAAGGTGAGCAACAAATTTGGTAAAAGGCCCTCAGGCCGGAGAGCTCGGGAAAAGCCCGAAAAGGGCAGTGCAAAGGGCCTATTTATAGGCCCACCCGAAAAAAATCCGAAAATGGGCTTTGGGCCGAAATTTCCGGGCGCAAGCGGAATCGGGCGTGAACAGTGTTGGGCCAGGCCCAACACTGTAGCCGCCCGAAACACCCACGGCCTGCCATGTCGCACCCGAACAGCGGACAGCCACACCGGCCATCCGCTGCTCGACACGTGGCGCGCGGAGATGCCGACGCGTGGACCGCACTCAGCCCCCAACCGCGCCCACGTGCGCGCCTGCGCCGCCGCCTGCTACCCTGCACGCACGCGCCCCGAGGCGGCCTGCACCCCTTCCGTGGACCGCGTGCACGTTGACCGCCAATCAGTGGCCTCTACGTGGCCCCGCCCGGTCCATGGACCAGGCCGCACTCCCCGTAGACCGCGCGCTGGTGCCCCCGCCACTCCGGGGCCGCCACGCGTCCAAGCCCCTGGTGCATGCCTCGCCCGGTGGACCGAGCGGCTGTGCCTCACCCCGCCGCCGCGCTCCTCCGCCAGCCGCCGCTGCCCGCCGCCGCTGCCGCCGGCCGGAACAGTACCCTTGCCTCGAAAAACGTGCCGAATCATCCGGACTCCGAAAAATGCATGTGAATAGTCCATTTTCATCGTTTTCGCGCGCTGAATCCAAATCCGAAGTCCATTTTGCCAAATTCCAACTCTAAAAATTGTCGAAGGCATCCGGAAAGATGTTCCTTGATCCAAACTTCGCGCTGAGTCCAATTTTAATATCCATAGCGCGCGAAACCACTTCTAAGCATCCGACGGGGTCATCAGACTACTCTCGTGATCCACTACACACACCGAGTCCATCATTAGTGTCCAATAGGTGCACAAATACCACCGACACGCCACATAGGCCACCAGGAGCTACTGGTCAACCAGTAATCTCGTCGTGGGGATCCAGGTCCTCACAAATATCCATACAAAAGTTCCATAGCATTAAGATGATATATTGAACAGAGGCGAAAGTTATAGATGTTGATATAGAACAATCCATAATACAAGTGACAAAATGCTATACAAAGCTTCAACAAAGAGTTGTGGCTAGATAATCTAATAAAAAGCTGTGAATTTCCTACTAAATTCGAGAGAGAGAGAACTCTTTTGATACTTGAAGAGTAGTTCTAGCATGTTATCACTTTGTTTCCGACCAAATCGTGTAGGTCTGAACTATTTGTGATAATTGTTTTTACTTGTGTTTTGATTTTTCGGGATATTGCGAAGTTCTCTGATAGCATTGAGCTAATACTTGGTGGTTGAGTGAATTGCTACTTTCACAGATTCTGCTCTTTTTCCTTCCTCTCTTAGTATGTTCAACTATATATTGTATTTTGAAGAAGTAAAAATGTGCTATTGCCTCAATCTTATTGTTTGATAGGAAATTTAGTTGTCAAGAACTACTTCCTGTGCTGGGAGTCGTACATGTCAATCATACTACTATTTTTTACCCACCCTACTGCACAGATCTTATCATTAACTATTTTCACTGCTTATTATATCTTGCTTTGGATGTAAAAAGTTTTTATTTTTAGGCTAAAGTGCAGTTTACCCTCTAGATATATATCACATCATTTGACAAAGTCCTGTCAGCACCAACCCTCCCTGGGTGTACTTAGTGTATTATTCACAGGGTAAAATGCATATATATATTTTTTATTTCAGGGTTAGTGTGCAAAATCCAATATATCTGCAGAGTAAACTGCACTTTAACCTTATCTCTAGGAAGTTCTTAAGTTTTATAATAGGGTAAAATTAAATAAATCAAGGGTTTCTTGCAAACTTATCCATAGAGTTGGTTAATCATGAAAGATCTCTCTGATTACTTTATTTTGTTCTTTGTGCTTTGAATCTTTCTGGGATTTTTGCAACGTTCCAATAAATGGAGGGTCCCTAATCCCCAGGAAAAGGAAGTGGCCATGGCTGCGGACACAAAGATAAGTTTTCATTTCGGATTGATTCAGGAAGCGCACCTATTGTTGCTGCCCAGGTTTTTTACAGTTTTCTTTTTACATCTTTTTCAAAAAAAAAAAAAGGAAAAGAAAAGAGAATTTATATATACATCTATATATTTATTCATGTGATATAGGTGTTAGTATAGTCCTCTATCTTAGTGCTGTGTATGTGTTTTTTTTTTAAAAGACCATTTATGTCACTGTTATTCATTATAGTTGGTGTCATAAAGTTGTACCAACTGAGTCTCCTTTACAAAATGTCTGTAGACTGGGACTTGAAGCTTTAGTAAACTATGGTGGAAATGTTTCCGTTAAAATTAGCAGATGTAGCATACAGTAAAATCAGCGGAATGCTTGCGACTCTTGGTGATCCATTTACCAGAATTATTAATCCAAAGGTATGCTATGCTTGGGCAATGAATGATGCGGTTCTATACTTCTAGCTATGTGAATCTATTTCTGATGTTGAACACATTTGTAGTATTTTACAGTTTAATACTGAGGTTTCTTTTTGTTGCGTTTTCACTTACTACATTCACCTGATTCCTTGATCTGACATAGTTATTTGAATTGCCAACTATTCTGTACACGCAGGAGTATCAAAGTTTCAGAATTGGAAATGATGGAAATTTGCAAGGAGTAGGTCTCTTTATAAATTCTGAACCCAGTACCGGGCATTTGGTTAGTGATATTTTTTCACAACTTTGATGTTTTCTGTTTGTATCTTCTTTGAAAAACATTTTGTAAATTTTGTAATGGAGTAGGCAGACCATAAGATGAAATTTTAATTCATAAAGTTTCAGAAATGGAAATGATGGAAATTTTTCACAACTTTGATGTTTTCTGTTTGTATCTTCTTTGAAAAACATTTTGTAAATATTGTAATGGAGTAGGCAGACCATAAAATGAAATTTTAATTCATTACGAATGAAAAGATACTTCTGGATCACTAAAAGTAAGAAAATGGATAAAAATTAGGATGCAATTAATTAATTAATGATCTCATTGCAAAAGACAATTAGAAAAAAGAACAATTAGGTAAAAGTTGGGGGCCAATGATACAATTATCTCTTTTTGTAGCACCTCAAATCATCGAAAAAGCTCTCTCTCTCTCTCTCTCTCTCTCTCTCTCTCTCTCTCTCTCTCTCTCTCTCTCTCTCTCTCTCTCAGAGAGCATAATAATTAATGTGGAGTTAATTGTGTCTCCAACTTTTTTTCCTTTTTGTTTTGAGGGGGATAATTTTATAATTTTAAAATTTATTTATTCAAAAGTTTAGTGACATTTATATTTGTCTTTCTGATTTATTACTATTGGCTCATTATTTATTCTTTAATAGAATATAAATGAAATATCAATTTTGGCATCACAAATTTATTCCTTCAAAAATTCTAATTATAATATCAAAAAAGATAAAAAGAAATTAATTTATCTCACTCAGTAACTAAGGTTAGGTATTTTACTTAGGTTAACTATATTTTTCTAATATATACAAAATGGTAGAGATATAGTTGAAGTCGTTAGAATTTTTGAAAGAATAAATATGAAAATTTGAGCTTTGTAGGAATGTATATTTATATATGCCTATTAGTGTAAATTTATTTTTGACCAAAACTAGGGTTACTTTGGACAGGTCCATGCCTTCAAATATAGCCCAAATCAGTTTTTGGGCTATCGGATATAGCCCAAAAACTGGCTATATCCAAAGTAACCCTAATTTTGGCCCGGCACAAGTCCATTGATTTTATTTTCGGAAACGCGAGATCCTTATATCAGGTTAGCGAAAATGTTTCTGATCATCTCTCTATTTAATCATATATATATCACAAGAAGGATTAAAATGTTGAATTTGATTTCAGGTGCTTGCATTTGCTATGTGACCACCGAAGGTCTCTTAGTCGGTTACGAAGTGTAAGGCGATGATGATGTATATAAATCCCTCATATTTTTTGACCTGCTGTTGCTGTCCAGTGGCATAGTGTGGTGCATCGTGGCAAATGGCCTTGGGGCAATCGGCACATCCTTTCCAATGCTATTTCAGAAGCCAGTTCGCTATGATAGGAAAGGATGTGGCATATTGAATGGCCTCAGGGTAATGCTTGAATGACTCGAATGACACAAATTGAAAAGTTTTAAGTTATACTTGACAGAATACAGTCAGCTTTATGCTCCATATTGTATTTTTTTTGTTCCTTCTTTTCTATACAGCTCCTTGCAGTATACACTTTTGTGGATCGCAGTGTTTTGGGGAGTTGGCTATTTTTTACACTACTTGGCATAATACAGTGAACTTTATGCTTTCATACATTTATTACCCTTGCCTCGAAAAACGTGCCGAATCATCCGGACTCCGAAAAATGCAAGTGAATAGTCCATTTTCATCGTTTTCGCGCGCTGAATCCAAATCCGAAGTCCATTTTGCCAAATTCCAACTCTAAAAATTGCCGAAGGCATCCGGAAAGATGTTCCTTGATCCAAACTTCGCGCTGAGTCCAATTTTAATATCCATAGCGCGCGAAACCACTTCTAAGCATCCGACGGGGTCATCAGACTACTCTCGTGATCCACTACACACACCGAGTCCATCATTAGTGTCCAATAGGTGCACAAATACCACCGACACGCCACATAGGCCACCAGGAGCTACTGGTCAACCAGTAATCTCGTCGTGGGGATCCAGGTCCTCACATCCTCCCCCACTAAGGAAAGTTTCGTCCTCGAAACTAGCTCAAATCCACCAAGAGTCACAAATACCACGGGTAGGTATCCATCAATAACGCCTCCAGCTCCCGAAACATCACTCACTCCCCGTGATTACTCCCCAACAACAACAACAACAAGTACGGCATGGCCCGATATGCAATTTTCTCATCTCTCGAGCCAGAAATCGCAACGGGCGTCCCTCGCACTTCAACAATCACAGATCTTGAAGGGGCAAGTCAATCACGAGCGAGGGACCCAAAAACACATCACTCCTGAGCTGAGACGTGAAAACCACAGGGGCTCCACCAAAATACTCGGGAAAAGAAAATAACAACTAGTGCTACTCGCACCAACACCTCACCCTGGTGCCAATCTCAACAAGGCGACCCGAAGTATACCCACGCATTCATCCAATAAGGAAAAGAATCCAATAAGCTGGGGTCTTCACTCGGTTACTTCCCGATCCAAAACCACCCGAGTGGACTACTCAACCGCGGGCTACCCTCAAAAGGGATCCAATCTCATACCACAGTTGGTCACTCAACATGCCGACATAACCCCAACGGACCCACGGGTCGAAGTTGATCTCTGAACTAATAAAGGACACCCTGACGGGGACCAAACCGTCGATGAACGGGAGTGAAAACTGGCTCGAAAGGCGATCATAATGCGGATGCCCAAACTCGCGGTCAAAATCCGAACCAACAACGACAATCCGCGAAAATCCCACTCAAGATGCTGAGTAATCCGAACTGATAGCCAAGCAGGCATGGTCTACGCCCAGGTATATCAATCAAAGCTGAAAATAAAAGGCGTACTGAAAGGCTCAACTGTGGAATCCAAGCTGCCTGCAAAACAGCGGTTCATCCTGCCACAATACTCATAGGGTTGAACTAATGAAGTGTGGACCGAAGATCAACCCACGGTAACTCTACAGCCACAATGGGAGGTATCCCTAAAACACACCAATCCATATCCCAACACTGGAAACACTAGCATTGGCGCTGATATCAGTCTTATTATCCATTGGCCATGCTCTCCCGGCACTGCCATGTTTAAGAAGCTCCTCACCTCAAGAATAAATGTTGGTCTCAGCCAAACTTGAATAACATCCATTTGGTCGGATTCCACCACCACTCCAATGGCCAGAATAAGGGGACTCAAGAAGGCATGCACTTGGAGCTAAAACTTGTACCTCAATAACTTGGCATACAGCTTCATCCACACAGGAATAGTAGCACCTCCACAAGTGCTCCTCGTGCTCCAATTCGCTCTGGGAGTAAATCAAAATATCCTCGGGAAACCCCACTCCCAATCCGCCCAAGTACAACTGTGACATACAATTCCTCAGACATTGAAGTCAACAGGGCATTCGTCATTCCATTGGGCCTCGCTATAAACTCGTAATGCCCCTACCGTGTCCTGAACGCCATCTAGGCGAAGTCCTCGGCTGTCTAATTCCAAGTAGGTACTCGCATCATACACTAACTGCCGGAGTATAACTCCATCAAAAGGTCCTAGATACCACCCGGACTTGTCTACACTCGAACCATAAAAGGACCCTCACAGTCGTGTATTAACGACGTGGCATCACCACCGTCTACCAACGGCGTGGCATCACCGCCGTATACCAACGGCGTGGCATCACCGCCGTATACCAACGGCGTGGCATCACCGCCGTATACCAACGGCGTGGCACCAGGTCAAACAGACCCCTCGATCCATCAGATCCTGCAACTGCGCCATCAGCTCTCTCAGCTCTACAGGCGATATCCAATGAGGTGCCGTCGAGGGTGGCGCGGTTCCCCGAACGACGTCCAACGCAATCTCTATCTCCCTAACCGGCGGCATTATCAACAGCTCAGGTGAAATCACACCCGGGATCTCATGAGCAACAAGGATATCCCTGAGTCCCGGTGCCGCCGTAAGCACCTCTCACACTGTCGCTAAAACCTGTGTGCTCTAACAATCTCAACAAGCAAGCCTCCTCTAGTCCACCTTGCCGAAGATCAAAGTCCTCTCTCGCCGCAGTGAAACATTCTGTGGCGTTGTGCCAATCAATCTCAAGCACAGGGTCGAAATACCGAACTGCCACAATTCCAATAAGTCTGCCGGTAATCTCGCAGTCTCAGCTGCACTGGACATGATCCCAAAAGCCTCCTCCACATGCACAACACCAACAGAAACCTGTACCTCTAGTGCACGTGGTAACACTCTGCCTTTAGTCCATGCAGGAATGCAACATACTCTAACTCCAACTGCTGTGATGAATTCACCCCTGCGACAACCCGATCCGCTATTGTGGCACCCTCCAACCGGGCGGCACAGATTCATCCGCTCAAGCAAGTGGTTGTCGCTCAATCTGCCTGAAAATCAGGACTATCCACTAGGAAGCACGACCTCTGTCTCTGATCACATTGAGGCGACAAATAAGGTCCTCCGCAGATAACGAATCCACGCTACCGCTGCGCCACTCTGATATGAATACTGATGCTGCCATCGGGGTCCACCCGACCTCTGACATCTCGGGAACTCGTTATCCAGGAAAAAGAAATCAGAAATGCCCCTGCCGGCCGATCTGTCCTCCATCACCCGGCGCCAAGCGCCAAAATCCAGAACTCGCCTCTGGCGGCAGATCCCTATCCAAAGGAACTGCAGCGCCATGCTCCATATACAATGCCTACCCATCGAGGCGTCCAAGATCCAAAATCTGTACAGGAGGGACCAAATAAACTGAAAGGTATTCTGGAGCAATCCACTCCAAGCCACATATCCTATGCGCCTCGTCCCTCGAACCTGGAGCGCGCAGTTCAACAACTGCCAAAAAAACTCCCTAGCACAGGGAGGCTCTCAATTGATCACTCCATCACCACCAACCACGACTCTGCCTCCAAAGGCTCCAAACTCAATCTTACGAGTCGGGGTGGTTCATCTGCCAAATCTGGCTCAATAGATCGATCGCGTCCCCTCAGCTCACCAGCTGTCAACTATCCACCCTGCCTCGGTGCCTCGGCACTAGACATTGGCACAGAGGGGGCTGCTCACTCCATCGGTGCCACAGCAATCCCCGCCCCTGAGGATACTGCAACCGGGTGGTCTCAAAAGGAAGCACTGTCGAGCTGCCCGTTGCTCCGACAACTGTGTCACTAAAACCAGCTGCTCGCTCGCTCTGCCGCTGATAAGCCTCTGACAATCCTGTCATCTGGGTCCGGAGTTCTCTGACCTCAATCCGGGTGTTCGGCCCAAAACCAACCGCTCAAGCTCAACCACAATGACAGGATACACACGGGTCAAAACCCAGCGTCGGGGAGACACAGCTCACCACGACGAAACTGCAAAACAACACACAACAACGCTCGACCCAATCTAGCGAAAGTCTAAAGCATGTCACCCGTTCCACAGCATTATGTTGTCTGCAGCCAACATAATCACTTAGGAGAATAAACATGCCAATCACTCCTCCCGTCCCTTGGGAGGGGTATAAAACTCAATCAGGACTCTCGCAATAAATCACGACTCTCACGAAGTCAACCAAGGGTCAAACATAAGCCTAGGGTTTCTAAGTCCACCATGACCTACAACCTAGGCTCTGATACCACTCTAATCTGTCACGCCCCGGGGTCGAAACTGCGACCCAGGCTCGCCAACAGATCCGCCACCTATGCCAAACCCGCATAGGCGAAGCGTTCTACTTGCAAGAAAAGTACTACAGCTAAACAGATATCAGAGCTAAATAAGTAAAAATCTGCTGTATAACTAAAATCAATCACTGTACAACAGGAAATAATACAACAATGTCTACCTCCCAAAAATAATAATCGTACAATATCCTCAGATACAAGACTCATAGCTCAACAGGGAGGTATCTCCAATAAATACATCGGTGTACAGTCTCTCGATACATGATATATCCTCACTACAACAGTCTCTCAAAAGAGGAAAATAAAATAACTAATCTACTGAAGATCTCCTCTGAAGGGGTACCGCTACTCACCAACGATGGGTAGGGATCTAGCTCGCGACTCCCTCGCCTCGATCAACAACCGCAGAATCAGCAACACCCGCTAAGACTCTGCAAAACACAGGAGAGGAAGGAAAAAGGAGAGGGAAAAACCCCAAAGAGTGTAAGAACTACACCAAAAGGGAGTTCTCAGTGGGTACCACCGCCAGACCCGACGGTCTGCCCACCAAGTCCTCAAGAGACAAAATCTAACCAAAGCCGTGAGAATGAAACAAGAATGCTGATGACGCTCAACAGCTACTATGCCTCCCTCTAAAAGCTCAAGAAGGGAGAAACAAAGAATGGTATGCAACCACTAGCACATGAAGTGCACAATCGACCCAATCGAGCTGACTGCCACATCTGGTCCAGTCAAACCTGCGCCCCACCTACGACCACCTCCCACTGACGGGCAGGAATTACATAGGGCGTCCAAACGGACTAACTCGCTATCGAGTAGTGGCTCATGCAGGCTATAGTCAAAATCCACGCTCTCTCTCAGAACGGATAAACTCAAGATCACCAAGCCTCTCGCACAATGGTCAACAACTCACAATGACCTTGGGGCCACCGTCAATCCCCAAACGGTTCCCAACAACACTAGCACTGGTCTAACACAGCTACTAGACTCCAATCGGTCCCCCCCTTACACGTCATCACTCACAACTCACCAACTGACCGGCCAATCACGGTCTGACCGGAACCCAACACGGTCTAAAGCCTACTCCGGAGCGGCGCTCGAGGGGAGCGACCCACACGAGCAAAGTATCTCAGTAACAAGTAACACAAGTATCTCTAGATAGCAGGACTAGATCATGACTATGATCAAAGTGGGAAAGCCCAACCACTATAGAAGACCTCGGTCCTCAATCAGATGCAAAAGTACTCAAATAGTGGAAAACTCTGTCCACTAGAGAACTCTGATACCCAATCTGATGCATAAATAAATATCCGGTCAACCGCCCAATATCTGCGGTTGCCGCAAAGCCCCACAACTAATCCAACCTGTCCCAGACACCAAGTCTCGACTACACTACCCAGACCACTGCTCGAACCCGAGCAACACTGACCACTTGACTAGCAAAGGCAGAGAAAGGAAAAGCATGGTTTCTCCTAAGTCAAGTTCCCATAAGTAGTGCAGCAGTAAAAGATGGCCTAACTACATGACCATACAAGCATGCAAATGTCCTCAAGGAAATAAAAGGGGGTAAAGCATAATAATAGATCCTTTAGGAATAAACAACATGCCGGAATCCCTAAAGAACTAAACCTGTCCACAATCCAGGGTCCATCAACAGAATGATCATAATAATACCCGCACATAGATATAGCCCCCTACTCCATCGAGTAATCATATCATAAAAGACTATGTGCAACCTGGCATGCTAAAAGATCATTACTAAGGCATATCAATCTGTATGATCTAGGCCATTATTCAAGCTTTTCCTCTCGATGCTAAATATGGGTTGTACATTAAACATGCATGATATCAGTCATGGAGGGGTGACATTCCCACAAGTACACATATATTCGCCATAACATAGTCATCCATGAAGATCTTATCATTGCCTTACACAGTTACTGATATTAAGCTTACCCACCTGAAGTGCTCAATCCAAGGCAAACCTGAGGTCGGTGAAGAGCGCAGACGCTCACAGTCCAAATTCTGCCGAAACTGCATCCTCGGTGCACGTCGCGAAAGCCACGGCTCCAAACAGCTGAAAGTACCTCGAAATCAAAGTCTGCAGATCTAACGGGTCCAGCAACACTTGCAAACACCCCTGGGTACAACAATAAGGCCCAACATTACACTTTTATTCCAAAATTTAACCAAGTACACACAGTCTGAAAATCAGTCCCGAAGATGTAATTATTTCACCTACAGCGAGAACTCAGAAAATTCCAAAATAAATACTGTCGCGATCGTCGCGTCGATACCTTCGAAACGAGTACCTGCACGTCAAATTCCGAGCCCCGTAGGCCGAGTTACAAATTCCACAATACAGGGCGCTCACAAACACACAACCACACATCTGTAAACTCTTGTACAGATAAAGGGAGAAAAGTATACCTCCAGGCAAGCCTCAGAAAAATCCAAGAAAAATACTGTGGCAATCCTCGCGTCGAGTAGATGAAAAATGTCCAGAGGCTCGTCTCCATCCGATGCCCGGTTGCGGAGATAAAAATCCGGCAAGATGGTGCTGTCCAGAATTTCCATCAGCGGCAAGGAGGGTTAACAACGTACCCGGAACCCAAAACAGAGCTCAAATATGAGAAAAGTGGACAATACAAGAATTGTAGATATACCTCTCTTGAATCCGACGCCGCAAAAATCATCCAAAAATATTATCGGGGTCGCTCTGTGGACCTCTCATACCAAACTGCGATGATAACGGGCCTGCGATAAAAATATGTCGCTCTGTGCCACGATGCCGAAGTCGTCGACGCCGCGCCTTCCAAAAATTCCGAGCTTCCTCCACAAGATGCGCGACAAGGTGAGCAACAAAATTGGTGAATGGCCCTCAGGCCGGAGAGCTCGGGAAAAGCCCGAAAAGGGCAGTGCAAAGGGCCTATTTATAGGCCCACCCGAAAAAAATCCGAAAATGGGCTTTGGGCCGAAATTTCCGGGCGCAAGCGGAATCGGGCGTGAACAGTGTTGGGTCAGGCCCAACACTGTAGCCGCCCGAAACACCCACGGCCTGCCACGTCGCACCCGAACAGCGGACAGCCACACCGGCCATCCGCTGCTCGACACGTGGTGCGCGGAGATGCCGACGCGTGGACCGCACTCAGCCCCCGACCGCGCCCACGTGCGCGCCTGCGCCGCCGCCTGCCACCCTGCACGCACGCGCCCCGAGGCGGCCTGCACCCCTTCCGTGGACCGCGTGCACGTTGACCGCCAATCAGTGGCCTCTACGTGGCCCCGCCCGGTCCATGGACCAGGCCGCACTCCCCGTAGACCGCGCGCTCGTGCGCCCGCCACTCCGGGGCCGCCACGCGTCCAAGCCCCTGGTGCATGCCTCGCCCGGTGGACCGAGCGGCTGTGCCTCACCCCGCCGCCGCGCTCCTCCGCCAGCCGCCGCTGCCCGCCGCCGCTGCCGCCGGCCGGAACAGTACCCTTGCCTTGAAAAATGTGCCGAATCATCCGGACTCCGAAAAATGCAAGTGAATAGTCCATTTTCATCGTTTTCACGCGCTGAATCCAAATCCGAAGTCCATTTTGCCAAATTCCAACTCTAAAAATTGCCGAAGGCATCCGGAAAGATGTTCCTTGATCCAAACTTCGCGCTGAGTCCAATTTTAATATCCATAGTGCGCGAAACCACTTCTAAGCATCTGACGGGGTCATCAGACTACTCTCGTGATCCACTACACGCACCGAGTCCATTATTAGTGTCCAATAGGTGCACAAATACCACCGACACGCCACATAGGCCACCAGGAGCTACTGGTCAACCAGTAATCTCGTCGTGGGGATCCAGGTCCTCACAAATATCGATACAAAAGTTCCATAGCATTAAGATGATATATTGAACAGAGGCGAAAGTTATAGATCTTGATATAGAACAATCCATAATACAAGTAACAAAATGCTATACAAAGCTTCAACAAAGAGTTGTGGCTAGATAATCTAATAAAAAGCTGTGAATTTCCTACTAAATTCGAGAGAGAGAGAACTCTTTTGATACTTGAAGAGTAGTTCTAGCATGTTATCACTTTGTTTCCGACCAAATCGTGTAGGTCTGAACTGTTTGTGATAATTGTTTTTACTTGTGTTTTGATTTTTCGGGATATTGCGAAGTTCTCTAATAGCATTGAGCTAATACTTGGTGGTTGAGTGAATTGCTACTTTCACAGATTCTGCTCTTTTTCCTTCCTCTCTTAGTCTGTTCAACTATATATTGTATTTTTAAGAAGTAAAAATGTGATATTGCCTCAATCTTATTGTTTGATAGGAAATTTAGTTGTCAAGAACTACTTCCTGTGCTGGGAGTCGTACATGTCAATCATACTACTATTTTTTACCCACCCTACTGCACAGATCTTATCATTAACTATTTTCACTGCTTATTATATCTTGCTTAGGATGTAAAAAGTTTTTATTTTTAGGCTAAAGTGTAGTTTACCCTCTAGATATATATCACATCTTTTGACAAAGTCCTGTCAGCACCAACCCTCCCTGGGTGTACTTAGTGTATTATTCACAGGGTAAAATGCATATATATATTTTTTATTTCAGGGTTAGTGTGCAAAATCCAATATATCTGCAGAGTAAACTGCACTTTAACCTTATCTCTAGGAAGTTCTTAAGTTTTATAATAGGGTAAAATTAAATAAATCAAGGGTTTCTTGCAAACTTATCCATAGAGTTGGTTAATCATGAAAGATCTCTCTGATTACTTTATTTTGTTCTTTGTGCTTTGAATCTTTCTGGGATTTTTGCAACGTTCCAATAAATGGAGGGTCCCTAATCCCCAGGAAAAGGAAGTGGCCATGGCTGCGGACACAAAGATAAGTTTTCATTTCGGATTGATTCAGGAAGCGCACCTATTGTTGCTGCCCAGGTTTTTTACAGTTTTCTTTTTACATCTTTTTTCAAAAAAAAAAAAAAGGAAAAGAAAAGAGAATTTATATATACATCTATATATTTATTCATGTGATATAGGTGTTAGTATAGTCCTCTATCTTAGTGCTGTGTATGTGTTTTTTTTTAAAAGACCATTTATGTCACTGTTATTCATTATAGTTGGTGTCATAAAGTTGTACCAACTGAGTCTCCTTTACAAAATGTCTGTAGACTGGGACTTGAAGCTTCAGTAAACTATGGTGGAAATGTTTCCGTTAAATTAGCGGATGTAGCATACAGTAAAATCAGCGGAATGCTTGCGACTCTTGGTGATCCATTTACCAGAATTATTAGTCCAAAGGTATGCTATGCTTGGGCAATGAATGATGCGGTTCTATACTTCTAGCTATGTGAATCTATTTCTGATGTTGAACACATTTGTAGTATTTTACAGTTTAATACTGAGGTTTCTTTTTGTTGCGTTTTCACTTACTACATTCACCTGATTCCTTGATCTGACATAGTTATTTGAATTGCCAACTATTCTGTACACGCAGGAGTATCAAAGTTTCAGAATTGGAAATGATGGAAATTTGCAAGGAGTAGGTCTCTTTATAAATTCTGAACCCAGTACCGGGCATTTGGTTAGTGATATTTTTTCACAACTTTGATGTTTTCTGTTTGTATCTTCTTTGAAAAACATTTTGTAAATTTTGTAATGGAGTAGGCAGACCGTAAGATGAAATTTTAATTCATAAAGTTTCAGAAATGGAAATGATCGAAATTTTTCACAACTTTGATGTTTTCTGTTTGTATCTTCTTTGAAAAACATTTTGTAAATATTGTAATGGAGTAGGCAGACCATAAAATGAAATTTTAATTCATTACGAATGAAAAGATACTTCTGGATCACTAAAAGTAAGAAAATGGATAAAAATTAGGATGCAATTAATTAATTAATGATCTCATTGCAAAAGACAATTAGAAAAAAGAACAATTAGGTAAAAGTTGGGGGCCAATGATACAATTATCTCTTTTTGTAGCACCTCAAATCATCGAAAAAGCTCTCTCTCTCTCTCTCTCTCTCTCTCTAATAATTAATGTGGAGTTAATTGTGTCTCCAACTTTTTTTCCTTTTTGTTTTGAGGGGGATAATTTTATAATTTTAAAATTTATTTATTCAAAAGTTTAGTGACATTTATATTTGTCTTTCTGATTTATTACTATTGGCTCATTATTTATTCTTTAATAGAATTTAAATGAAATATCAATTTTGGCATCACAAATTTATTCCTTCAAAAATTCTAATTATAATATCAAAAAAGATAAAAAGAAATTAATTTATCTCACTCAGTAATTAAGGTTAGATATTTTACTTAGGTTAACTATATTTTTCTAATATATACAAAATGGTTGAGATATATTTGAAGTCGTTAGAATTTTTGAAAGAATAAATATGAAAATTTGAGCTTTGTAGGAATGTATATTTATATATGCCTATTAGTGTAAATTTATTTTTGACCAAAATTAGGGTTACTTTGGACAGGTCCATGCCTTCAAATATAGCCCAAATCAGTTTTTGGGCTATCGGATATAGCCCAAAAACTGGCTATATCCAAAGTAACCCTAATTTTGGCCCGGCACAAGTCCATTGATTTTATTTTGGGAAACGCGAGATCCTTATATCAGGTTAGCGAAAATGTTTCTGATCATCTCTCTATTTAATCATATATATATCACAAGAAGGATTAAAATGTTGAATTTGATTTCAGGTGCTTGCATTTGCTATGTGACCACCGAAGGTCTCTTAGTCGGTTACGAAGTGTAAGGCGATGATGATGTATATAAATGTAGTAATCGTGAATTTTAAAAAGATTTAAATAAATTTCTGGAATTTTAAATAGCAGAAAATAGGTAAATTGGACCCCAAAAATATCGACTTTTGATCGGGGTCTGATCTGGAAAATCTGAGATCACCATTGCGATCGTCTCATCGAAACATAGAAGTTTTATATTCATATGTTTTCGATCCGACGGTCGGATCTTCCCGAAATCAGAAATCAAAAACGGGCCCCGCGACTTAAGTGTGAATAGTAACTCGAGATTTTCGACCCTTCGCGAGCGACAGTTGGCCGAACCACTGTCTAAAACCCTGACATAGGGGTATGAGTAGTGGATCCTAACTAATTTCGACGTTCTGAGCGCAATGGCACTGACGGTTTTCGTGTTTGGCGATCCGGGTGCATCGAAGTGCATGCGTCGGATTACGACACATTAAACTAAATGGCCCGAGAATTCATTTGTGCACCAAATTGAGCAAATAAACAGCCTATCTTGAAGCGCTCGACGAGTCGGACGTCATGGCGAAGTCCATTTCGCATTTCGTCGAGTAAATTTTCTCGAAATACTTGAAAAGTGCCGAATTATCGCTTTTTCTTCAAGCATCTTGGGTATTCTTGGGCCAAAGCTCTTGGGATCTTGTTCATTGGGCCTCTGCCAACCTAAGAAGCCCACAAAGGTTGCTGTGCAGAGCTCGGAGCCTAGTGTTGTGTGTGAACCCGGTTTGAAGGGAATAATGCAAAGAATCTTGCATTAAAGAGGAGTTGGCTTTTGGGCTTCCTCGTGGGAGGTTACACGAGGAAGGCTCTTGGGATTTCTAACTCCCAAGAGTTAATCCTCATAAGGCCTTGGTGTAGGGTGGCCGAGGAGTCACAACCCATTGTTGTGAACTCGGGGAAGAAAGAGAAGGAGGAGCTTGGAAGCAACCTCTTCCCAGTCTTGATCTGGTGACCCTGAGGAGTTCCTGGCGCAAGGAGGACCTTGCTGGAGAGTGCCCAAGGCCGCGCGTGAAGAAGGACCCGAGAACCGGCTTCTTCCTCCTTCACCAACTCCGGCCAAGGTGAGAGCACCCTATACCCTTAGCAGTAGACTCCCCATGTCCTAAGGATGCTTACTGCACAAGCTCAAGTCCCCATGAAGTTTGGTTGGCCGGCGGGAGCAAGGTCTCGCCGGAAACCTAACCTAGCTCCGCCTCGGAAGAACGCGGCAACCGTTTGGCCAAAATGGCTCAAACTCGGGGTGCTTGGACTGTAGGAGGAGGGGACCAACTCCACCAAATTTGGTGGAGTATGGTCAACCCGGTGAATTGCAGTTTGATGCCCTAGATTTTTGGAATATTGCATGTTGGCCGAGCTTGCGGCTCCGGCGCCGCTGCGCCTCCTCGCCGTCGGGTACTAGTCCAAATGGGTTGCGGGGAGTGCAATGAGTGCATCCATGCACTTGCATGCTGCCCATGCAGCATCGGGTGGCGGTGGCCATGTTCAACCCGAGAATGACCTCATTCTTGGTCGCCGGCGCTCCGGCCATCTCCGGCAACCGGGAGTGGGTCGGGAAGCTTCGTACGGGTCTAGGGAACCTACCTTGCAAGTTTGAGGGCTTCCCATGGACTCGGATAAAATCCGCCATTAGAGGCATTAAGCTCAAAATGGAGCTTCATGCCCGGCCGGCGCCGCCTCCCTCCGTCGACCAGGCATGGACCTGGAGAGCATCAGGGAAATGAGATGCACCTGCTGGTGCATTTTGATGAAGCCCAGAAGTCCTGGGTTGGTCATCACGAATTTCAAGGTTGAGGAAGTCATCTTCTTCCTCGGGCCCGGCCGGTTTGGGGGGAATTGGTTGCTCCAAGATGATGAGAACAACACCTGGGATCTAGTGGAGTATTTTGATCCAAGCGGTAGGCCCCCAGGTGCTGTGAATGCTGAGAACCAACTCGGGGAAGTTGTTGTGAAGCTTTGTATATATGGTGCATGCCAAGTTTTTGAGGAAATGCCTCAAAGAACTTCGAGGCAGAATTAAGCTTCAAGTTGTATATCAAAGTTACTCAGGAAGGTCCCCTGAGCTTGATGCTCACTTCAGATCAACTTGGATCTGTGTGGACAAGTGTATGGTGCATTGTGAGTGTGTGTGAGAGCAAGAATGTGGTTCTGGTTGAACCAGCAGGAATGGGCTGCCAAGATGGTGAGCCCCAGTGTCCTTACAATATTTAAAGGCATGTGTATATACAAAGTTTTGATATATGAGGTATAGAAGCAAAGTTGCATCAAAATCAAGCCTAAATACAATAAATTCTTAATAACAGTATTAGGGTTGTTTAAAATATTGCAACAGTGTACTCCTGGCTAATTTGGGGTCACTGAACGCGATGCTCGCGTTTATTTTGGGTTTTGGTGAGCCGAAGATGCGAAAATGTGTTTCGACTAGGTTAGAGGAGTAATTCATGGCCCGAAGTTTTCCTCGGACATCGTGCTGCCACAAATGGGTGAGCACGGCGTTCAGCAAGTCGAATGTCATCTACTGGAGGTGACGGCTCGTAAAAATGATTTACTGTTTGAGTGAACGAGCCAAAACAGTGGTTATTTATCGTATAAAATTCAGTCTGAGTAAACTCGAGGGCCTTGCTGCAATTGTAGCAGTATAGAAAAGCTAGATAAATGTTCTAAAACAGTATTAACCTTTCAGTGGGTTTCTCGGGGGTTCTTGAAAAGCTAAATTGCTTATTATTACGTTAATCGACGAAATAGTCAATTCGCGCTAGTTGCACTTTGAGGATTGATAGATCCTGAGTTGTCACCCGGTATTATTGTAGGGCCCAGTCGTCAGGAGCCAGCCGTGATCCGTCTTGTGGTTATCGTGACCGTCTACCTTCTGGTGGAGTCGTTGTTCCTCCTATATACAGGTGGGTTATCTTCGGTCCGCGTTTTATCAGGTCGGCCCTATTGGGTGCCGTGGTAGGTTGGACCCCTGTTCTTGGTGTAACCCTGAACCTATGCTTTAGCCTTACTCTATGCCTTCATTCCAGCGTTCAGTTATTTCAGCTATATTGCCTGATTATACATATGAGCCTTTCGTGATACTCTATTCGTCACTGCATGTTTAGAATAGGAGTTCTAGTCTCAGTACTTGGCATGAATTGCATCAGTATCGATATCCTAGTGGGGATTTCCTCGGCTTCTCGCCGTCTGTCCGGTCTACCGACCGTGGACTGAGATTTAGCAGTATGATTGCTATTGAGTTTATACATGTTCTTACTACTTGCTTATATATCAGCAGAAATCCTTACATCTGCATAGCCTTGAGCCCACAGATGAGTTTATTATGCCTTGATTTTCAGCAGTAGTTATACATCATGCTTATATTCCAGCAGTTGCTTGTTTACCATATTGAGATATATCATGTTCTTTTCAGTGGTTGATATGCATTTCCTGAACACATGCCATGCTTGATTGGTCACTAGCATAGTTCTATACCTGTCTCTATTCTTCACTGCATATTTAGAACAGGAGATACTCTTTCAGCATGTGGCATGTTATACTAGTATCCCAGTGGGGATTTTCCTCGGCTTCTTGCCGTCTATGTGGTCAGTGGACCATGGTTTGAGCATCAGCATTATGATCGCCGTCGAGCCAAGCTTTTCGTCACGCACACCGACGGTTTGTCCACCGTGTGGGTGTTCTTTACCGGTAGAGAGGTCTGATCGACCCGTGAGCCTAGTGGGGTTATGATAGCTTGATTGTGTGACCAAAAGTGGTTTAGCCTGAGGTCATATGCTCCATGGCAGTTTAGCCTGAGGCCCTTGTGGCCAACAGTGGCATTCAATTGGGTATATTTGTGGTGACACCTTTGACGCATGATCTTTGTTATTTCCTGCTTATCATATTATCATTCTCTGCTTGTCAGATTATCAGTTATAGCATGATCATTTACTGCTCGCCAGATTATCAGTGATAGTATGACTATTTCCTGTTTGTCAGCTATAACATATTCATTCCTACTTGTCAGATTATCAGTTATAGCATGATCAGCTTTATATATGATTACACTGCTCTGTTGATTAATCCATGATTAATGGTACATATTTGAATTATACCTTTCAGTTGCAGTATATCCTACTTTTGCTATCCGCTTATTATTGTATCCAGTAGGTACGGCTTGCTATTTCCCGGCCCGTCGTGCCCACTGGGATACACTCCGGTGTGTCTCACACCCTCGGGTGACTGTTTTTCAGGTCCTTCGGGTGGGGGGGACTTTTGGACGCTCTGTGTGAGGACGTGAGATAGACTGACCCTGGTAGGATGTACCCCTTTTGGTTTTAGTAAAACTTATAACTGATATTTCCATTTTGAGAAACTAGATTGTAATAACTCTGGAACCTTGTGGATGTAATAGAGTAGAACTTAATTAGTATATCTATCTTGTATCTACTCTGATTGACTGTATCTGTTAGCCGAGCACATATAGGGAAGACTCTGTTGGAGATACAGAGACTTTTCTATATGTGTGGCGGTCTGTTCACGCCTTGGAGAAAATAAGTTTAAACTCTGATTAAAAAAAAAAAAAAATTTAGACCCACTTTTGAATCTCGGGGCGTGACAGATTAGATGGTATCAGAGACTAGGTACACGGTACCTAGGATTGGGTTAGGGAAACCCTAGAATGACTTACGTTGACGCGAGAGCGCGGGCAGATGGGTAGACACTTAAACAATAGTACGGTTGATTGAGTCTGGCCTGACCTGATTAGTGGGCTGCAGATTATGGCCCGTCTTCGTGGTAGAGGGTCTCAGCGTGGGGCGGACAGTGGCCGAGGTGTCGGCCAACCGCCCAGAGCACCAGTGGAGCCGGCGGACACTGATCGGTTCCAGCAGATGCAAGATCAGTTCACCGCACTGTCGGCGGTGGTTCAGCAGCTTGAGCAGCAGGTCGCTGCTTTTACTGCCCCACCAACCCCGCCACCAGTACCACCTCCTGTGCCAGTCGTGGAGGAACCAATCATACCTCCTGCCGCCCCTGTACCACCTGTAGCGACAGCCCCGGCAACTGCCACCACTTCTGGGGTTGCGGCAGCCATAGATCCACTAAATGCTGCAGTCGGGACTTCTTCGCAACCGGCAACACCTATTGCTACAGAGGATGCTGCTCAGGCGGAGCGGGCCCGAGCAAAGGCAGTCTTGTTAGAATTCAAGAAGTTCCAGCCGCCCACTTTCGATGGTACTGATCCTGATAACTGGGCAGTTGAGAAGTGGATACTGCATATTGAGAAGCTGTTCCGAGACATGTATACGGAGGACCGAGACCGTGTACATTTGGCCGCTCACTGTCTTGCGGGTGAGGCGGACCAATGGTGGTCAGAAATACTGAGGGAACAGTTTGGGGGTATACATGAACCCCCATGGCATGAATTCAAGGCGGCAATTTATGACCGCTACCTGAATGACATCACGAAGCAAGAGTTGGAAAGGGAACTGGAGACCATACATCAGGGTGATCGCACGGTTCGGGATTATGAGCGGGAATTCTCCCGTATAAGCGCTCTAATTCCGCAGGCGGTACGAGACGAAGGGCGCAAGATTAGACTGTTTACTCAGGGGTTGCGACCCGACATCAGGCGACTTCTCTCCCCTCTGGACATCAGTGTGTATCGGAACTGTGTCAAGCGTGCACTTGCTGTTCAAGCTGATATCACTGTGGCGCGTGCTGAGCGCCAAGCGGCTGAAAAGGGCAAGGAGAAGAAAAGGCCATTTCCTGGAAATACTAGTGGTTCAATAAGCAGTGGCAAAACCACCTAAATATCCTCAATTCCAAAGAACGGCCAAGAGCGTGAGTACCCCTGCTGTTAGCCAACCGCCATTTTCTCAGTCATGCATTATTTGTGGCGGATCCCATCGTACTGCTAGTGGTGAACAACGCTTTGGTCGCTGTTTCCGCTGTGGCCAGACAGGACATATGGCGAATAGCTGTTCGCAGCAACCTACATTGGCTCCATCCTCAGCTTCTGCTCCTGCCGCCCCTGGTCGACGTCCAAACCCTACTGCTAGTTCGGCATCCACGGGACATACCCCTCGACCGACTGAGGGAGCGCGCCAACCTGCTAGCGGGCGAGTCTATGCATTGAGTCAGAGCGATCCACCAATGGAGGACCCGACAGAAGTCCACATAATTGACAAATGAAGAATTATTGGTGGTTGGAACTATTTATTGACAATTGAGTCATATTAAAACTTTAGTAATACTATAGTTAAGTTTAAGTTTCGGGGATGAAACTTTTTATAAGTGGTGGGTGATGTAGTAATCGTGAATTTTAAAAAGATTTAAATAAATTTCTGGAATTTTAAATAGCAGAAAATAAGTAAATTGGACCCCAAAAATATCGACTTTTGATCGGGGTCTGATCTGGAAAATCTGAGATCACCATTGCGATCGTCTCGTCGAAACATGCAAGTTTCATTTTCATATGTTTTCGATCCGACGGTCGGATCTTCCCGAAATCAGAAATCAAAAACGGGCCTCGCGACTTAAGTATGAATAGTAACTCGAGATTTTCGACCCTTCGCGAGCGACAGTTGGCCGAACCACTGTCTAAAACCCTGACATAGAGGTATGAGTAGTGGATCCTAACTAATTTCGACGTTCTGAGCGCAATGGCACTGACGGTTTTCATGTTTGGCGATCCGGGTGCATCGAAGTGCGTGCGTCGGATTACGACACATTGAACTAAATGGCCCGAGAATTCATTTGTGCACCAAATTGAGCAAATAAATAGCCAATCTTGAAGCTCTCGACGAGTCGGACGTCGTGGCGAAGTCCATTTCGCATTTCGTCGAGTAAATTTTCTCGAAATACGTGAAAAGTGCCGAATTATCGCTTTTTCTTCAAGCATCTTGGGTATTCTTGGGCCAAAGCTCTTGGGATCTTGTTCATTGGGCCTCTGCCAACCTAAGAAGCCCACAAAGGTTGCTGTGCAGAGCTCGGAGCCTAGTGTTGTGTGTGAACCCGGTTTGAAGGGAATAATGCAAAGAATCTTGCATTAAAGAGGAGTTGGCTTTTGGGCTTCCTCGTGGGAGGTTACACGAGGAAGGCTCTTGGGATTTCTAACTCCCAAGAGTTAATCCTCATAAGGCCTTGGTGTAGGGTGGCCGAGGAGTCACAACCCATTGTTGTGAACTCGGGGAAGAAAGAGAAGGAGGAGCTTGGAAGCAACCTCTTCCCAGTCTTGATCTGGTGACCCTGAAGAGTTCCTGGCACAAGGAGGACCTTGCTGGAGAGTGCCCAAGGCCGCGCGTGAAGAAGGACCCGAGAACCGGCTTCTTCCTCCTTCACCAACTCCGGCCAAGGTGAGAGCACCCTAACCACTGGTTCCTAGCACCCTATACCCTTAGCAGTAGACTCCCCATGTCCTAAGGATGCTTACTGCACAAGCTCAAGTCCCTATGCAGTTTGGTTGGCCGGCGGGAGCAAGGTCTCGCGGGAAACCTAACCTAGCTCCGCCTCGGAAGAACGCGGCAACCGTTTGGCCAAAATGGCTCAAACTCGGGGTGCTTGGACTGTAGGAGGAGGGGACCAACTCCACCAAATTTGGTGGAGTATGGTCAACCCGGTGAATTGCAGTTTGATGCCCTAGATTTTTGGAATATTGCATGTTGGCCGAGCTTGCGGCTCCGGCGCCGGCGCGCCTCCTCGCCGCCGGGTACTAGTCCAAATGGGTTGCGGGGAGTGCAATGAGTGCATCCATGCACTTGCATGCTGCCCATGCAGCATCGGGTGGCGGTGGCCATGTTCAACCCGAGAATGACCTCATTCTTGGCCGCAGGCGCTCCGGCCATCTCCGGCAACCGGGAGTGGGTCGGGAAGCTTCGTACGGGTCTAGGGAACCTACCTTGCAAGTTTGAGGGCTTCCCATGGACTCGGATAAAATCCGCCATTAGAGGCATTAAGCTCAAAATGGAGCTTCATGCCCGGCCGGCGCCGCCTCACTCCGTCGACCAGGCATGGACCTGGAGAGCATCAGGGAAATGAGATGCACCTGCTGGTGCATTTTGATGAAGCCCAGAAGTCCTGGGTTGGTCATCATGAATTTCAAGGTTGAGGAAGTCATCTTCTTCCTCGGGTCCGGCCGGTTTGGGGGGAATTGGTTGCTCCAAGATGATGAGAACAACACCTGGGATCTAGTGGAGTATTTTGATCCAAGCGATAGGCCCCCAGGTGCTGTGAATGCTGAGAACCAACTCGGGGAAGTTGTTGTGAAGCTTTGTATATATGGTGCAAGCCAAGTGTTTGAGGAAATGCCTCAAAGAACTTCGAGGCAGAATTAAGCTTCAAGTTGTATATCAAAGTTACTCAGGAAGGTCCCCTGAGCTTGATGCTCACTTCAGATCAACTTGGATCTGTGTGGACAAGTGTATGGTGCATTGTGAGTGTGTGTGAGAGCAAGAATGTGGTTCTGGTTGAACCAGCAGGAATGGGCTGCCAAGATGGTGAGCCCCAGTGTCCTTACAATATTTAAAGGCATGTGTATATACAAAGTTTTGATATATGAGGTATAGAAGCAAAGTTGCATCAAAATCAAGCCTAAATACAATAAATTCTTAATAACAGTATTAGGGTTGTTTAAAATATTGCAACAGTGTACTCCTGGCTAATTTGGGGTCACTGAACGCGATGCTCGCGTTTATTTTGGGTTTTGGTGAGCCGAAGAAGCGAAAATGCATTTCGGCTAGGTTAGAGGAGTAATTCATGGCCCGAAGTTTTCCTCGGACATCGTGCTGCCACAAATGGGTGAGCACGGCGTTCAGCAAGTCGAATGTCATCTACTGGAGGTGACGGCTCGTAAAAATGATTTACCATTTGAGTGAACGAGCCAAAACAGTGGTTATTTATCGTATAAAATTCATTCTGAGTAAACTCGAGGGCCTTGCTGCAATTGTAGCAGTATAGAAAAGCTAGATAAATGTTCTAAAACAGTATTAACCTTTTAGTGGGTTTCTCGGGGGTTCTTGAAAAGCTAAATTGCTTATTATTGCGTTAATCGACGAAATAGTCAATTCGCGCTAGTTGCACTTTGAGGATTGATAGATCCTGAGTTGTCACCCGGTATTATTGTAGGGCCCAGTCGTCAGGAGCCAGCCGTGATCCGTCTTGTGGTTATCTTGACCGTCTACCTTCTGGTGGAGTCGTTGTTCCTCCTATATACAGGTGGGTTATCTTCGGTCCGCGTTTTATCAGGTCGGCCCTATTGGGTGCCGTGGTAGGTTGAACCCCTGTTCTTGGTGTAACCCTGAACCTATGCTTTAGCCTTACTCTATGCCTTCATTCCAGCGTTCAGTTATTTCAGCTATATTGCCTGATTATACATATGAGCCTTTCGTGATACTCTATTCTTCACTGCATGTTTAGAATAGGAGTTCTAGTCTCAGTACTTGGCATGAATTGCATCAGTATCGATATCCTAGTGGGGATTTCCTCGGCTTCTCGCCGTCTGTCCGGTCTACCGACCGTGGACTGAGATTTAGCAGTATGATTGCTATTGAGTTTATACCTGTTCTTACTACTTGCTTATATATCAGCAGAAATCCTTACATCTGCATAGCCTTGAGCCCACAGATGAGTTTATTATGCCTTGATTTTCAGCAGTAGTTATACATCATGCTTATATTCCAGCAGTTGCTTGTTTACCATATTGAGATATATCATGTTCTTTTCAGTGGTTGATATGCATTTCCTGAACACATGCCATGCTTGATTGGTCACTAGCATAGTTCTATACCTGTCTCTATTCTTCACTGCATATTTAGAATAGGAGATACTACTTCAGCATGTGGCATGTTATACTAGTATCCCAGTGGGGATTTTCCTCGGCTTCTTGCCGTCTATGTGGTCAGTGGACCATGGTTTGAGCATCAGCATTATGATCGCCGTCGAGCCAAGCTTTTCGTCACGCACACCGACGGTTTGGCCACCGTGTGGGTGTTCTTTACCGGTAGAGAGGTCTGATCGACCCGTGAGCCTAGTGGGGTTATGATAGCTTGATTGTGTGACCAAAAGTGGTTTAGCCTGAGGTCATATGCTCCATGGCAGTTTAGCCTGAGGCCCTTGTGGCCAACAGTGGCATTCGATTGGGTATATTTGTGGTGACACCTTTGACGCATGATCTTTGTTATTTCCTGCTTATCATATTATCATTCTCTGCTTGTCAGATTATCAGTTATAGCATGATCATTTACTGCTCGCCAGATTATCAGTGATAGTATGACTATTTCCTGTTTGTCAGCTATAACATATTCATTCCTACTTGTCAGATTATCAGTTATAGCATGATCAGCTTTATATATGATTACACTGCTCTGTTGATTAATCCATGATTAATGGTACATATTTGAATTATACCTTTCAGTTGCAGTATATCCTACTTTTGCTATCCGCTTATTATTGTATCCAGTAGGTACGGCTTGCTATTTCCCGGCCCGTCGTGCCCACTGGGATACACTCCGGTGTGTCTCACACCCTCGGTGTGAGGACGTGAGATAGACTGACCCTGGTAGGATGTACCCCTTTTGGTTTTAGTAAAACTTATAACTAATATTTCAATTTTGAGAAACTAGATTGTAATAACTCTGGAACCTTGTGGATGCAATAGAGTAGAACTTAATTAGTATATCTATCTTGTATCTACTCTGATTGACTGTATCTGTTAGCCGAGCACATATAGGGAAGACTCTGTTGGAGATACAGAGACTTTTCTATATGTGTGGCGGTCTGTTCACGCCTTGGAGAAAATAAGTTTAAACTCTGATTAAAAAAAAAAAAAAATTTTAGACCCACTTTTGAATCTCGGGGCGTGACAGATTAGATGGTATCAGAGACTAGGTACACGGTACCTAGGATTGGGTTAGGGAAACCCTAGAATGACTTACGTTGATGCGAGAACGCGGGCAGATGGGTAGACACTTAAACAATAGTACGGTTGATTGAGTCTGGCCTGACCTGATTAGTGGGCTGCAGATTATGGCCCATCTTCGTGGTAGAGGGTCTCAGCGTGGGGCGGACAGTGGCCGAGGTGTCGGCCAACCGCCCAGAGCACCAGTGGAGCCGGCGGACACTGATCGGTTCCAGCAGATGCAAGATCAGTTCACCGCACTGTCGGCGGTGGTTCAGCAGCTTGAGCAGCAGGTCGCTGCTTTTACTGCCCCACCAACCCCGCCACCAGTACCACCTCCTGTGCCAGTCGTGGAGGAACCAATCATACCTCCTGCCGCCCCTGTACCACCTGTAGCGACAGCCCCGGCAACTGCCACGACTTCTGGGGTTGCAGCAGCCACAGATCCACTAAATGCTGCAGTCGGGACTTCTTCGCAACCGGCAACACCTATTGCTACAGAGGATGCTGCTCAGGCGGAGCGGGCCCAAGCAAAGGCAGTCTTGTTAGAATTCAAGAAGTTCCAGCCGCCCACTTTCGATGGTACTGATCCTGATAACTGGGCAGTTGAGAAGTGGATACTGCATATTGAGAAGCTGTTCCGAGACATGTATACGGAGGACCGAGACCGTGTACATTTGGCCGCTCACTGTCTTGCGGGTGAGGCGGACCAATGGTGGTCAGAAATACTGAGGGAACAGTTTGGGGGTATACATGAACCCCCATGGCATGAATTCAAGGCGGCAATTTATGACCGCTACCTGAATGACGTCACGAAGCAAGAGTTGGAAAGGGAACTGGAGACCATACATCAGGGTGATCGCACGGTTCGGGATTATGAGCGGGAATTCTCCCGTATAAGCGCTCTAATTCCGCAGGCGGTACGAGACGAAGGGCGCAAGATTAGACTGTTTACTCAGGGGTTGCGACCCGACATCAGGCGACTTCTCTCCCCTCTGGACATCAGTGTGTATCGGAACTGTGTCAAGCGTGCACTTGCTGTTCAAGCTGATATCACTGTGGCGCGTGCTGAGCGCCAAGGGGCTGAAAAGGGCATGGAGAAGAAAAGGCCATTTCCTGGAAATACTAGTGGTTCAATAAGCAGTGGCAAACTACCTAAATATCCTCAATTCTAAAGAATGGCCAAGAGCGTGAGTACCCCTGCTGTTAGCCAACCGCCATTTTCTCAGTCATGCATTATTTGTGGCGGATCCCATCGTACTGCTAGTTGTGAACAACGCTTTGGTCGCTGTTTCCGCTGTGGCCAGACAGGACATATGGCGAATAGCTGTTCGCAGCAACCTACATTGGCTCCATCCTCAGCTTCTGCTCCTGCCGCCCCTGGTCGACGTCCAAACCCTACTGCTAGTTCGGCATCCACGGGACATACCCCTCGACCGACTGAGGGAGCGCGCCAACCTGCTGGCGGGCGAGTCTATGCATTGAGTCAGAGCGATCCACCAATGGAGGACCCGACAGAAGTCCACATAATTGACAAATGAAGAATTATTGGTGGTTGGAACTATTTATTGACAATTGAGTCATATTAAAACTTTAGTAATACTATAGTTAAGTTTAAGTTTCGGGGACGAAACTTTTTATAAGTGGTGGGTGATGTAGTAATCGTGAATTTTAAAAAGATTTAAATAAATTTCTGGAATTTTAAATAGCAGAAAATAAGTAAATTGGACCCCAAAAATATCGACTTTTGATCGGGGTCTGATCTGGAAAATATGAGATCACCATTGCGATCGTCTCGTCGAAACATAGAAGTTTCATATTCATATGTTTTCGATCCGACGGTCGGATCTTCCCGAAATCAGAAATCAAAAACGGGCCCCGCGACTTAAGTGTGAATAGTAACTCGAGATTTTCGACCCTTCGCGAGCGACAGTTGGCCGAACCACTGTCTAAAACCCTGACATAGGGGTATGAGTAGTGGATCCTAACTAATTTCGACGTTCTGAGCGCAATGGCACTGACGGTTTTCGTGTTTGGCGATCCGGGTGCATCGAAGTGCGTGCGTCGGATTACGACACATTGAACTAAATGGCCCGAGAATTCATTTGTGCACCAAATTGAGCAAATAAACAGCCTATCTTGAAGCTCTCGATGAGTCGGACGTCGTGGCGAAGTCCATTTCGCATTTCGTCAAGTAAATTTTCTCGAAATACGTGAAAAGTGCCGAATTATCGCTTTTTCTCCAAGCATCTTGGGTATTCTTGGGCCAAAGCTCTTGGGATCTTGTTCATTGGGCCTCTGCCAACCTAAGAAGCCCACAAAGGTTGCTGTGCAGAGCTCGGAGCCTAGTGTTGTGTGTGAACCCGGTTTGAAGGGAATAATGCAAAGAATCTTGCATTAAAGAGGAGTTGGCTTTTGGGCTTCCTCGTGGGAGGTTACACGAGGAAGGCTCTTGGGATTTCTAACTCCCAAGAGTTAATCCTCATAAGGCCTTGGTGTAGGGTGGCCGAGGAGTCACAACCCATTGTTGTGAACTCGGGGAAGAAAGAGAAGGAGGAGCTTGGAAGCAACCTCTTCCCAGTCTTGATCTGGTGACCCTGAGGAGTTCCTGGCGTAAGGAGGACCTTGCTGGAGAGTGCCCAAGGCCGCGCGTGAAGAAGGACCCGAGAACCGGCTTCTTCCTCCTTCACCAACTCCGGCCAAGGTGAGAGCACCCTAACCACTGGTTCCTAGCACCCTATACCCTTAGCAGTAGACTCCCCATGTCCTAAGGATGCTTACTGCACAAGCTCAAGTCCCCATGCAGTTTGGTTGGCCGGCGGGAGCAAGGTCTCGCCGGAAACCTAACCTAGCTCCGCCTCGGTAGAACGCGGCAACCGTTTGGCCAAAATGGCTCAAACTCGGGGTGCTTGGACTGTAGGAGGAGGGGACCAACTCCACCAAATTTGGTGGAGTATGGTCAACCCGGTGAATTGCAGTTTGATGCCCTAGATTTTTGGAATATTGCATGTTGGCCGAGCTTGCGGCTCCGGCGCCGGCGCGCCTCCTCGCCGCCGGGTACTAGTCCAAATGGGTTGCGGGGAGTGCAATGAGTGCATCCATGCACTTGCATGCTGCCCATGCAGCATCGGGTGGCGGTGGCCATGTTCAACCCGAGAATGACCTCATTCTTGGCCGCCGGCGCTCCGGCCATCTCCGGCAACCGGGAGTGGGTCGGGAAGCTTCGTACGGGTCTAGGGAACCTACCTTGCAAGTTTGAGGGCTTCCCATGGACTCAAATAAAATCCGCCATTAGAGGCATTAAGCTCAAAATGGAGCTTCATGCCCGGCCGGCGCCGCCTCACTCCGTCGACCAGGCATGGACCTGGAGAGCATCAGGGAAATGAGATGCACCTGCTGGTGCATTTTGATGAAGCCCAGAAGTCCTGGGTTGGTCATCATGAATTTCAAGGTTGAGGAAGTCATCTTCTTCCTCGGGCCCGGCCGGTTTGGGGGGAATTGGTTGCTCCAAGATGATGAGAACAACACCTGGGATCTAGTGGAGTATTTTGATCCAAGCGGTAGGCCCCCAGGTGCTGTGAATGCTGAGAACCAACTCGGGGAAGTTGTTGTGAAGCTTTGTATATATGGTGCATGCCAAGTGTTTGAGGAAATGCCTCAAAGAACTTCGAGGCAGAATTAAGCTTCAAGCTGTATATCAAAGTTACTCAGGAAGGTCCCCTGAGCTTGATGCTCACTTCAGATCAACTTGGATCTGTGTGGAAAAGTGTATGGTGCATTGTGAGTGTGTGTGAGAGCAAGAATGTGGTTCTGGTTGAACCAGCAGGAATGGGCTGCCAAGATGGTGAGCCCCAGTGTCCTTACAATATTTAAAGGCATGTGTATATACAAAGTTTTGATATATGAGGTATAGAAGCAAAGTTGCATCAAAATCAAGCCTAAATACAATAAATTCTTAATAACAGTATTAGGGTTGTTTAAAATATTGCAACAGTGTACTCCTGGCTAATTTGGGGTCACTGAACGCGATGCTCGCGTTTATTTTGGGTTTTGGTGAGCCGAAGAAGCGAAAATGCGTCTCGGCTAGGTTAGAGGAGTAATTCATGGCCCGAAGTTTTCCTCGGACATCGTGCTGCCACAAATGGGTGAGCACGGCGTTCAGCAAGTCGAATGTCATCTACTGGAGGTGACGGCTCGTAAAAATGATTTACCGTTTGAGTGAACGAGCCAAAACAGTGGTTATTTATCGTATAAAATTCATTCTGAGTAAACTCGAGGGCCTTGCTGCAATTGTAGCAGTATAGAAAAGCTAGATAAATGTTCTAAAACAGTATTAACCTTTCAGTGGGTTTCTCGGGGGTTCTTGAAAAGCTAAATTGCTTATTATTGCGTTAATCGACGAAATAGTCAATTCGCGCTAGTTGCACTTTGAGGATTGATAGATCCTGAGTTGTCACCCGGTATTATTGTAGGGCCCAGTCGTCAGGAGCCAGCCGTGATCCGTCTTGTGGTTATCGTGACCGTCTACCTTCTGGTGGAGTCGTTGTTCCTCCTATATACAGGTGGGTTATCTTCGGTCCGCGTTTTATCAGGTCGGCCCTATTGGGTGCCGTGGTAGGTTGGACCCCTGTTCTTGGTGTAACCCTGAACCTATGCTTTAGCCTTACTCTATGCCTTCATTCCAGCGTTCAGTTATTTCAGCTATATTGCCTGATTATACATATGATCCTTTCGTGATACTCTATTCTTCACTGCATGTTTAGAATAGGAGTTCTAGTCTCAGTACTTGGCATGAATTGCATCAGTATCGATATCCTAGTGGGGATTTCCTCGGCTTCTCGCCGTCTGTCCGGTCTACCGACCGTGGACTGAGATTTAGCAGTATGATTGCTATTGAGTTTATACCTGTTCTTACTACTTGCTTATATATCAGCAGAAATCCTTACATCTGCATAGCCTTGAGCCCACAGATGAGTTTATTATGCCTTGATTTTCAGCAGTAGTTATACATCATGCTTATATTCCAGCAGTTGCTTGTTTACCATATTGAGATATATCATGTTCTTTTCAGTGGTTGATATGCATTTCCTGAACACATGCCATGCTTGATTGGTCACTAGCATAGTTCTATACCTGTCTCTATTCTTCACTGCATATTTAGAATAGGAGATACTACTTCAGCATGTGGCATGTTATACTAGTATCCCAGTGTGGATTTTCCTCGGCTTCTTGCCGTCTATGTGGTCAGTGGACCATGGTTTGAGCATCAGCATTATGATCGCCGTCGAGCCAAGCTTTTCGTCACGCACACCGACGGTTTGGCCACCGTGTGGGTGTTCTTTACCGGTAGAGAGGTCTGATCGACCCGTGAGCCTAGTGGGGTTATGATAGCTTGATTGTGTGACCAAAAGTGGTTTAGCCTGAGGTCATATGCTCCATGGCAGTTTAGCCTGAGGCCCTTGTGGCCAACAGTGGCATTCGATTGGGTATATTTGTGGTGACATCTTTGACGCATGATCTTTGTTATTTCCTGCTTATCATATTATCATTCTCTTCTTGTCAGATTATCAGTTATAGCATGATCATTTACTGCTCGCCAGATTATCAGTGATAGTATGACTATTTCCTGTTTGTCAGCTATAACATATTCATTCCTACTTGTCAGATTATCAGTTATATCATGATCAGCTTTATATATGATTACACTGCTCTGTTGATTAATCCATGATTAATGGTACATATTTGAATTATACCTTTCAGTTGCACTTTTGCTATCCGCTTATTATTGTATCCAGTAGGTACGGCTTGCTATTTCCCGGCCCGTCGTGCCCACTGGGATACACTCCGGTGTGTCTCACACCCTCGGGTGACTGTTTTTCAGGTCCTTCGGGTGGGGGGGACTTTTGGACGCTCTGTGTGAGGACGTGAGATAGACTGACCCTGGTAGGATGTACCCCTTTTGGTTTTAGTAAAACTTATAACTGATATTTCCATTTTGAGAAACTAGATTGTAATAATTCAGGAACCTTGTGGATGTAATAGAGTAGAACTTAATTAGTATATCTATCTTGTATCTACTCTGATTGACTGTATCTGTTAGCCGAGCACATATAGGGAAGACTCTGTTGGAGATACAGAGACTTTTCTATATGTGTGGCGGTCTGTTCACGCCTTGGAGAAAATAAGTTTAAACTCTGATTAAAAAAAAAAAAAAATTTTAGACCCACTTTTGAATCTCGGGGCGTGACAATAAATCCCTCATATTTTTTGACCTGCTGTTGCTGTCCAGTGGCATAGTGTGGTGCATCGTGGCAAATGGCCTTGGGGCAATCGGCGCATCCTTTCCAATGCTATTTCAGAAGCCAGTTCGCTGTGATAGGAAAGGATGTGGCATATTGAATGGCCTCAGGGTGATGCTTGAATGACTCGAATGACACAAATTGAAAAGTTTTAAGTTATACTTGACAGAATACAGTCAGCTTTATGCTCCATATTGTATTTTTTTTGTTCCTTCTTTTCTATACAGCTCCTTGCAGTATACACTTCTGTGGATCGCAGTGTTTTGGGGAGTTGCCTATTTTTTACACTACTTGGCATAATACAGTGAACTTTATGCTTTCATACATTTATTACCTCTTTGTATAAAATATATTATATAGCCAAAAAAAATGATTTATTCTTTCATTCCTTTTACCTCTTTAATGTTGGTTTGATTAGTTATATATTTTTGTGGTTTCTATGTTGGACCGTTGCCTAATGAAAAAGATTATCTTCTACATCTAATGGTGATGATTCTTGTGATATAGAGATCTGGTTCGATAAGAAGCAGTGGGTTCTAGGTGCATACAATCATAAACTCTTTTGAGGTACAAATTTGTTTTATAACTCAGTATTATTTGAATTATGTTGATCATGTTATGGTTATGGTTATTAATCATGCTATATTATTTATTGATGTTCTAGATCTTTGCAGATCATACATTAATAATTTAACTTAAATTGTTGATTTAAGTTAAAAATGGAAACTGTTCCCTCTTCTTCTGCAGGAAATTGCAATAAAAAATGCTTTGAAGCTAAATATAGTTTGAACTCGCCAATCCTTTGAAGCATTAGTGTAATAACACCCAGCCTAGAATTAATGTTAAGAAGGCCTTTAGGCTAAATTTAATTTGAACTGTTCGTTTCTTTCAAGCATTAGTACACTGACATGCGGGCTCAAATTCACAACAAGAGGCGGAAAATGCGCATTTCCTTAAATTTGCTATAGATTGTTTGAAACTTGACGGGCTATTTACTTTTCGTTTAATTATTTTTTATTTCCCTCATTTTTCCTCTTCGCTAAATTACACTGTTTGTTCTAAAACTGTTAAGCACACGGTATGAGTTGTATGTTCAACCCAGTTTTCCATGTTTGTATTTTTAGATGATTTCTTACTTCCTAATGAAATTATAATTCTACCTGCCTGATTTTTTGTTCATTATTTGAATTTAGTGTCTTAATTGTTTGGGTCTCCTCCATTTGCTCAAATTTATTAGAAAATCATTTTACGCCCTCGAGTACAATCTCCGGTTTTTAAATGTATTCAATGGTTTTCTACTTTTGTACTGTTTTAGCAAGCTTTTGTTCCTATTGGTATGATTTCATTATGTCTTAAGGTAGCTTGACATCATAGCTTTTTACGTCGGTACGCCCAAATAATCGAAAAAACCATACCAAAGTAAGATAAGAAGGAACAAAAAACCTCACTCACAACACCATTTTTGCCCTTTGGGTTCAAACTACAACTTTTAAATTAATAATAGAGAAAATAATATTATTTTAGATTTAGTATATATTAAATTCAGTATCTTCTTTTAAAAAACAGAGGAGACATACTTATTTCTTTAATTGACACTCTATTCGATTTTGCAGCTCAAGTACTTTGATCATTTTCGTTGTCCCAACGTCTCCTAACATCTAGAGCTCCAGTTTGGTTTCATTCGGTATTCTTCTTTCTTACGAAATTTTTATAAGCTTAGTTTTCCTTTAATATATCATTGTTGAATGGTTGTTTCACTTCATCCTTCACGATAAAATATTTTTTTATTCGTTTTCCAGTATAAATATAGTGTGCCTTTTTGGTAGAATATATGGATTTGGAGAGTGTGTTTAGAGAGAATAGAAAACGGAGAAAGCCCATACTGGTAGAAAAACGGAGTAGACTTATTGCTTCTCACGTGCAATATTCGAACAACGATGGTACTACCTCGAATTCGGCGCACGATACTCCGTATAGTGGTAAGAAAAGGAGAAGACACCCGCATAGGTCATCTCACATTTCATCCGTTGGGGCGTCGCGTAACTCAATCATTGAAGAAAGAGATGTTGAACAATCTTACTTGGGATTGCCAGACTATGAGTGTCAGTTTTGTGGGGCTTCTCTGTGGTACGAAGAAAGAATATACAAATCGAGGAATGAACGGATCCCTAGGTTTTCTCTATGCTGTCAAGAAGGTAAGGTTGGCTTCCCGATGCTAAGGCAAACACCTGCTTTTCTAGATAATTTACTTAATTACAATGGTAGTAGAGATTCTGCAAAATTCAGGGAGAATATAAGAACGTATAATTCTATCTTTGCCTTCACATCAATTGGTGCAAAAATTGATATCGAGATAAATTGGAGGCCTGGGCCATATGTATTTAGAATAAATGGACAAAATCATCATAAAATAGAATCCTTTCTTCCAAGTAACGGAGAACGTCCAAAGTTTGCTCAACTATACATATATGATACAGAAAATGAAGTTGAAAATAGGATGAGGGCATTTGGCGTAGATGCTGAGCTAACTAATATTGACAGAGGTATCGTTGAAAAATTGGTTGAGATGTTTGATTACGAAAATGAACTTGTGAAAGCATTTAGGATGGTTAGAGATCATTTTAGGACGGAAGATTACAATCCTATTAGATTGAGATTGGTTGGCACGCGTTCGGGGGATGCGGTACAGTATAATCCTCCTTCATGCGCTGAAATTGCCGGTCTGATAGTTAGTGACTTGGGGAGTGTAGATCGGCAACGCGACATTATTGTTGAACATAAAAGTGATGGTTTAAAGCGTATTAGTGACTTACATCCTTCCTTCATGGCTATGCAATATCCAATCCTATTTCCATACGGTGAAGATGATTTTAGAATTCGAATTAGGTATACTGAAAGATCGAGCAGAACGATAGCGTCCAGGCAATGTGTGACAATGCGAGAATTTTATGCTTACAGAATACAGATAAGAAAAGCGGAAGGTAATACTTTAGTTCGGGGCGGAAAACATTTTCAGCAATACATAGTAGACGCTTTTTCATGTGTTGAGGAAGAAAGGCTTGATTACATAAGAAGGAACCAGGAGAGTCTAAAAACTGAAATTTATAAGGGTGTTAGGGATGCTGTTATTGCAGGTGACACGGATAGTAATGCCATTGGTAAAAGGATTTTTTTACCATCAAGTTTTACAGCCGGTCCACGTTATATGTTCCAAAATTATCAGGATGCCATTGCGATTTGTAAACATCATCGACACCCTGATTTATTCATTACGTTTACATGTAATGCACAGTGGTTGGAAATACATAATGCTTTGCAGCAAATTCCTGGTCAAAAACCTGAGGATCGACCTGATATTGTTAGCAGGGTCTTTAAGTTAAAGCTGCATTCATTAATGTCGGATCTTAAAAATGGAGAATATTTTGGAAATTCTATGGCCGGTACGTATTTATTTATCTCCCCTATTTTTTGTTTTGAATGTTCTTTCCTTATCTATTTATTCTTGGAGTTAATGTGAAAATGAAAGAACAGGAAAAAGTTGAATAATATGTTTGCTATTTCCTTCTGTTTTCCGACAGAGCTTTACACTATAGAATTTCAAAAAAGGGGCCTGCCACATGTACACATCTGATTCTGGTTGCTTGCAGCTCATAAGTATCCAACAAATGTTGATATAGATTCGATTATATCCGCAGAAATACCATGTATGGAAACTGATCCGATTGGCTATACATCTATTGGAAAATTTATGATGCATGGCCCTTGCGGGGTAGCAAATCCTAGAGCACCATGCATGGGAAAAGGGCGCTGCTCCAAACATTTTCCAAAAGAATTCAAAGACGAGACGTTCATTGATGAAAGTGGTTTCTATATATAGAGGCGAAGAAATGATCATAGATACGTTATTAAAAATGGAATCGAACTTGACAATAGATTTGTTGTCCCACATAATTTACGACTGGTTGTTAAATATCAAGCTCACATTAATGTATAATGGTGCAATAAATCAAGAATGATTAAATATCTGTTCAAGTATGTAAACAAAGGTCCGGATAGGACTAGAGCTATAATCGAGGAAAACTTAGTAACGGAAAGTGGAAGTTCAGAGCAACAACCAAGGAATATTGACGAGGTTAAGAGGTACTTAGATTGTTGATATTTATCAGCGTACGAAGCTATTTGGCGGTTGTTCCAATTTGACATACATTTTAGAGAACCAACAGTCGAGCGATTGACTGTCCATTTACCATTGATGAATAGTATTACATTCCATGAAAATGAAAATTTAATACACGTGCTAAACAGGGATGGCGCTGAGAAAACAGTGTTCACTAAATGGATGGCCGCTAATGCCACCTATGATGATGCACGACGTCTTACATATGCAGAATTTCCTTCTGAATGGGTATGGCATTCAACAGATAAAATATGGACAAGACGAAAGCGTGGAAATCGTATTGGTCGCATTGTTTATATTCATCCGAATTCTGGTGAACTTTATTTTTTGAGGATGCTTCTGAATATAGAGAGGGGTCCAAAGAATTATAGAGAAATCAGAACGATTGATAGTGTTGTCCATGAAACTTTCCGTTTTGCATGTAGTGCCTTGGGTCTTCTAGGTGATGACATCGAATGGCGTGAGGCGTAGGAAGAAGCCGCACACTGGTCAACTTCCAGAGAGTTGAGACAACTTTTTGTGACTCTAATAATGTATTGCGAGGTATCAGATCCTGGCAAATTATGGACAGATTATTGGAATTTGATGTCCGGCGACATTGTCTATCATTTTCGCGAAATAATGGGCTTTCGACATCTTCATATGCCAGAAATTGAACTTCATAATAGGATTTTATTTGAATTGGAAGTTTTGTTCAATAAAAATGGCAGCTCTCTTTCACAGTATAAACTTCTGATTCCTGATAGATCAATTATAGATGAGATGGGCAATAGATTATTGAGGGAAGAATTGGATTATGATGTCGAGAAACTTCAAGAGGAATATATAACTTTGTTCCGGGGATTGAATGATGAGCAAAAAAGTGTCTACTATGCTGTTTTGGCTTCTATCTACGGAAATAAAGGAGATGTTATATTTGTTTATAGCCATGGAGGAACAGGTAAAACCTATCTTTAGCAAACAATTATTTCAAAAGTCCGTTCTGAAGGAAAGATAGTATTAGCAGTTGCTTCATCTGGAATAGCATCGCTACTTCTACTGTCACGCCCCGGGTGTAAACCAGAACCCGGGCTCGCTAACAGATCCGCCGTGCACACAGAATTTCCCATGTACACGAAGCGCTGGTAACCTGCTCAGATATAAGATAAACAATAAAAGAGCATAAACAGAGTTGAACTAAAAGAACTAAAAGTAATCTCAGACTGAAATAAAATACAATAAACTCCCAGCTCACCGCAAATATACAACCAGCTGGCCAAAGCCAGACCCAAAAGTAACTACTGTAGTCTGAGATACAAAAGGGGATACAATAAAAGCCTAGCTAATCTCTCGGTCGGGGTAGATGATCTAGCTAGTCTGCGATCCTCTTACCTCGATCTGCCACTGAAGGCCCAGCAGCTCCCACAGACGACTCTGCAAAACAAAGGGGGAAAAAGACAGAAAACAACAATCGGGGGTGAGAACTACTAGATAAACCAGTAGCCTCCCCCTAGTGGGTAAATCCTCAACTCTGACGGACCTACTAGGACTACTAGAGGCAAAAGGACGGAACAGTAGTAAGCTATAAAGGCAGCTGAAAAGGAAACTACTACTACAATTCCTCTAAATGCAGTGCCAAAAAGATAACTGTATGCATGCAACTATAAGGCTAACCGCCCAAAGAGACCCAATCAAAAGGGCCAGGAAGCACGGGCACTGCCTACTCTGTCATCACTCACAACTCTCCAACTGAACTGCACCCGTCACGGTCAAAAGCCTACTCCGGAGTGGCACTCGAGGGGAGCGACCCACACGAGTAAAGTATCTCTGTATCAAGCATCTCTGTAACCAATATCTCACAATAGCAGGACTGGATCATGACTATGATCAAAGTGGAAAAACTCCATCCACTAATGCAATCCCGATCCCCAATCTGATGTGATAATACTCAATATGTGGAAAACTCCATCCACTAGAGAAAATGTGATGACCCGGATCTCCGCAGAGCTGCTGCTGTGTGTTGGGGTGGCTATTGGAGGCCTACATGGTGTGTTGGAAGTGTTTGGGGCATAATTGGGCACAAGTGTTGGACTTCGGGGCTTAAATGGATCATGTGAGTAATCGGAGGACCCCGTGGAGGGTTTAGAAGTGGTTTTGCGCGAAACGGATATTAAAATTGGGCTCCGCGCGAAATTCGAGGTAAGAACACATTTCCGGGTGCCTTCGGCAATTTTTAGAGTTGGAATTTGGCACATCGGACGTCAAATTTGGATTCAGCGCGCGAAAACGGTCAAAATGGACTACCCACTTGATGTTTTTGAGCTCGGGTTACTGTTCACCGCCGGAACAGTGATTCCGGCGATCGCCGGCGGCAGCCGGCAGCGGCGGAGAGCGGCGGCGCGGCCTCGGGCAGGCGGAGAGCGGCGGCGGGCAGGGCGCAGGGCGCGCGGGCAGGGCGCGCCGGTGCGCGGTCCACGCGGCTGGCGTGCACCGGAGCGGGGTGCCACGTGGCAGCTTCCCATTGGATGGTTCACAGGTCGCGGTCTACGGAGAAGTGTGGTGCATGGTGGATTGGGCGGGAAGACACGTGGCAGCCTGGCATTGGTTCGGTGCATGAAGTAGGGTGCACCGGGTGCAGCGAATTTATGGCTTGGACACGTGGCGCGCGGGGTTTGGGCGCGTCACTGAGCGCGTGCAGGTGGCAGGGGGGCGCGGCAGGTGGCAGGGGCGGCTGGCGTGGCGGCCACGGCGCCGACGTGGCGCACGCGTGCGCCACGTGGCGGCCGGCTATTGGCCAGCGCCAACTGCCCCGTTGACCAGTGGAGCGCCACGCGGCGCGATGGGAGCGGCCGGATCGGCTGTACCGTGTTCGGGGACACGTGTCGTGAGGAGGAGCGGGTTGGACGGGTGTGCGGTCCGACCGGATCTGGTGTGCGGGCCTGGGCCGAGTGGGCCGGGCCACTGTGTGCGCCCGGTTTCGGGGCCCAAAAGTTTCGGGCGCCCGAAACCGGGGACACATTGGTCATTTTCTGATTTGTTTTGTGGGCCTATAAATAGGCCTCCACTCCCCTCCTTTTCTGCTTTTTCCGAGTGATAGAAAGGGAATGAGAGGGAGAGATGTATACAAAGTTTGTTCCCCTTGGTGCTCTGGCTTTAATGGTGGATCCCCGGAATTTCTGGAAGCTCGGCAACGGCGATATCGATTTTACTGTTCGCCTCGGTTTTCTCCCCATTTCGGCCCGTTACCGTCACAGTTCAGTCAGAAATTCACTGTGAGCAAACCAGGAGGAGTTTTTGGACGATTTCTTAGACAGCGTGTTCCTAAGAGGTAAGGCTTCGATTTTCGTGTTGATCGCTTCGCTCCGTTTCGCACTTTTGGCAATTTCCCGAGGCATCTTTGACCCCCATTTTTCTGTGATGGATTTTGGACAGCACCGACTTGCCGATTTTATATCTCAGCCTAGGAACATCGGATCAAGGCGTTTTAGGACTCGATTTTGAGCTACTCATCGCGAGGAACACAGTGGTGATTTTTCTGAGATTTATGGAAATTATTTCGAAGGTGATAATTAAGCTTTTCTTGGACAGATTGCTACATGAATTTTGATTTGGGAGGTTTTGAGGTGCTGCGGTGTTTTATTTTTATCTTGGTCTACAGGTATCAGATCTGGGCGTTTAAACAGTCGTTTTGGGGCTACTTTTCGCGAGGAATGCGACCGTGAATTTTCTGGATTTTCTTGAGGACTGGGCAGAGGTGTTATTTACCCTTTTTGGGGGCTGATTTTGGACTGTAGGAAATTGTACAGTTTTGGGATTAATTGTGCGCAATGTTTTATGCAGTGGGGCACAGTTTTCGATGGACTGCTGTGTTAGAGGACTGTGGGCAGCGAGACGTTTCTTTTGGTGCGGTGCGCGCTTTTTGAGGTGGGTGGTTGTTGCTTGCCTCTATATCTGACTTACTCACTAAGTTTATTAGAGAACCCCACTATTGAGCTTATGGATTGATTATCATGCATAATTGCCTGTTATAAAATGTGAACTTATCATCTGAGTTAAATTTTGTGGATATAGCATGTTGGGGATATTATTGGGATATTATTGTTGTTGGAACATAATCATTGGAATAATTTAATAAGTGATGATTAACATGCTATATTAGCACCTAGATTTGTATGAAAGTGGATTAAAGGGATTAATTGTTGGGGACATGACGACATATCCATGTGCGGGTTTCACTTTGGGATTTATTATGGATCAGGGGTTATACATGTGTAGGTGACTGATGATTTTAGTATGATTGTTATATTTAAGTGGATATTATTACTTATTACACATGTAAAACGCTCATTGGACATTCTCTCTCTTTCACATTGCTGAGGACTTTTGCATGCTTATTTGGACATCTAGATAGGCCACTATTTATTGCTACACTATCATATTGGGATTTGACTTAGGAGAAACCATGATTGCTTTCTTTCTCCTTTTTATTTAGACTTTTGAGTCTTGTTGCTCGGGTTCGAGCAGAGGTTTGGGATAGTGTAGCCGGGATCTGAGGGTCAGTGACAGGGTGTTCTTGATGTTGGATTATGGGTTATTGCGGCAACCGCGGACAGTAGGCGGTTGACCGGATCTTGATTATTTTACCCAATTGTGGGTTGTGGGTTATTACGGTGACCGCGGACTTTGGGCGGTTGACCGGATGTTTACTGTTGCATCAGATTGGGTATCAGATTTTCCTAGTGGATGGTGCTTCCCACTTTTTGAGTATTATTGCATCAGATCGGGGTTTTATTAGTGGACGGAGTTTCCCACTTTGGTCATAGTCATGATCAAGTCCTGCTATTGTGAGACATTGGTTACAGAGATACTTTACTCGTGTGGGTCGCTCCCCTCGAGTGCCACTCCGGAGAAGGCTTTTCACGGTGCCGAGCGCCGGGCACCACGGTGGGTTGTGAGGACTGATGGGGATTTCGAGCCTTATGTGCTGGTTCCCTACTGAGCTCTTGAGTTCGACAGCAGATGTCACGCCCCGGGGTCGAAACTGCGACCCGGGCCCGCCAAACAGATCCGCCACCTATGCCAACCTGCATAAGCGAAGCGTCCTACCTGCAAGAAAAGTACTACAACTAAACAGATATCAGAGCTATAAATAAAAATCTGCTGTAACTAAAATCAATCACTGTACAACTGAAAATAATACAACAATGTTCGCCTCCCAAAATAATAATAAAACAATATCCTCAAATACAAGCTCTGAACTCAAACGGGAGGTAACTCCAATAAATACAACAGTGTACAGTCTCTCAATACAAAATATCCTCACTACAACAGTCTCTCAAAAGAGGAAAAAGAAACAACTAATCTACTGATGATCTCCTCTGAAGGGGTACCGCTACTCTCCAACGACGGGTAGGGATCTAGCTCGCGACTCCTTCGCCTCGACCAACAACCGCAGAGTCAGCAACACCCGCTAAGACTCTGCAAAACAAAGGAGAGGAAGGAAAAGGGGGGAAACCCCCAATGGGTGTGAGAACTACACCAAAAAGGGAGTTCTCAGTGGGTACCACCGCCAGACCCGACGGTCTGCCCACCAAGTCCTCAAGAGACAAAAACTAACCCGAGTCATAAGACTGAAATGAGTAAACTGGAGACTCTCAATAGCTACCATGCCCCTATCTAAAGGCAAAAGGGGGAGAACCAAACAGTGGTATGCAACCACTAGCACATGAAGTGCACAATCGACCCAATCGAGCTGACTGCCACATCTGGTCCAGTCAAACCTGCGCCCACCTACAACCACCTCCCGCTGACGGGCAGGAATTACGTAGGGCGTCCAAACGGTCTAACTCGCTATCGAGTAGTGGCTCATGCAGGCTATGGTCAAAATCCACGCTCTCTCTCAGAACGGATAGAATCATGATGCTCAACCTCTCCCACAGCGGTCAAAGTACTCTCAACGACACGGGACCACCGTCAACCAGACGGCTCTCAATAATACTAGCACTGATCTAAACTCAACTACCAGTCTGCACTCGGCCCCCAGGCACGAGTGTAACAATAAAAGTATTTGACCGAAATAAACCCAATCGAATGAACCGGTATAAAACCCGGTACTGCCTGCTCTGTCACCAATCTCCCGAACTCAGTATCTCCACTGTCCAAATGACCGGAACCCAACACGGTCTGACCGGCACCCGACACGGTCTGACCGGAACCCAACACGGTCTGAAGCCTACTCCGGAGCGGCACTCGAGGGGAGCTACCCACACGAGTAAAGCATCTCTGTCATCAATATCACCAGTATCTCTAAATAGCAGGACTTTGATCATCAATCTGATCAAAGTGGGAAAACTCAACCACCAAGGAAAGACCCGACCTCAATCGGATGCAACAGAACGATAAGTGGGAAACTCCATCCACTAAAGAAACTGATACCCAATCAGGTGCGTAGAGAAACATCTTGTCAACCGCCCAATATCCGCAGTTGCCGCAAAGCCCCACAACTAAGCCAACCTGTCCCAGACACAAAGTCCTGACTACCCTATCCAGACCCCTGCTCGAACCCGAGCAACACTGACCACTTGACTAGCAAAGGCGGAGAAAGGAAAAGTATGGTTTCTCCTAAGTCAAGTTCCCATAAGTAGTGCAGCAGTAAAAGATGGCCTAACTACATGACCATACAAACATGCAAATGTCCTCAAGGAAATAAAGGGGGGTAAAGCATAATAATAGATCCATTAGGAATAAACAACATGCCGAAATCCCAAAAACTAGACCTGTCCACAATCCAGGGTCCAGCAACAGAATGATCATAATAACTCCTCAGAGTACAAATCCGCACATAGCTACGACATCCTGTCCCAAAGCATAAACCAACCACATGAAAGGCTATGTGCTAAAATGGCATGTTACATAATCTCATAGGGTAACATTATCCTAGGTAAGCTTACACTAATCATCACATAGATGTCCAAGTCATGCAAGTCCTCAGTATACCTCATAAATACTATTCTTGCAATCATTTATACAAATATCATTATCAAGCTTACCTACTTACCAACATAAACCATGTACCCTAAACATGCATGCATCAGTCATAGAGGGGTGACATCCCCACAAGTGCACTTATATTTGCCACAACATACTCATTGCCTTAAACAGTTACTGATATTAAGCTTACCCACCTGAAGCGCTTAAACCAAGGCAAACCTGAAGTCGGTGAAGTGTGCAGACGCTCACAGTCCAAATTCTGCCGAAACTGCATCCTCGGTGCACGTCGCGAAAGCCTCGACTCCCAACAGCTGAAAGTACCCCGAAATCAAAGTTTGCAGATCCAACGGGTCCAGCAACACTTGCAAACACCCCTGGGTACAACAATAAGGCCCAACATTACACTTTTATTCCGAAATTAACCAAGTATACACAGTCTGAAAATCAGTCCCAAAGCCATGCTTATTTCACCTGCCGAAAGTGCCCAGAAAAATCCAATAAAAATACCACAGCAATCCTCGCGTCGATACCTTCGAAACAAGTACCTGCACGTCCAATTCCGAGCCCCGTAGGCCGAGTTACAAATTCCACAGTACAGGTGCGCAAAACCACACAGCAACATAACTGTAATTCCATTTACAGATAAGGGGAAGAACATATACCTTCGGACAAAACTCAGAAAAATCCAATAAAAATACTGTGATATTCCTTGCGCCGAGTAGATGAAAAAAGTGTATAAGCACGTCGTCAAACGATGCCCGGTTACGGAGATAACGCCGAAAGACCAAGCCGCTGTCCAAATCCCCTTCACAGAAATGGGGTCACAGTAAGCTCGAACAAACACCTCGAAAAGCGCGAAATGAGGGAAAGCTGAAAATACCAAGATCGTAGATCTGTCCGTCGCAAATCCAGCGGCGAAGAAATCACTCGAAAAGGTTGTCGGAGTAGGCCGGGGGAGCTCGCGCACCGAAACGCGACGAAGGGGAACCCAAAAGGACGAGCGTCGCGCCGCGCCGTAAAAATGGAAACCTCGATAAGCGTGCCACCAAAAATCCCAAAACTTTGCAGAAGGATGCAGCCAAACTCGGGGATCATCTTTGCTGAAGGCACCCAGGCGAGAGGAGGCTCGGAAATGGCGGAAAAAGGGGAAAGAAGGAGGCTCGGATCGCTTTTATAGGCTGCAGAAACAATTGAAGAAATACCGGATAGGTCCCAATTTCCGGGCGCAGGGGACTTTCGGGCGCGCACTGTAGCAGCCCGAAATCCCCATGCACGCGCACAGTAGCAGCCCGAATCCTCCCTGGGCCTCCACGTCGCCCGCCAAACAGGCGACAGCAACCCCCGCCGCTCCCCGCGCGACACGTGGCGCCCCCCAGACGCCGACACGTGGCCGCCCCAAGCGCGGGAACAGCCCGCCAACGCGCCCACGTGCGCTCTGCGCCCGCCGCCTGCGCCTCTGCACGCACGCTTCCCGAGGCGCCCGCAGGTGCACCGTGGACCGAGTGCACGTGGACCGGCCAACCGGTGTGCGCCACGTGTCCCCCCACCGGTCCACCGTACACCCGCCTTTCCCGTGGACCGCGCCCGCTGCGCCGGCCCAACCGGGAACCGCCACGTGGCCCGCGACCGGTGCACGCCTCCGCGGTGGGCCGCGCACCCGCCCGAGCCTGCTCCGCCACGCTCCGCCGCTGCCCGCCGCCGCGCGCCGCCACCGCCGGTGCCGGAACAGTAACCTTGCCTCGAAAAACGTGCCGAATCATCCGGACTCCGGAAAAAGCAAGTGAACAGTCCATTTTCATCGTTTTCGCGCGCTGAATCCAAATCCGAAGTCCAATTTGCCAAATTCAACTCTAACAATTGCCGAAGGCATCCGGGAAGATGTTCCTTGATCCAAACTTCGCGCTGAGTCCAATTTTAATATCCATGGCGCGCGAAACCACTTCTGGAGCTCCGACGGAGTCCACCGATCACCCACGTGATCCATTTAACACACTGAGCCCAACACTAATGTCCAATTGGGGCACAAATCCCACCAACACGCCACATAGGCCTCCGGAAGCTGTAGATAAAACAGTGCTCCATAAGTGGGAGTTTCGGGTCTTCACATCCTCCCCCACTAAAGAAAGTTTCGTCCTCGAAACTAGCTCAAATCCACCAAGAGTCACAAATACCACGGGTAGGTATCCATCAATAACGCCTCCAGCTCCCGAAACACCACTCTCCCCGTGATTACTCCCCACCAACAACAACAACAAGTACGGCATGGCCCGATGTGCAATTCTCTCATCACTCGAGCCAGAAATCGCAACGGGCGTCCCTCGTACTCCAACAATCACAGATCTCTAAAGGGGCAAGTCAAACACGGGCGAGGGATCCAAAAGCAAAACACTCCTGAGCTGAGACGTGAAACAACACAGAGGCTCCATCAAGAGCTGGGGGAAACAGAATAACCATCCGTGCAACACGCACCAAACCACCTCCTGGTGTCAATCTCAACAAGGCGACCTGAAGCATACCCACACATTCATCCAATGAAGAAAAGAATCCAATAGCTGGGGTCTTCACTCGGTTACTTCCCGATCCAAAATCACCCAAGTGGCCTACTCAACCACGGGCTATCCTCAAAAGGGATCCTCAAGAGGCACAATCTCATGCCACAATTGGTCACTCAACATGCCAACATAACCCCAACAGACCCACGGATCGAAGCCGATCTCTCAACTAATAAGGACACCCTGACGGGGACCAAACCGTCAGTGAACGGGACTGAAAACTGACTCAAAAGGCGATCATAAAGCTGATGCCCAAACTCGCGGTCAAAAATCCGAACCAACAACGACAATCCGCGAAAATCCCACTCAAGATGCTGAGTAATCAGAACTGATAGCCAAGCAGGCATGGCCTACGCCCAGGTACATCAATCAAAGCTGGAAATAAAAGGCGTACTGAAAGGCTCAACTGTGGAATCCAAGCTGCCTGCAAACAGCGGTACATCCTGCCACAAGACTCATAGGGTTGGACTAATGAAGTGTGGACCGAAGATCAACCCACGGTAACTCTACCGCCCAATGGGAGGCATCACTAAAACACACAATTCCATCTCCCAACACTGGAAACACTAGCATTGATGCTAGTATCAGTCACATTATCCATTGGCCATGCTCTTCCGGCACTGCTAAGTCTAAGAAACTCCTCACCTCAAGGATAAATGTCGGTTCAGCCAAACTTGGATAACCTCCATTTGGGCGGATTCCACCGCCGCTCCAAAGGCTAGAATAGGTGACTCAAGAAGGTATGCTTCTGCAGCTACCACTTGTACCTCAATAACTTGGCATACCGCATCATCCACACGGGCATGGTAGCACATCCACAAAGTGCTCCTCGTGCCCCAAGTCACTCTGGGAGTAAATCAAAATATCCTCGGAAAACACCACTCCTAGTCCGTCCAAGTACAACTGGGACATACATTCCTCAGATCTTGAAGTCCACAGGGCAGTCGTCATTCCATTGGGCCTCGCTATCAACTCATAATGCCCCCCACCGTGTCCAAAACGCCATCTAGGCGAAGTCCTCGGCTGTCTAACCTCCAAGTGGGTACTCGCATCATACACCAACTGCCGGAGTATAACTCTATCATAAGGTCCTAGATACCATAAAAGGACCCTCACATTCGTGTATCAACGACGTTGGCATCACCACTGTATACCAACGGCGTGGCACTAGGTCAAACAGACCCCTCGATCCATCAGATCCTGCAACTGTGCCATCAGCTCTCTCAGCTCTACCGGCGATATCCAATGAGGTGCTATCTAGGGTGGCGCGGTTCCCCGAACCACGTCAAACGCAATCTCTATCTCCCTAACCGGCGGCATTACCAACAACTAAGGTGAAATCACACCCGGGATCTCGTGGGCAACAGAGATATCCCCGAGTCCCGGTGCCGCCGTAAGCACCTCTCACCCTGTCAGCCAAAACCTGAGTGCTCCTAACAATCTCAACAAGCAAGCCTCCTTTTGTCTCCTTGCCGAAGATCAAAGTCCTCTCTCGCCGCAGTCAAACATTCTGTGGCATTGTGCCAAACAATCTCAAGCACAGGGTCGAAACACCGAATTGCTACAATTCCCATAATTCTGGCCGGTAACTCGCGGTCTCGGCCACACTGGACATGATCCAAAAGCCTCCTCCCGTGCAGCAACACAACAGGAACCGGTACCTCTAGTGCACGTGGTAACAAATCTGCCTCTAGCCCACGCAAGAGTGGAACATGCGCTAACTCGACTACTGTGGTGAATCCCACCCTGCGACACTCAATCGCACTACCGTGTCGCCCTCCAACTGGCAGCGGCATAGAATTCATGCCGCTCAAAAGCAAGTGGTTGTCGCTCAATCTGCCTTAAAATCAGGACTATCACTAGGAGAGCACGACCCCTGTCTCTGATCACATTGAGGCGATGAATAAGGTCCTCCGCAGATAACGAATCCACGCTACCGCTGTGCCACTCTGATATGAATACTGATGCTGCCATCGGGGTCCACCCGACCTCTGACATCTCGGGAACTCGTTATCCAGAAAAAGAAATTAGACATGCCCCTGCCGGCCGATCTGTCCTCCATCACCCGGCACCAAGCGCCAAAATCCAGAACTCACCTCTGGCGGCAGATCCCTATCCAAAGGAACTGCAATGCCACGCTCCATACATAATGCCTGCTCCAACGAGGCGTCTAAATCTACAATGGAGGGACTGAATAACAGAAAGGTGTCCTGGCGCAATCCACTCTCAGTCTCATATATCCTATGCGCCTCGTCCCTCGAATCTGGAGCGCGCAGTTCAACAACTGCATACACTCTCTAGCACAGGAGGCTCTCACCACCAACCACGACTCTGCCTCCAAAGGCTCCAAACTCAATCTTACGAGTCGGGTGGTTCATCTGCCAAATATGGCTCAATAGGTCGATCATGTCCCACAGCTCACCAGCTGTCAACCATCCACCCTGCCTCGGTGCCTCGACACTAAACATTGGCACAGAGGGGTACTCAGTGCTCCGACAACTGTGTCACCAAGACCAGCTGCTCCTCAGCCGCTGATAAGCCTCTGACAATCCTGTCATCTGGGTCCGGGGTTCTCTACCTCAATCCGGGTATCCGGCCCAACACCAACTGCTCAAGCTCAACTGCTATGACAGGATGCACACGGTCAAAACCCAGCGTCGGGGAGACACCGCTCGCCACGACGAAACAACAAAACAGCACACAACAACGCTCGACCCAATCCAGCGAAAGTCTAAAGCATATCACCCGTTCCACAGCATTATGTTGTCTGCAGCCAACATAATCACTTAGGAGAATAAACATGCCAATCACTCCTCCCGTCCCTTGGGAGAGGTAAAAACTCAATCAGGACTCTCGCTAAAAAAAATCACGACTCACACAAAGTCAACCAGGGTCAAACCATAAGCCTAGGGTTTCTAAGTCCACCATGACCTACAACCTAGGCTCTGATACCACTCTAATTGTCACGCCCCGGGGTCGAAACTGCGACCCGGGCCCCGCCAAACAGATCCGCCACCTATGCTAACCTGCATAAGCGAAGCGTCCTACCTGCAAGAAAAGTCTACAACTAAACAGATATCAGAGCTATAATAAAAATCTGCTGTAACTAAATCATCACTGTACAACTGGAAATAATACAACAATGTTCGCCTCCCAAATAATAATAAAACATATCCTCAAATACAAGCTCTGAACTCAAACGGGAGGTAACTCCTGTCACGCCCCGGGGTCGAAACTGCGACCCGCCGTCGCCAACAGATCCGCCACCTATGCCAAACCAGCATAGGCGAAGCGTCCTACCTGCAAGAAAGTACTACAGCTAAACAGATATCAAGCTAAAAATAAAAAGTCTGCTGTATAACTAAATCAATCACTGTACAACTGGAAATAATAAACAATGTCCGACTCCCAAACAGATAACACACAATATCCTCATATACAAACTCAGAACTCAACCGGGAGGTATCTCCAATAAATACATCAGTGTACAGCTCACAATACATAACAATCCTCACTACAACAGTCTCTCAAGAAGGAAAATAAAATAACTAATCTACTGAGCTCTCCTCTGAAGGGGTACCGCTACACTCCAACGACAGGTAGGGAACTAGCTTCGCGACTCCCTCGCTCGGTCAGAAGAATCAGCAACAGGAACAACAGTAACCAGAGTAGAAGTTCCTGTGGGAAAAGACACCACGACGGTTGTGAGAACTACGTCCCAAGTAGTTCTCAGTGGGTGCCGCCAACAAGCCCGACGGTCTGCCCACTAAGTCCACTAGAGGCATAAAGTACCAAAAGCAATGCTGTAAGGAAAGCTGGAAAAGTACACTCTACAGCTACTATGCCTCTACCTAGATGCTCAAGGAGTGGAACAGAAAGAACATGATGCCACAACTAACTCTCATCTCTGATCACCCAATCTGAACTGACTGCCTCATCAGGTCCAGTCAAGCCTGCGCCAACCTACTGCCGTTACGTCCCGGAGGAGCGGACTTACGTAGGACGTCCATGACTGCCAACATGCGCCAACCTACTGCCGTTACGTCCCGGAGGAGCGGACTTACGTAGGACGTCCCATGACTGCCCACACACCCCGCCAAGGGACAAATGCACCGACAAGTCGCGATAGAAAAGCTCAATCTCACGCCCGGTACACAACCCTCCTCGCCTACTCCGAGTGGCACTCGAGGGAGCGACCCGCTCGAGTAAAAAGTAACCCATCTCAAGTATCTCTGTAAGTATCTCTGTAAAGTATCTCTGTCAAGCCAAATGTGGCTCATGCAGGCTATGATCCACGATAAATAAGATCGGTAACTCCAAGCTCAAAACACAACTCAGTCGGAAAAAGAACCTCGACTCAAACAGCTAAGTCGGGAACCCTCAACGACTCAATCTGATAATGCACCCATGGCTGAGTCGGGAACCTCCACGACTCGATCTGCCAGAACCCCAAGATCCTCAAAGCTAAGTGGGAGAACCATCTCCACCACTAAATCAGAGAAACAACCTCTAATCACACTACTACCAACTCATAGCACAAAGTCGCATCCACTGCGAACAACTGCCTCTACAGGCCAACATCGCATCCACTGACCCAAGAAGGGTCCGGGACCCCGAAAGACTAGAACCTACAATCCAAATCAAACAAGAACAGGCTCTAGGCATAGCCTCTCGTTGTTCTCGTCCCAAGAAGAAGGCAGACCTTAGAACCCAGACCACTCGATCATCTCGGGTGGTTAATTTATAGGAAAAGGTGACATTTCTTACTAAAGCCATCTGATCTGTAAGAAATCCATATTTAATGATTTTTAGTTCTTTTTAGGAAAACAGTTGAAACCAAGTTTTATATCCAAGCCTCGAAGGGCTAATGCCTTCGTCCAATCAAACATGAAAACTGAACGAGGCGCTCCGGCACCCTACGATGCTTGGAAGAACCATTTGGTTGATAAAAATCATATGTGTGTCCAAAAAGGTTCTGGGTTTAAGGTCCTGCTAACACTGATCTACGCCGCTGCCACTAGCACATGGCGACAGATAAAAAAAGAAAATAAAACATCTCGGGACCGCCGTCTACCCAACGGCTCCCGCTACAGATGAACAACCACTACATCTACCAGACTCCACTCTGCTCCCAAGCACGAGTGTAACATGCATCCCACACTAAAAGATAACTCCTGACCACTCGGCCCACTACCCGGGCGAGGAAGAACACTATGTCCAGGAAAGTAGAAGTGTGGATGTCTAAAGCAGAAATAACCCTAGCCCAAGTGAGGGTTTTCTACTAGTCTGGTTACACATGCAACATATGACGGGGTGCTAGGTCAAGTTCCAATAACTATAATTACAGATGGTAGAAAGCAAGGAGATGACAATACCATCAGATAATACAAGGAATAGCAATTCCTACATTCTAACATGCTGCACAAGCATTTCACTATCATGCATAGTCCTACTATAGCAGATTTAAAGCACAGTCCGTCAATCTTGGAGACAAGGCCACCCACCTGAAAATGCTAACTGTCCGGAGTCGCACAGCTGAGAAAGTCCAGAAAGATATCTCTACACACCCACCAATCCAACAATACGGGAACAGTGATCAATACCTCCTGGGTACAAAAAACACAACCCAAAGTTACACTTAATTCCATAAAATCCAAGCATCACAAATCTGCTGGGAACAGTCCCCTTAATGCGAAATTTTCACCTGTAAAACGAACTCCAAAAATTCCAATAAAAATATCACAGCGAGCGTCTCGTCGAGACCTTCGAACGGGTACCTGCACGCCCAAATCCGAGCCCCGTAGGCCGAGTTACAAATTCCACAGTACAGGTGCGCAACACTCACAACCACACACAACTGTAAACTCAAACACAGATAAAAGGGGAATAGTATACCTTCGGGAAAGCCTCAGAAAAATCCCGGAAAAATACAATGATAATCCTTGCGACGAGTAGATCCAAAAAGTGTATAGGCTCGTCTCGATCCGACACTCGGGCGGAGATAAAATTCCGGCAAGGGGCCGCTGTCCAAAAACTCCACCAGAAACAGCGGCTTAGAAATGCCTCGAAAACCGTGTCATAAACTCTGAATCCAGCAAGATGATCAACAGAAATCGAAGAGCGTACCTCTCGTGATTCCAACGCCACAGAAATCGTCCAAAAATACTGACGGAGTAGCTCTGTAGACCTCTCAGATCAAACTGTGTGACGATAACGGGCCTCCGATGAAAAATCGCCACACTGCGCTCCGATGCCGAAGTCGTCGACGCCGCGGCTTCCAAAAAATCCGGCCTCTGCCAGAAGATGCGCAAGATGAAGATCTCCAACTTTGCTAAAGGGGCATGGGCAGGGGAGCTCGGGAAAGGGGCAAAACTCCCCACAACAGCCTATTTATAGGCCCCCCGAAAAACCGAATTTTGGACTTTTGGCCCAAAGTTTCGGGCGCTTGGCACTTCCGGGCTGCTACAGTACGGGCCGGGCCCGTTACTGTTCACGCCGAAAAGCCCTAGGCCCGCCACGCGTCCACCGACACTCCCGCGCCCGGCGTACGCCGCCCCGCCAATCGCGGAGCGACATGTGGCCGACACGCGGGCGTGGGGTTGGCGCCGCCCTGCCCCATCGCGGTGCGCCACGGTGGCCGCCCCCACGTTGCCTCCCAACCGCCCCCCGTACGGCCCCCTGCTCCAGCCGCAGCGTGGACGCGCGCGCACCAGACCCGCCAACCACGCTCGGCCACGTGTCCGCACCCGGTGCACCGTGCACCCGCGCCTCTTCTGTGGACCGCGCCCGCTGCGCCGGCAACCAGAAGGCGCCACGCGTCCTCCGCCCGTGCACGCCTCCGCGGTGGACGCGGCGCCTCCGCCGCCGCGCAACCGCCGCGCTCCGACGCCGCCCGCCGCCGCCGCGGCGCCCCGCCCCTCCTGCGGCCGGAACAGTACCAAAATCCTCGAAATGCGTTTTTCGCATCCGGACTCCGAAAAAATACAGTAAATAGTCCATCTTGACCGTTTTCGCGCGCTGAATCCAAATCCAAGTCCGATTTGCCAAATTCCTCTTCTAAAATTTGCCGAAAATTTCCCGAGAAGTGTTCTTTACTCAAATTTCGCGCTGAGTCCAATTTTACTAACCATTTCGCGCGAAACACATCAAAACATCAACGGGGTCCTCGATCACTCACGTGATCCATTACACACCGAAGTCCATCACTTGAGTCCAAATTGGTGCAGAAAACACCGCCGACAGCCACACAGGCCTCCAGAAGCTGCTAATCGCACTGTAGAAGCCCTGCGGAGATCTAGTCACCACATCCTCCCCCCTAAAGAAGTTTCGTCCTCGAAACTAGCCCAACCCAAAGGTGCCACAAAACAAGGGTAGGACCATAACACTAACACTGCGTCTCCAGCTCTCAAGTCACCTTCCTCAGTCCCCGTGATTACTCCACAACAACAACAACAACCGGTACGGCATGGCCCAATTGCATACTTCTATCATCTCACGAGCCAGAATTTGCAAACGACATCCCTCGTACCACAAGTACTCGCAGATCTCAAAGGAAACAGTCCATCACGGGCGAGGAATCCACATGCCTAACACGCCTGAGCGAGACGTGGAAGGAAAAGGCTGGGGGAAAAAGAAGAACCTCAAGGTAGCACGCACCAAAACCGCTCCCCCTAGTGCCAGCTCAACCCGCGATCCAAACATACCCCATACGGTCATCCAGAGAAAAGAAGCCCTAATCGGCTAGGGTCCTCCGCTCACTCACTCTCGGATCCTGACCAATCGCATTGACTGCTTCACCGCAGTCTACCCGTCAAAAGGGCCCTCAGGACACAACCTCGAGCCCTGTCCGCAACGGTCCCACCCAGCGCCAACAACGGAATCATCAAACTCAAACCCCCAATAGCTCTCCGTTCCAGGTATCCGCCACTCAGTGGCCCTATCGGGGTGATACAAAGCTCAAGATAACCCAATGTAACTCCCACCACCATGGGAGGCATCACCAACACAAATGTCCATCCCCCATCTCTGGCAATGCTGCAATCGGCGCTGATACCAACTGTGACGCCCCATTTTCCCAGGGGGTCACCCATCCTAGA
>CM055067.1:9088055-9119835 GCA_029204045.2 Tillandsia leiboldiana | reverse complement strand
CTAGACTCCACTCAGCCCCTAGGCACGAGTGCCGCAATGTCCCACAAATTACCTGACCACTCGGCCCACTACCCTGGCGAGGAAACTCTGTCCAAGTAAAAGAATAAATGTGTGGAGTGTCTAAAGCATAAAATAACTAGCACAAGTGAAGGTTTTCTACTAGTCTGGTTAAACATGCACATATGACGGGGTGCTTGGTCAAGTTCCAATACTAGCATGTATTTAACAAAGCATAAATAGAAAATCTCTCATCTCGCATAAGCAAGCTTTCTATCTCCTCTAGCATAAATAAACATATCCATTTAACATCATGCGAGGTATCAAATCTACCAAAACATGTACAATAAAGTCGAGTAAGCATCAATCCATCTATGATCTAGGCCATTCCTGTCACGCCCCGAGTTTAAAAAAAAATCAGCGTCTAAAATTTTTTTTTTTTTTATATCAGAGTTACAAATCATCTAGGGCACAGACCGCCACATATATAGAAGAGTCCATCCCCTTTGGAATTGAGCTTTCATATATGCACAGCTAACGGCAACAACATCAGAGTACTAACTACGTACTACAACTAATAAGATTACAAAGATTACAAATTAACTTTTTCAATTATTTACATATATTACAACTCTTTCCATTAACATCAAATGTTACATGAACTTTCAGCTGTCCAGGGTCAACATCTAACACGAAACCTCACCAACACTCCCGACATCCCAACACCCGCTCGACTTGAAAAACACTCACCCGAGGGTGTGAGGACACACCGGAGTGTATCCCAGTGGGCACGACGAGTCGAGAAATAGCAGATCGTACCTACTGGTATACATACTAGCGGATAGTAAAGATCACATAGGTAAGCATTTATGAAGCGAATGAATACCCAACAGGAATAATGTATAACGTGACAGGAATATAATGACCAAACATGATGAATAATGGTATAGACAGGTATCAAACAAGGAATATGTTTGACAGAAATCAGGAATCATGAGATAAGACAAAAGCAGGCTAATAGCAACATATGCATCAAAAAATGATATATCAAATACCCAATCATAAGCCACCATATTGGTCTACTACAAGACCTCAGGCAAAACTGCCCACCTGGCACCACCTGGTTGACATTCCCCCACAAGGGGTCACGGGTTGCTACTGCTAACCACTTTACCGTAAAGTACTCTGCTACAGGATCAGCCTGTTACGGAATTTGAGTTGCGTATTCGTGAAATTGTTTGAGTCTTGAAGATTGAAGTTTAGAAGCTTGGATCATATACCTCAATCTCAAGAAAGAGAGAATTCAAAAGGATCAGGAACGTTTAACTAAATAATTTTGATGATCCGAATACTTCTTTAGTGTAGAAACATTTGGATGAATTTTTAATTGCATAAAAATCAAAAACTGGACATTTTCATGTTGGAGTCCGGACCGGGCATTACAGTCCGGACCCCGACATAGGTTTGTTCATGCGCTGTTTGAGTCCGGACCCTGGTAAATTTTAGTCCGGACCCCGAACGTGAAATGTTGAATTGCATGAACAGTCCGGACCGTGGATTGCAGTCCGGACGCGAATGTCGTCTTTTCTGGAAAAAGTTGGTTTCGCTGAGATAGTCCGGACGTCATTCCAGTCCGGACTGTCGTCCTGTGTAAATTCCAGAATGGTTAGTTTTTTTATGCCTATCTTCTTCCAACGGTTTCTAACCTATAATAGACCCTACGATTCATTTTTTAGGGTAATCCAAATACGGTCAAAAATAGAAAAATCCACCTAAGGAGAAGAAAGGAAATCAATAGATTTAATCCTATGTTTCTTCATCTATATTGATGATTTGATTCTAGGTTTTCATACTCAGATTTTGAGTAGAATCAAATCAATGAATACTTAGATGGTATTTCCGCTCTATCTTTAATCTAAGTATTCGGCGATCATCACCGCCAAAACAACGATTTCCCCAAAATCGGCGCGTGGACTCGCGTGGCCTTGTGGATTCAGGTGCTACCGCTCTCGTGGATCGGAGCGAGGTACGTTTCGTGGATTCGAGACGTGCTACTGGGTGAAGACCGGGATTCGGTCAGACGTCGTGGAATTCGGCGTTGGACCGCAGATCGTGGATTCGAGAAGGTTTGCGGAGGCGAGCGGAGAAGATCAACTAGGGCGGTATGGAAAAAGTTGAGTCGTCTGTGAGACGGTATATCACCTTTGTACGTGTTATAATTCTAGTGGATTTCACCGTGTATCGGTCTCGTGGTTTTTTACTCCGTTTGGAGTTTTCCACGTAAAAATCTTGCGTGTTATTTTATTTCCGCATTGGTTTTATTGCGCAACAATTTTTGAGTGTTTAAACGTTTACACCTATTCACCCCCTCTAGGTGTTTTTCCCCTATTTAGATCCATATTATACATAACCCAACACAGCCCGCTGGTGTACGTGAAGAACAACGGGGCGGGCGATCATAATGCAAATGCTAAGCTTTCGGTCCACTGACCGGGTAATCGGCAACAAACCAGAATCAATCCCCTCTGGGATGCAACAGTGATATGATAACAATATCTCTACTCAATGCAAGATCAACAACAATCTCAACTCAAATCAGCATAACCAATCAACAACAACCACGAATATCCAGGAATCAAAACATAAGATCTGGAAGCAACGAATACCAATCATGCAGACTAACCAGTCATGCAGACTAACACATGTTTTCGAGAAAACACTTTGAAAAAGTCCAAACCTCGAAGAGCGTTGCCCTCATCCTATCAAACAATAACAGACTCAGGCGACCCTACGCGAAGCCGAAGGTTTTAGGTCCAAACCTCGAAGAGCGTTGCCCTTGTCCTATCAAACAAGAACGGACTCAGGCTACCCTACGAAGCTCGGTAAAACGTTTAATTTATAAAATCATATATTTAGCAGCATAACTGTGAACAACAAGCCGAAAACAAGCCAATCAAGAATGCAAAGGAGGATGTAATCAATAACCTCTAAAGCATAGATCAGGATATACTGATAATCAAGTATAAATGTACAAGCTAGCTAATGACCAATCAGGCATGGCAAATGTCCAGGAATAGAGTCATTCTATCTGGGAATCAATTATGCGAATTAAAATCTTTTTAGAAAAACAATTTTGAAAACATGCTTTATCCAACCCCGAAGAGCAATGCCTTCGTCCTATCAAACAAGAACAGACTCTGGCGACTCTGCGAAGCTTGAAGACAAAACATGGGTTGATTAAAAACACGTTTTCAGAAAACAAAACTGATCAAAAGGAATGCAGGCTCAAACATCAACTAGGCTACAATAACAGGGGTCCAACCAATACAAACATATGAAATGAAATCATTTCCTACTAACTATTCTTCGGAAAAGCATCTACTTCTAAGTCTTCAGGTTTTGCGTTGAAAACTACAAAGAAGAAGACGCGGATTCATCCTCCTCAGGCGACGCTGAGAACCTATTCTATGGAGGACTTTGAGAAACAGCTTGCTCTCTTGACAAGAAATTTTCGCCGAAACTTCCGAAGGGGTAATTCAAGTAAAACCTCATCCTCCGGAAAGTGGAAGAAAGGCAAAGGTTTTCAGCCAAAAGTCAAGAAAGCAAGAGAGTTTTTCAAAGGATAAGAAAACTCAGAAGGACAAGTCCAGTGCTTCAAGTGCGAGGATACGGCCATATCTCAAGGGAATGTCCAAATAAGAATCCGTCCAAGAAGAAGGCGATGCAAGCCGTTACTTGGGATGACACCTCAACGTCAAATGAGTCATCTTCAAGTGATGAAGAGAACAACACAACAGCATTCCACGCGTCCACATCTTCACTGTGACGCCCCACTTCCCAGGGGGTCACCCATCCTAGAACTACTCTAGCTCTAGCACGCTTAACTCTCATGTTCCTCTGGATCTTGCTACCATCCAAAATGCTATAGCCGGTTAGAGATTTAGTCCTATTATATCATTATATATAGGACTAATCCAAATTCTGGGGGTGTCACATTCTTCCCCCCTTTAAGCCCTGACGTCCACGTCAGGCTCAAGCACACTCACAGCACCAGGCGATGTGGAGACTCGTCTCGCTAGCCTTAGCCGACCTTGTAGGGAGCTGCACTCCACTACAACGGTCATTAGCCGGGGAGCCACACTCTACCCGCTATATAACCCCTGGCTCAGCCGAGACTCATCTCACATTTTCGCTGGTGAATGTCTCTGATACCAACTGTACGCCCACTTCCCAGGGGGGTCACCCATCTAGAACTACTCTAGCTCTAGTACGCTTAACTCTCATGTTCCTCTTGGATCTTGCTACCATCCAAAATGCTATAGCCGGTGTTAGAGATTTAGTCTATTATATCATTTATATATAGGACTAATCCAAATTCTGGGGTGTCACATTCACCCTATGTGCTTAATAGGCAAGTACATCCGGACTCACTGTTCCAACTCCACTGTTGAAAAGATTGCAACGGACGATGAATCGGATAATTCGGAGGTGAAGACTTTGCTCTTACCTACCATAAACTTCTGAGGGATTCAAAGAAACTGGCAAAGCAAAACAATGAGTTTTGAGAGGGAGATTACAGGACTCTCGAAAGAAGAAGCAAAAAAGGGCAACTTCTCTCTCAAACGCTCTTGAAGTGGAAGGGCTAATCTGATTAAAGTAAATGTTTCCCTTCAAGAGTGTCCACTGAGCATTTTCCGAGAAGAATTATGTAGATATGGTGAACAAAGCGAACTCTTCTTGACGCTCTACGGGAGGCTCGACAGGAAAAAAATCGGAACCGACGGAGACCATTTTCCAACTCAAGGATGATTTAAAGCAATTTCTTCTGGAATGAGTAATGTGGTTAGGATTCTTGGTCTTGGTCAAACAAATAAATCGGCCCTCGGATACAATCGAACTGAAGGACAATTTTAGTTCGGTGGGACAGTTCTTTGTGCCCCAGTCGGTATCTCCTCCTCCGACACCTCGGAATTGACGACAAACAGCGACAACACAAACTACTTCACCCTTTTCGGGATCGTCAAGCACCTAGGTATGTTTTCGTTGTGGTATTGCAGGGACCTAAGAAGGAATTGCAAGAATGGGAGCGCTAAGATCAAATCAAGCACATCTCTGCAACTACTACCAATGAGTCATTCCCCAAAATCAAAGAAGAATCTTTCAAAAGGAAAGAACATTGGTAGTAACATCAAACAGACCGACGACGTCAAGGAAAAGCGATGGATCATCAAGACGCTTTCACCAAAGGTATCAACTTCACATCATTTTCCGACGTACGCCAAAACTCGAAAGGTTTGGGTACGCAAAGGTGAAATCTTCCCTTGTCTTGTTGTTCATACTTCTTTACACGTTATGATAATTCGTTATGGTATTTGGATAGTGGTTGTTCTCAATTGCTATTCCCTGAAGGCCCCGTTTTGAATAATGTTTTATTTGTTGAAGGCCTTAAGACTAACCTCATAGTATAAGTCAACTTTGTGACAATGGGTTCTCAGTTAATTTTTCTTCTGTAGAATGTGTTGTAACTGATAAGGACCAGGTATTCTTTTTAAAATGGGTTAGATCGGAAAATAATTGCTATGTTGTTTCAAACAAAGTTTCTGAAAAATGTAACCTAGTTTCTTTGGATAATGAAACTGTTTGGCATGAAAGACTAGGTCACATGAATTTTAAAGAACTAGCAAGGATTTCAAATAAGAACGTGGTTAAGGGGGTTCCTAAACTTTTATATAAAGAAAACATTGTGTGTGGTGGTTGTCAAAAGGGAAAACAATCAAGAGTTGCACACAAGAACTTGAACCACGTCGGTACCAAACGGCCCTTGGAATTACTGCATATGGATTTAATGGGGCCGGTTCGTCAACCATCTTTAGGAGGTAAATGGTATATTTTTCTTTTGGTTGATGATTTCTCTAGGTATTCTTGGGTAAATTTTTTAAAAGAGAAAGCGGATACTTTCGACTCTTTTCATGAGGTTTGTCATCGTATTATGAATGAAAGAAATGAAAAGATCGTTCGTGTTCGAAGTGATAGAGGTGGAGAATTCATTAATTCAAAATTTATTGATTTTTGCACTTCCAATGGGATAAAACATGAATTCTCAGCACCCTATACACCTCAGCAGAATGGTGTTGTTGAGCGCAAAAACAGGGTTGTTCAAGAGATGGCGCGTGTGATGCTTCATTGCCGGAATTTACCGTTATATTTTTGGGCTGAAGCTGTGAACACCGCTGTCTATGTTATTAATCGAGTGTTTTTGCGCCCTGGAACCTTAAATACACCATATGAGCTGTGGTTTAGTAGAAAATCAAATATCAAATATTTTCGTATCTTTGGGAGTCGATGTTTTATTCTGCGTGATCGCGAAAACCTTGGTAAGTTCGACTCGCGAAGCGACGAAGGGATTTTCATGGGTTATTCTACTAACAGTAGAGCATATCGGGTATTTAACTTGGAATCTAAGACGATCGTAGAATCTATAAATGTTAAAGTAGATGAAGCTTTCCACTTTGCATCTGATAATCTACCCTTGATATGTCTCTAGATGATGATACTCCTGTAAATGCATCTTCTCGTAATAACTCTTTCAATAAAGTTGATTCATCTAATGGTTCTTCAAGTTTATCTAATGTGCAGAAATTATCACATATACCTCCGACTACTCCATTACCGCAAACGCTACGCATCTCCAAGGATCTTCCGGAATCTAACATTATTGGAGACCCACAAGAAGGAGTTAGAACTCGGAGACAGTTGGTTTGTGGAGTCGCGTGCTACGTCTCCATGATTGAACCAAAGAACATCGATGAAGCTCTTCAGAATGACTACTGGATTGAAGCTATGCAGGAAGAGCTCCATCAGTTCGAACGAAACAAAGTCTGGGAATTAACGAAGCCTCCGAAGCAACACAATGTGATTGGTACTAAATGGATTTTCAAGAATAAGAAGAACGAGGATGGTACCATCATCAGGAACAAAGCACGCTTAGTTGCTCAAGGCTACTCTCAAATAGAAGGTATAGACTTTGATGAAACGTTCGGCCCGGTAGCTAGACTCGAGTCCATTCATATCTTATTTGCAATTGCTTGTCATTTTAAAATAAAGTTATTTCAAATGGACGTTAAGAGCGCGTTTTTAAATGGGTTTTTAAACAAGGAAGTTTATGTGGCTCAACCGAAAGGTTTTGTAGACTATAAACAACCTAACAATGTTTTTCGTTTGAAAAAGGCTCTTTACGGTCTAAAACAAGCACCGCGAGCGTGGTACGAAAGGTTGACGAAGCACCTTTTGGAAAAGGGCTATACTCAAGGGGGAGCAGATAGGACTCTCTTTGTGAAGCATTATCAGGATAACTTCATTGTAGCACAAATCTATGTCGACGACATTGTATTTGGTGCAACTAGAGACAATGATGCTTCTAAATTCGCTGAAACCATGGAAAGCGAATTTGAGCTGTCCATGATGGGCGAACTGACATATTTTCTTGGATTGCAAGTGTAACAAAATGATGATGGCATCCATTTGTGTCAATCCAAGTATGCAAAGGAGTTGGTGAAGAAATTCGGATTAGAAGATTCTAAAGATTTTTCGACTCCTATGGGAACTAGCAATAAGGGATTAGGAAGTGATTCACTAAGTGAGAGTGTAGACGAGAAGCTCTATCGCAGTATGATTGGAAGTCTACTCTATCTCACGGCTAGTTGCCCGGATATATCCTTTAGTGTTGGAATTTGCACGAGATATCAATCAGCACCAAAGGAGGTTCACCTGAAAGCGGTGAAAAGGATCATCCGGTACATCAAAGGTACACTGAATTTCGGAATTTGGTATCCTATGGGAACAAGTCTTGATATTATTGGATATTCAGATGCCGATTGGGCAGGATCTGTGGATGATCGGAAAAGCACGAGTGGTGCATGTTTTTATCTTGGCCATTGCCTTGTTGCATGGCATAGTAAAAAGCAAAACTGCATTGCACTCTCGACTGCCGAAGCGGAATATATTTCAGCAGGTAGTTGTTCAACCCAACTCATTTGGATGAACAGCGTGTTGAGCGACTTCCGAATTTCAGCATCTTCGGTAACAATTCTTTGTGACAACACCAGTGCTATAAACATTTCCAAAAACCCTGTGTTGCACTCTAGAACAAAACACATTGAGCTTAGATATCATTTTCTAAGAGAGCTAGTTGAATCAAATATTCTTCAAATTTCCTACATTTCAACTGAAGATCAATTAGCTGACATTTTAACAAAACCTTTGGATCAAAAACGTTTTATTCATTTGCGTAAAGCAATTGGAATGCTTTCCTTGAAATAACCTCTTTTTGAAACTTTTGCTTAGGTTAGGTTTTGTTTTTGTGTTTTTGTTCATTATCTATGGTTAGACATAGAACATTAATTGAGCATGTGTATTATTGACTTTAATAGCATCTTTTCGTCTATTTAGAAATTTATTATGCTTTGGATATCATAATAATTCATTTGATGCAATGATCATTTATGCCAATTAAATCATCTTTGTTTTGATCAAAGTCAATTTCTCTCTCAATGATCTCTTGGTATAGTTTTTATCTTATTTGACTATTTTGTCGAGTATGAAATCGAGATCAATTTTTGGTTGAATACTTTATATTTTGAATAATTGATAGCCAATTGAGGGGGAGTCAAAGAAAAAGTGTTATGCTCAAAAGATGTGCAAAGAGTTACATCCCAATGAGGAGTGTGAAAACTACCACCACATGGAGGAAAGAGCTACCACCTCGGTCGTCCGAGTACTGTGTGCAGCTACCACATGTATACCAAGCATGGTTGTTCGAGTTGATTAAATAAAATGCGTTTTGGAATACTTGACTCTGTCAAATTCCAAGGTTGGTATAAGGTGGGGATTTTATTGAAAGATGCTCAAAGAGCCACTCCTTACAATAAATTGACTAGATATATTATCTAACTTATCTGGGATTTCAAATATCTATTGATCTTGGTATTTCATTTTCTTTACCAAATTGATGATTTGATAAGGGCATTACTCATAAGATCATGTTAGATGTGATTGAAGTTGTTCAACTTTAAGGGATTTAATTTTTATAAATTTTCGTTTCGTTTGTTGGATGTTATTGATAGATTTGTCATAATCTATTTCTTGTTGTATGAAACGATGATTTTTATCTAAAGTTGATACACAAAAGTGCTTACATACTTTTTCTAGATTCTCTGGAATTTTTCTGAATTTTTCTGAAGAAAAAGTTTGGAGCCGGTCCGGACTGGACAAGCCGATCCGGACCCCGAACGTAGGAAAATCCTGCGGGTAGTCGATCCGGACTGCATTCTTCGGGCAGTCCGGACCGCGGCTAGGGTTTTATTAAGAACAAAAGGGATTTGATTTCTTTTACTCCAATCTTTTGTTCAAAAGTCTCCAGAGCTTCTCTCTCTAGAATTCAAGTATTTTGGAGCCTTCCCAACTCGTTTTCTTCAAATCCAAGTGAGTTTTCTTGATCAAAATCTCGGTTTTCACAGGTTTTCTATATTTCGCTCAAAACGTGAAGAAAATTTCATATCTTTGTCGTTTGTGGATGGTTTTTGATCAAACTTCTTTTGAAATAAGAACTCTGGGAACATTAGTTTTGATTATATGCTAGGTTTTCTCAGGATAAACGGATTTTTGGCCTTCGATTTCTAAAAATTCGGTTTTAGGGCATATTTTTGAGAATTTTTGAAAATCATGGAATTGATCTATTTTTAAAATTCTTTTTGCAAAACTAATTTGATTCCTAGTCTCTCTACACGATTATGATTATTTGGGTACAATTTTTCAAATTTTTGAAAATTAACAATTTTTCGTGTTCTTGAGTTGGTCTTCACAGGACACTTCTCTCTTAAAGCACAAAGAGCAATGGAGTTTTCATGGATCATCTTTCTGCTAGTTGCAATGGTCCACGCTCGAACCACAAACAAGCCTAAGAGAACAAAGAATGCCAAGAAAGCAAAGGATGACTCGGAGACAGAGTCAGAAACCGAGTCCATAGACTGGGATGAGCTTTTGGTAGAGGCAACTGCTCCTACTGCATCAAAGGGGAAAGGCCCAGCTGGAACCTCAAAGGCTCCGCCTACTGCAGCTGAAAAAGGGAAAGCCCCTATGGATCCAAGTCCAACTGGAACTAAAAGAAAGAACATGGCAAGGAAAAGAGGAAGTACTCGCGGTATTTCAATTGAGGAACCTCTGGCAAGTCAACCTCCTCCACAAGACTTTATCAGTTCGGAAAGAATCAAGGACTTTGAGAAAAGAGACTGCATTGGCGAAAGACACGTCAATGTAAATGCTTTGAAGGAGCGGAATGAACTTTTTGGGACCTTGTTTGACCATGCAGGTCTTGCACCCATATGTCTTTTTCCTAAGACCACTGGATACTGTCTCCATTCGGTAAGAATGTTCTATCAGAATGGATCAAAATTGGTTGATCAGGATGAAGGACAGCGCGAATTTCTAACAAGGGTTAGAAATACTCAGATAAAGATCACTCCACAACTGATTGGAGAAGTTTTAGGGATGAAGGCTAGGGCTGAAGGCCGACATTACTTAAAAGGTCATGTCTACTCCACTGACTCTTGGAGAGTGGTTGTGAATGGGATTTGTATGCCCGATACGCAGTCAACAGAGAACTCGGTTTTCTCAAAAGAGCTTAGACCGGAATATCGATATCTAAACTTTATTGTTTGCTACAATATTCTTCCGAATATGCAAACTAAAGTTCTTCGATGGGACAGGATGCTTTTTCTCTATCTTATTGGACACCCGGCAACTGCTATGGGGTCTAACTTCAACATTCCATTCCTTATTTGGTCTAGAATGGCTCGGTATGTCGAACATGCGCATCCCACCGAGAGGCTTCCCTATCCAATGATAATTATGCGTATTTTGAAAAAAATTCAAAGGCGACACTTCTTCATCGACTTATATGTATAGCTTGGGTACTATCAACGAGACAACCGTCATAAAGTCTCTCTCCACCAAACAAGATGAGCCTCCATCACCTCCTGGCCGAAGAAGAGCACAACCGGCAGCAACAACTTCAGTCCGACCAGCACCTGCAGCACAACGAGCCCCTCCTTCCACCTCAGATGATGATGCCTCGGTGACTTCTATTTATAAAGAACAGCAACGTCTCTCCAACGAGCAAGAGCGAATGTCAAATGAATTTATTGAAATGAAAGGAGAAATTCAGGTAGTGAAAAAGGAACTTGAACTGATTACTGCATCTCAGATCACTTTAACTAAAACAGTCTCTTCTATGAAAAAGCTGGTGAAGAGGATGTTTTCGAAAATGGGATGTAGCGCCTCGGATGAATCAGATTCAGATACTTAATTCTTTTGTCTAATGGTTCTTTTCTTTTGCAGGTTTTTACGTTTAGTTTTAGTTCTCAAACTTTTGGATCTTGAACTTGTTAACTTTTCTCTCCATTTTGTTATTTTGGCTAAGTTTTGTGACAAAAAGGGGGAGAGAGTTTAGAGAACTTTGAACAATGCACAATGCTCTGTGATTGACCATGACTATACTTGTGTGAAACTAATGCTGAAACTAAGGCTATACTTGTGTGAAACTAATGCTGAAACTAAGGTAAGTATAACTTCAACTTTTGGGTTTTTATCTTGTGTTTTGATGCATGCCTCAACTAACTATTCGACTAACTATTTGGGCATGTAATATAACTAACAAGTTGCTTGTTGACTAACCTTTCTATGACATTTGGATTTCTATTGCTTAGAAGATATGTCGATTTTTGATTGTGAGTTTCTTACATATCTGAATTTGAAAATGTCATGATGAGTATAAACTCTATCTCTGTGTTTGGTTTTGATTGTTGAAAATTCTTGAGGTTACTAACGATCTTTTGTGTCAAGAATGATTTCTTTTGCAGAGATTACAGATGTCTAAGTCTAGAGTCTGTTTTAGGAGTTTAACTTATGTATTTATCTTTATTTGGATCTTCAATGTAAATTTTTGTTGTATGGTGATATCAACAAAAATATCTTTTTGAATTTTCTTGAGTGGATTTGTATTTTGTCACGAAACCGCCAAAGGGGGAGATTGTTACGGAATTTGAGTTGGCGTATTTCGTGAAATTGTTTAAGTCTTGAAGATTGAAGTTTAGAAGCTTGGATCATATACCTCAATCTCAAGAAAGAAGAATTCAAAAGGATCAGGTACATTTAACTAAATAATTTTGATTATCCGAATACTTCTTATAGTGTAGAAACACTTGGATGAATTTTTAATTGCATAAAAATCAAAAACTGGACATTTTACATGTTCAGAGTCCGGACCGGGCATTACAGTCCGGACCCCGAACATAGGTTTGTTCATGCGCTGTTTCAGTCCGGACCCTGGTAAATTCAGTCCGGACCCCGAACGTGAAATTGTTGAATTTGCATGAACAGTCCGGACCGTGGATTGCAGTCCGGATCCCGAATGTCGTCTTTTTTGGAAAAAGTCTGTTTCGCTGAGACAGTCCGGACCGTCAATTCCAGTCCGGACTGTCATCCTGTAAAATTCCAGAATTGGTTAGTTTTTTATGCTTATCTTCTTCCAACGGTTTCTAACCTATAAATAGACCCTACGATTCATTTTTTAGGGTAATCCAAATACGGTCAAAAATAGAAAAATTCACCTATAGAGAAGAAAGGAAATCAATAGATTTAATCCTATGTTTCTTCATCTATATTGATTGATTTGATTCTAGGTTTTCATACTCAGATTTTGAGTAGAATCAAATCAATGAATACTTAGATGGTATTTCCGATCTATTTCTAATCTAAGTATTCGGCGGATCATCACCACCCAAAAAACTACGATTTCCCCAAAATCGGCGCGTGGACTCGCGTGGCCTTGTGGATTCAAGGTGCTACCGCTCTCGTGGATTCGGAGCGAGGTACGTTCGTGGATTCGAGACGTGCTACTGGGTGAAGACCGTGGATTCGGTCAGACGTCGTGGATTCGGCGTTGGACGCAGATCGTGGATTCAAGAAGCGTTGCGGAGCGAGCGGAGAAGATCAACTAGGAGCGTATGGAAAAAGGTTGAGTCGTCTGTGAGTACGGTATATCACCTTTGTACGTGTTATAATTCTAGTGGATTTCACCGTGTTATCGGTCCCGTGGTTTTTTACTCCGGTTTGGAGTTTTCTACGTAAAAATCTTGCGTGTTATTTTTATTTCCGCATTGGGTTTTATTGCGCAACGATTTTTGAGTGTTTAAACATTTACACCTATTCACCCCCCTCTAGGTGTTTTTTCCCCTATTTAGATCCATATTATACATAACCCAACACAGCCCGCTGGTGTACGTGAAGAACAACGGTGCGGGCGATCATAATGCAAATGCTCAAGCTTTCGGTCCACTGACCGGGTAATCGGCAACAAACCAGAATCAATCCCCTCTGGGATGCAACAGTGATATGATAACAATATCTCTACTCAATGCAAGATCAACAACAATCTCAACTCAAATGCATAACCAATCAACAACAACCACGAATATCCAGGAATCAAAACATAAGATCTGGAAGCAAACGAATACCAATCATGCAGACTAACCAGTCATGCAGACTAAACACATGTTTTCGAGAAAAACACTTTGAAAAGTCCAAACCTCGAAGAGCGTTGCCCTCATCCTATCAAACAATAACAGACTCAGGCGACCCTACGAAGCTCGGAAGGTTTTAGGTCCAAACCTCGAAGAGCGTTGCCCTTGTCCTATCAAACAAGAACAGACTCAGGCTACCCTACGAAGCTCGGTAAAACGTTTAATTTATAAAATCATGTATTTAGCAGCATAACGAGTGAACAACAAGCCGAAACAAGCCAATCAAGAATGCAAAGGAGGATGTAATCAATAACCTCTAAAGCATAGATCAGGATATACTGATAATCAAGTATAAATGTACAAGCTAGCTAATGACCAATCAGGCATGGCAAATGTCCAAGAATAGAGTCATTCTATCTGGGAATCAATTATGCGAATTAAAATCTTTTTAGAAAAACAATTTTGAAAACATGCTTTATATCCAAACCCCGAAGAGCAATGCCTTCGTCCTATCAAACAAGAACAGACTCTGGCGACTCTGCGAAGCTTGAAGACAAAACATGGGTTGATTAAAAACACGTTTTCAGAAAACAAAACTGATCAAAAGGAAGGCAGGCTCAAACATCAACTAGGCTACAATAACAGGGGTCCAACCAATACCGTACACAGAGGGCCGAAATGATAAAGCCCGGACCGAAGATAAACCCACCTGACGTTTTGCAGGCGATTGACTGTATCAACAGATTGCTCGAAAACCAGATGGAAACCGAATAGACCTGAATCAAACATACTGATCAGAGAAACAAACTCAATCTTACTAATCCCAACTTGAACCCAGATCAAACTTGAACCTTTGAACAACTTAAACCTTTGTGTTTGACAACGACACTTAGACCGACATAATCTTATATTCAATCTTTGGTAAAATTACCAAAATACCCCTCCCGGGAATTCCTTTTTGGACTTCCGGGAGACTCGGGCTTAACTCACTGCCGCTAGCTCAACTAGATTCTACTGGGACTCAACAGTCGGCTTGGTGAAACCGCCGAAATTTCTCAAATTGCGCGATTGCCACCCGGATGCCGTTAAATCGACGATTCTGCCGATTCTCGGACCAATATCCGATTTCCGCTCAACGGGAGCCGTTGGATTCCCAATGAAAAGCTTAGGAATCACCAACACACTGTACTAAACAGTGCACACTGCCACTTTTGCGTTTAGATCCCTAGGGTTTCCGAAAATCACACTTTTAGTGCCATTTGAGCACTGTTTTCGCTCGTTCTTTCAACTGAAAAATCATTTTCATGAACCGTCACTTCCAGTAGGTGACAACTGACTTGCTGAACACCGTGCTTACTCATTTGCGGCAGCACGGAACCCAAGGAAAACTTTGGGCCATGAAACACTCCTCTAACATAGACTTAAACACATTTTTGTTTCTTTGGATCAACAAAACCTAATTTAAATGCGAGCATCGCGTTCAGTGACCCCAAATTAGTCAAGAACTCACTGTCGCGACTTCGCAAACAACCCAGACCCAACCTTGGGCCATAAAACAAACCCTAGAGCTTGACAACTCCACATCTTAAACTCTAGTGTGCCAAAACCAAATCTGCTTTAACCACATGCTCAAAATGCCCCAAGAATCACTGGTCTTGCTCTATTTGCATCCCAGAACAGTTGGATCAACCAGAACCAACACTTAGCCTTCAATCAACAAACATAATGCTCCAAACATCAATCCACACAGATCCACTTTGATCTGAAGTGAGCATCAAGCTCAGGGAACCATTTGAAGCATTTTTCATTTTTACATCGGAGCCAAATTCCATATAAAATTTCACTGTGGCATTTTATCGAACATTAGGTGAGCACTAATCCACACAACACACATAAACCAAAGTTCAAGCTTGATCTCTGCAATTACTGGACCAAAAGCTATAAGACTTGGAGGGAAATGATCTATATAGCTTCCTCTACCTTCTCTGCAAGCCTGGGCCAAGATTGCATGGATGGAATGGCCGGAGTAACGAAGAAGATGAAGTATGCTTGCTTTGAAAATCGTGACCATCCAACCATAGCATATGGGACCAAATAACTTGACCAAAAAGTTGCTAAATCTTATATCAAACTCACCTGGACCCGTGCCCGGCGACAGGACACGGCGGCGACGGCGGCGGAGCAAGCTCGGATTGGAGCTTCTTCACCTCTAATGGCGGATTTCTACAGAGGCATTATGGAGCCTTCCAACTTGGATGGAAACTCTCTAATGGACCACAGGAAGCTTCCGGACCAACCCACTCCGGCCGGAGATGGCCGGAGCGCCGACGACCGTGATTTGATCCATTCTCGGGTCAACCATGGCATCTTGTCTTTCAAGATGCATGGAAGCCATGCAATTGCATGAATGCAATCCCCTCACTCCCAGGAACACTTCTGGGCATGTGTCCGGCGGTGGGGAAGCTTGCCGGCGCCGGAGCAAGTAGCTCGACCAAAGTGCACAATACCCGAAAACTAGGGCTTGGATCTGCCACTTCCACACTTGATCAAACTCCACCAAATTTGGTGGAGATGATCCTCATCTCCTACAGTAAAACTCCATCATTTTATTTCTCAATTTGGTCCAGTGGTTGATAAGAACGGCCGCGGCGGAGCTTGGCTAGGTTTCCGGCGATATGTTTCTCCCGCCGGCTAACCAGTGTGCATGGGGAGCTCGGACTGTGCAGGGAGCATCACAAGAACCTAACTAATCTACTGCTAGTGGTCTCGGGCTCAAACAAACCGGGGTTTAGACGACCTTACCTTGGCCGGAGTTGTTGAAGATGGAAGAAGTCGGTAATCCTTCCTCCTCCTTCATGCGGTCTCAGTAAGCCTCCAGATGCTCCACAGTCACCAAGGAACACCCCAGAGAACTTCAACTCCAACTTTGGAAAGGTTTGATCTAACCTTCTTCTTCCTCTCACTCTCTCGGGTTGCCTCTCTTGGAGTTGTGTTCCACGACCACTCCCGCACTCGGGACTAAGTCTGGGAGATACAGAGGATCAGGTGATGCTTTGGATTCACCCCAGACCCCTCGTGCTCCAGCCCAAAGGAGACCAAGAGGCAACAATCATTTAATGTAAGATTTTGCATTTTTGCAAAAAGGTCCTTATGCAAACTAACCTAGACCCCAAGGTCCCTCCAGTAAGTAACAAATGCACCCAACACCTTAAAGAATTAAGCTTGTTAATTTCGATACATAAAATATTAACAATTTTCCAAAAATACCCCCTTTTCGGTGCTATTTACGTATTTTGAGACAATACGCTCGTCGAATTGCGAAACGGACTTCGCCACGACGTCCGGCTCGTCGAGACCTATCAAGTAGTATATTTGTTTGTTCGATTTGGCGCTCGAGTAAAATCTCGGGCCATAAAGTTCAGTAAAGTGCGGTACGTTGCACGCACTCCGATGCACCCGGATCGCCAAACGCGAAAACCGTCAGTGTCATTGTGCTCAGAATGTCGAAATTAGCTATGATCGACTACTCATACCCCTATGTCAGGGTTCCAGACAGTGAAACGGCCGGTGATGATCGAAGGGCCATTTAAAATAAGGGTTACTATTCACAACTTAAGTTGTGAGACCCGCTTCTTCTTCGCTGTTTTGCGGAAAATCCGACCGTTGGATCGTCGACAAGTGAATATGAACTTTTCATGTTTCGTCGAGACGATCACAATGGTGATCTCGGATTTTCGAGATCAGGCCCCGATCAAAAGTCAGTATTTTAGGGCCACTATTGTACTAAAAATTTCCATTTTTGCCAAAATTACCAATTTTATAAATTCCAAAGGTAATTATAAAGTCTTTAATTTTCAGGATTACTACAATTCCTCATGCTTACATCTCAATCCTAGAGATTGTACATTTAATCATGCATGCTCTCAATCAAAAAGGGCAACACTCCCTTAGGTAAGCTTCCATTAATCATGAACACGAATATCCAATATTGCAAGTTTCTCCTAAGATATAACATGGGTTCATTATCTTGCAATTCTCAAACAATTAGCATTACTAAGTTTACCACTCAATCACATACAATGTACAGCAACATGCATGCATTCTATCAAATAGAATTAGAGAACCGTCCATCGGTTCTGGAGACAAAGCAACCCACCTGAATCGCTTTCCGCAGGCAAAGCCGAAGTCGGTGAAGTGCGTAGTCACTCGCTAACAAAAATCTGCCGAAACCGCGCCCTCGGTACTCGATCGCGCAAGCCTCTTCTCAAACCAACATCACAGCCAACAACACAATCAATACCCCAAACAGCATTTGTTGTTTTGCAAGCCAGCACAGAAAAGGGGATTTTTCACCTGCGTGCAGTACTCCAAAAAAATCCAAAAAAATCACGGTTCCAATCCTCGCGCCGAGTAGATGCAAATCGAGTATTTATACTCCTCATTCCGACACCTGTAGGCCAAGATACGCACAAAACATCGCGGTAAGCCAAATTCCCTCACAATCACAAGTCTGCGAAAATCAGTCCCAAAGAAGCTTAAACATCACCTTCGAAATGACCTCCAAAAATTTCGATAAAAATACGGTCGCGTTCCTCTCGAAGGGTAGATGTTGATCGAGTCCTTAAACGTCCGTTCCGATGCTCGTAGGCCGAGAAAACCCAACAATACTCCACCGCTGTCCAAAACCTCGCAACAGTATAAGGGGTCAAAAGAGACCTCGGGAAGACCACCAAAAACTCGAAATAGAGTGAAGTGATCAACATGGAAATCGAAGGCGTACCTCTCGTGAACGCGCTGCTATAAAAATCGGCTCAAGAGTCTATTGGGGTGATCCAGGGAACCTCGCGGACTGAAATGCGACGGTAGAAGCCAAAATCGAAGGAGTGTCGAAGTGCGCCACGACGCAGAAAATGCCGATGCCGCGGCCTCCAAAAATTCTGGGAATCCTCCACGAGGTGAAGAACACAGTGAGGAACAACTTCTCTACTGGGTGCTCACGGAGATAAGGCTCAAAAACCCGAAAAAATGAAGTGGGAAGCACTATTTATAGGCCCAGCCCAAGAGAAGCCCAAACTGCAAAATCGGGCCCATGTTTAGGGCGCTCGATTCTTTCGGGCGCCGAAAATTCCCCAATCGGAGCCGTCCATCCAGCGCCCGGATTGCTCCCATTGCGCCACGTCGCCCCCGAACAGCAAACAGCGGGAGCAGCCAACCCGGTAGCGACGCGTGGCCCGCACCCACCACGCGGGTGGTTGGCGCCGCCAACCACGCGCCGACGCGTGGCGCGCCGACGCACTGACCGCTTGCCCGGCAAGGTACGGCCACCTGCCCCCCACCATGCCGCGCACGACCCGCATAGTGCTCCGCCCAATCCTCAGCCACCACGCGTCCACGGCCTCCGCTCGCTGTGTTCGGTGCATGCGCCCGCCGAACCCGAAGCCGCCACCTGTCCCCGCGCGCCCAATGGGGAGCTGCCACCTGTCCCTGCGCGCCCAATGGGGAGCCGCCACCTGTCCCCGCACACCCAATGGGGAGCCGCCACGTGGCACACCTAACCACCCTGCACCGCGCCTGCCCGCGCGCTCCCGCGTGGACTGCGCGCGCTGCGCCGTCCACCCCGGGGCTGCCACGTGTCCCCGCGCCTGGTCCACTGCACCCAAGCGGCTTCCGTGGACCGCGCCGCGTGTGCCAACCAATCCGAGGCTGCCACGTGGCCTCCAACCGGTCCACGGCTCTTTCCGTGCACCCAAAAACACATAAAACTTTCGGGTGCCCGTTTTCGAGCATCCGAACTCAGAAAAATACATCCAAACTGTCGATTTCCATCGTTTTTCTGCGCTGAATCCAAAAATGGCCTCCGTTTTATCCGAAACTCATTCCAGTTTTTTGACGGGGGCATCCGAAGGCAACCTTGATCTATTTTCGCGCGGAGTCCATTTCTTGAGTATGATTCGCGCACAAACACCTCCAACACACAGCCTAGGCCTCCAGAAGCCGCTGATCACCCTGCAAAAGCTCTGCGGAGATCCGAGTCATCACATTCTCCTCCACCAAAAGAAAGTTTTGTCCTCGAAACTAACACAATTCAAAGTGAGTCTCAACCACAAAAAGGTAGATATCTATCAACACCGTCTCCAGCTCCCAAGTCGCCACTCACTCCCCGTGATTACTCCTCAACAACAACTGCTACCAGTACTGTCACGCCCCGGCGTCGAAACTGCGACCCGGGCTCGCCAACAGATCCGTCGCCCATACGGGAAGCCCCGTATAGACGAAGCGACTAACCTGCAAAAGATCAACTATGCTATACAGATATCAGAGCTGAAAAGTAAACTGCTAAAAAAAAAGAAAATATACAACACAAAGCCCTCGCCAAAAGTACATAAATCTCTCAAGCAGTAAAATAAAAGTACAACTCTATACCTCACTACAAAGTCTCTCAACAAGAACTCTCAAAAGTACGGGGTACATCTACTCTCTGGACGATGACTGGTAGGGAACTAACTCGCGACTCCCTTACCTCTATCAGAAGAAGCAGCAACAGGAGCAGCAGGATCAGGAGTAGAAGTCCCTGTGGGAAAAACACCACGACGGGTGTGAGAACTACGTCCCAAGTAGTTCTCAGTGGGTGCCGCCAACAAGCCCGACGGTCTGCCCACTAAGTCTACTAGAGGCATAAAGTAACAATATAATACTGAAATGCAATGGCTGGAAAAGTAACTCTACAGCTACTATGTCTCTATCTAGATGCTCAAGAAAAAGGAACAGGTGGAACATGATGCATCTACTAACACACACAGTAAACTCACCAAATCTAAACTGACTGCCTCAAAGGGTCCAGTCAAACCTGCGCCCACCTACTACCGCACATCCTCAACAGGACGGGTCTACCGTAGGGTGTCTGTGACTGCCACTAACTGGCCCAGTCAGAGGGACGGCGTCGACAAGTCGCGATAGCAAGTAACAGGCCCAACTCCGGAGTGGCTCTCGAGGGGAGCGACCCCACCGAGGAAAGTATCCGCGTATCTTTGTCGAGCTCAAATATGGCCCATGCAGGCTATAGTCCAAACCACGATCAACAAGATCGACCAACAACACCAACTCTCAACCACAGGCTGGAAAACCACACAGCTGGGGCCACCGTCCACCAGACGGCTCCCACAACAGAACACTAAACTCACAGGAAAGACCGACACCATAAGGGTTCGGAAACCCGATAGACCGGTGCTAAGAACCCTATCAAACAAGAACAGACTCTAGGCTCCGCCTATCAAAGTTCCCGATCCCCTTATAGTTCGGGAAAGCAAAACCTCGGTACGACACGCAGAAAACACCAACAGGGCCCGAAAGTCCCGGGAGACCTACACCTACAACCCTATCAAACAAGAACAGGTTCCAGGCTCGGCCCCCGTGGCTTTCGTCCCGACAAAGGAACGGCCCCTAGAACCCGGATCACTCGAATCCTTTCGAGTGGGGAGATTTACAAGAAAAAGGTGACATTTGTTATTGAAAATCATTTGATCTAGAAGAAATCCATATTTAATGATTTTAGTTCTCTTTAGAAAAACAGTTAGAAAAATAAGTGTTTTACCCAAGCCCCGAAGGGCTGATGCCTTTGTCCAATCAAACAAGAACAGACTCCAGCGGCCCTTCGATGCTTGGAAGAAAACATTGGTAGACTAAAATCATGTGTATGTCGAAAAGGGTTCTGGGTTCTAGGTCCGGCTATCACTAGAAAACTACCGCCACTAACACAGTGGCGACAACCAAAACAGGGAAAAACCAGATCTCCCGGGTCCACCGTTTACCCCAAACGGTTCCCGGTACAGACAAGCAAACCACTGCATCTACCAACCTCCACTCTGCTCCCAAGCACGAGTGCAAATGCATCCCACACTAAAAGAAGTCCCGACCGCTCGGCCCACTACCCGGGCGAGGATAACACTAAGTCCAGGAATGAAACATAAAGTGTGGATGTCTAAACATATTTAACCCTAGCCTAAGTAAGGGTTTTCTACTGGTCTGGTTACACATGCAACATATGACGGGGGTGCTAGGTCAGGTTCCAACATAACAAATATTTAACATGATAGAAGGAAGCAAGAGATCACAAGATCGACAGATAAAACTAGGAACAACAATTCCTACACTCTAGCATGCTACCCAAGTCCAATCACTATCATGCATGATTCTATATCAATAGAATTAGAGCACAGTCCATAGATCTTGAAAGCAAGCCACCCACCTGAAGACGCTAACTGTCCGGAGTCGTACAGCTGAGAAAACCAGGAAAAATAACAACTCTATGTCCAATAGATCCTGCACAGTCCACAATCCCTCCTGGGTACAACATAAGGCTACAGTTATACTTTAATTCCAAAATCTGCCAAGAATTACAACACTAAAAATACAACCGCAAAGATGCGATTATTTCACCTGCTGAATGTGCTCAAAAAATTCCAAATAAAATATCCCTGCGATCCTCGTGTCGATAGCTTCGAAACAAGTACCTGCACGCCCAATTCCGAGCACCGTAGGCCAAGTTACAAATTCCACAGTATCGGTGCGCAAAATCCCAAAACCATTCAACTGTAAACTCTTGTACAAATAAAAGGAAAAGTGTATACCTTCGGGAAGGTCTCCAAAAATTCCAAAAAAAATACCACGATGATCCTTGGGTCGAGTAGATGAAAAAAGTCTATAAGCACGTCCTGATCCGAGATTTGTGCGCGAAGATCTCCCCAAAAGAAGCTGCTGCCCTCACCAAAAACTCACAGCAAGAAGGGTCCCAATGAGCACGAGAAAACACCTCGAAAAACGCGAAATCTGAAAATGTGAGAGAAACCCAAAATCGTAGCCTCACCTGTTACGAATCCGGCAGCGAAGAAATCGCTCGAAAAGATGGTCGGAGTAGGTCGGGGGAGCTCGTACACCGAAGAGCGACGGAAGAAGCACCGAAGAAAGAACGTCGCGCCGAGCCAAGAAAATAAGAATCTCGAAAAGCGTGCACCCAAAAATGCCCAAACTCTGCAGATGGATGCGAAAATGTGTGGGGAGGAAGTCCTCTGAAGAAACCCAGGCGAGAAGATGGCCAGAACACTAAAAAAACCCAAGTTGAACAGCTTTCGGGCTATTCATAGCCCAAAGAAACATTTCAGAAAATACCGGCTGTGTCCCGAAATTCGGGCGCATGGCAACTTTCGGGCGGCTACAGTGTTGGGCCGGCCCAACACTGTGCCCGCCCGAAACGGCCCGGGGCCGCCACGTAGCCCGACCAACAGGCGACAGCGGCCCGAGCCGCTCCGCTGCGGCCACGTCGCACGCCCCGGCGCCCGACACGCGTCCCGCACAGCGAACAGCTGTGCGGGGCGCATGAGCCGCCGACGCGTGGCACCTCCCAGGTCAAACCGGGTAGGTGGCGCCCGCCAGTGGCAGGGCGACACGCGTCCCTGCCACTGTCGCGGTCACACGTGCGGGCAGGCGGCGCCTGCCGCGCACGCGCCCCGATGCGGGGTCCCGCGCCCCCGTGCGCCGCACCCGGTGAGCAGACCAATGACACGTTGACACGTGTCCCATGCACCCGGTCCACGCACCCTAGTTCGGGTTCCGTGGACCGCGCCGCGTGCACCGACCAACCAGGCGCTGCCACGCGTCCCCCCGCCTGGTCCATGCACCGCCGCGCCAAATCCGTAGACCGCGCCTCAAGAGCCCGCCAATCAGGCGGCGCCACGTGTCCATGCGCCGGGTCCGTGCACCCAGCCGCTCCCCTCTGTGGACCGAGCGCTGCGGACCGGCCCAATCACAAGCCGCCACGTGGCAGCCGGCGGTCCACTGCCCCTCCCATGCACCGAAATTCAGCGAAAACTTCCGGGAGTCCGTTTTTGGGCATCCGGACTCAGAATTCAACAAGCAAATAGCCATTTTCAAGCGTTTTTCCGCGCTGAATCCAAATCCAACCTCTGTTTGGCCCAAAACTATTTTGAAAATTCAGCAATTGCAGCCGAAGGCCAATCCAGCTGTGGATATCACACAGGGTCCATCTGTGGCATCCCTTTGATGCACTATGGACCAGATACACCAACACTAGGTGTTCTACACCACGGTTCATGGGGGAAGCCACACGGGGATCAGGGTCACCATATCCTCCCCCACTAAAAGGAAGTTTCGTCCCCGAAACAAAAACACACCACAACAACAAAACCAAAACAATCAAAACAACCAAGAACGCAACACTAAACTAAAAAGGAAGATACGGCTCCACCAGCAGGAAAGTCATCAACCCCAACCCTCGATTTAGAAAACAGCTGAAATTAGCAAAAAGTCTAAAAATTTTGAAAAATCAGTGCCTTCGCCCCAATCAAATAAGAACAGGTTCGGGCACTGTCTCCATTTCTTGAGCAATCCTTCGAAATTTTTGTCCTGTTCGTAAATTTCAGTACAAAGGCGAGAAAAGGGAGAGAAGTGTTGGTGTCGTTCCTGCTGTGGCAACAAAAAGAAAGCTACCAGTAACGAGACTCCTAAGGACGCAACCCCTAGTCCTAAACGTCACAACAGCTCCTGAGGTGGCGTCTGTCCAAAGCCGTTGAAGCTGCTGCTGCTGGAAGGATACGCCGACAATCCGAGAAAACGAACTCCTCCAGTCCAACTCGCAGAAGGATAACTGCTCTCATTCCATTATCAGTCGTAGCACTGCACCGCACCAACCAGTCCAAGATGTGTGCTCAATCCAAGTCCTGGAGCTGTCCATGAATCGTCACATCAGCCGGTGAAGTCCCAAGTCTCAACTGCATTGATCATACACCACGAACCTCCTCTACTCGTAGGATACTGGGAAGAATCCAATTGCTAAAACATGTAGCAAACATTCCTAACCCACTCCCATGCAAAGATGCTGATGCAGATGCTCAACTAATAATGCAGAAGGATGCAGCGGTAACGAAATGCTCAACTCAGCTAACTGAAATAAAATCATACCTGCCGCGGCATGATCCGCTGCCGGGGTGTCCTCCACCAGGGCTGCATAAACCCGTCCACTGGGTGCTGCAGGTCGTCGTCCCGTCTGTCCCGACGTCGTGGCCCACTCTGTCTGCTGGTGTGCCGGAGGGGTTCCCGCTGCATGGATGGGCAAGGGGGGTGCTGTCGCAATCGGCCGCACTGACAAAATGGCCAGGGGGCAAGCTGCGCGGAAATGTCCCAACTCTCCATAGAGGAAACACCGCCCCTGTCTCTGATCACACTGTGACGGTGGATGAGGCCCGCCACAAATGACACACCGCTCCTGTCGCTGCTGCCGATACTGCTGCTGCTGCGGGGGCCCACCAGATCTCCGGCGCCTACGAAACCCACGACCCTCTGGATGAGATCGTGGAGGTCTCGGAGGTCCCTGCCGGCTCGTCTGACCCTCATCCTCCAGTGCTGGGCGCTTCGCCCCCGTAATCCCTGCGGGAGCTGGGACCACCTCGACCATAACCGCCTCTCCGTGCTCCACATATAAAGCCTACTCCATCGAAGCCTCTAAAGTCTGCAATCTGTGGGAGCGAACAAGCTGATAAATGTCCCGGCGCAGCCCCCGCTCAAACATGTAGATCCGGTGAGACTCGTCCCTGGCCGCGTGAGGCATACTAGCCAATAGCTGATTGAATTCGGCTATGTATGCATTCACGGGCCGATCTCCCTGGCGGAGATTTCTCAGCCGCTCCTCCAATCTCTGGCGAACACTCTCAGGAAAGAAGGCCCCTAGAAGAAGTCTGTGGAACTCCGCCCAAGGAAGAATCTGCGTCCCAGGCGGACCAACAGGCCGCACACGCCGCCACCAAGTCTCGGCGTTGCTCTCCAAGAAGTGTGTAGCCAAGAAGACCCGAAATCGATCCTCAACAAACAAACTCTCAAAATGACGCTCCATGGCCGTGATCCAAGACTCTGCCTCCCACGGCTCAGCACTCATACCAGAAAAACGGGGTGGATCAAACCGGCGGAACCTCATCAACAGATCCACCACTGCACTCTGCTCAGCCGAAGTCAAAGGTCCCGTCGACCCTGGCGGTGGTATGCAAGAAACCAGCTCGACAGGAATAGCCGGCGCTGACGGAACCACAGGGGGCGCCACAGCTGGTGAAGAAGGCACAGGCGAACACTCAGGGGGTGCTACCACTGGCTGCATCCTCTGCTCTAAAAGAAGCATCATCCGACCAAAGGCCTCCTCCTGGCGCCGAGAAGCCTCCTCCTGGCGCTGAGAAGCCTCCTCCTGGCGCTGTAAAGCCTCCTCCCGGCACTGAGATGTCTCCTCCTGGCGCCGCACCGCCTCAGACAACTGTGCCACCTGGGCACGGAGCTCCATAACCTCCCTCTACTGTCCCTGCCCCGAATCCTCCTGCTCGGGCTCATCGGAGGGGAAAGGCTGAGAACGCGTCTGCACCCTGCGTCGGGGAGGCATCGTGCCTACCTGCAACACACAAGCAACCATCAGGACAGTACCAAACAACACTCGACCCAATCCAACGAAAGTCTAGGACATGTCATCCATTCCCTAGCATTATGTTGTCTGCAGCCAACATAATCGCTTAGGAGAATAAACATGCCAATCACCCATCCCATCCCTTGGGAGAGGTAAAAACTCAATCAGGACTCTCGCTAAAAGTCACGACTCTCACGTAGTCATCCTAATGTCAAACCATAAGCCTAGGGTTTCTAAGTCCACATGACCTACAACCTAGGCTCTGATACCACCAAATCTGTCACGCCCCGGCGTCGAAACTGCGACCCGGGCTCGCCAACAGATCCGTCGCCCATACGGGAAGCCCCGTATAGACGAAGCGACTAACCTGCAAAAGATCAACTATGCTATACAGATATCAGAGCTGAAAACTAAACTGCTAAAAAAAAGAAAATATACAACACAAAGCCCTCACCAAAAGTACATAAATCTCTCAAGCAGTAAAATAAAAGTACAACTCTATACCTCACTACAAAGTCTCTCAACAAGAACTCTCAAAAGTACGGGGTACATCTACTCTCTGGACGATGACTGGTAGGGAACTAACTCGCGACTCCCTTACCTTGATCAGAAGAAGCAGCAACAGGAGCAGCAGGATCAGGAGTAGAAGTCCCTGTGGGAAAAAACACCACGACGGGTGTGAGAACTACGTCCCAAGTAGTTCTCAGTGGGTGCCGCCAACAAGCCCGACGGTCTGCCCACTAAGTCTACTAGAGGCATAAAGTAACAATATAATACTGAAATAAAATGGCTGGAAAAGTAACTCTACAGCTACTATGTCTCTATCTAGATGCTCAAGAAAAAGGAACAGATGGAACATGATGCATCTACTAACACACGCAGTAAACTCACCAAATCTAAACTGACTGCCTCAAAGGGTCCAGTCAAACCTGCGCCCACCTACTGCCGGCACATCCTCAACAGGACGGGTCTACCGTAGGGTGTCCGTGACTGCCACTAACTGGCCCAGTCAGAGGGACGGCGTCGACAAGTCGCGATAGCAAGTAACAGGCCCAACTCCGGAGTGGCTCTCGAGGGGAGCGACCCCACCGAGGAAAGTATCCGCGTATCTCTGTCGAGCTCAAATATGGCCCATGTAGGCTATAGTCCAAACCACGATCAACAAGATCGACCAACACACCAACTCTCAACCACAGGCTGGAAAACCACACAGCTGGGGCCACCGTCCACCAGACGGCTCCCACAACAGAACACTAAACTCACAGGAAAGACCGACACCATAAGGGTTCGGAAACCCGATAGACCGGTGCTAAGAACCCTATCAAACAAGAACAGACTCTAGGCTCCGCCTATCGAAGTTCCCGATCCCCTTATAGTTCGGGAAAGCAAAACCTCGGTACGACACGCAGAAAACACCAACAGGGCCCGAAAGTCCCGGGAGACCTACACCTACAACCCTATCAAACAAGAACAGGTTCCAGGCTCGGCCCCCGTGGCTTTCGTCCCGACAAAGGAACGGCCCCTAGAACCCGGATCACTCGAATCCTTTCGAGTGGGGAGATTTACAAGAAAAATGTGACATTGTTATTGAAAATCATTTGATCTAGAAGAAATCCATATTTAATGATTTTAGTTCTCTTTAGAAAAACAGTTAGAAAAATAAGTGTTTTACCCAAGCCCCGAAGGGCTGATGCCTTTGTCCAATCAAACAAGAACAGACTCCAGCGGCCTTCGATGCTTGGAAGAAAACATTGGTAGACTAAAATCATGTGTATGTCGAAAAGGGTTCTGGGTTCTAGGTCCGGCTATCACTAGAAAACTACCGCCACTAACACAGTGGTGGACAACCCAAACAGGGGAAAACCAGATCTCCCGGGTCCACCGTTTACCCCAAACGGTTCCCGGTACAGACAAGGCGAACCACTGCATCTACCAACCTCCACTCTGCTCCCAAGCACGAGTGCAAATGCATCCCACACTAAAGAAGTCCCGACCGCTCGGCCCACTACCCGGGCGAGGATAACACTAAGTCCAGGATGAAAACATAAGTGTGGATGTCTAAACATAAATAACCCTAGCCAGAGTGAGGGTTTTCTACTGGTCTGGTTACACATGCAACATATGACGGGGGGTGCTAGGTCATGTGGTTCCAACATAACAAATATTTAACATGATAGAACAACAATTCCTACACTCTAGCATGATACCCAAGTCCAATCACTATCATGCATGATTCTATATCAATAGAATTAGAGCACAGTCCATAGATTTTGAAAGCAAGCCACCCACCTGAAGACGCTAACTGTCCGGCGTCGTACAGCTGAGGAAAACCAGGAAAAATAACAACTCTATTGTCCAACAGGTCCTGCACAGTCCACAATCCCTCCTGGTACAACATAATGGCTAACAGTATTACTTTAATTCCAAAATCTTCCAAGAATTACAACACTGAAAATACAGCCGCAAAGATGCGATGTATTTCACCTGCTTAATGTGCTCGAAAAATTCCAAATAAAATATCCCTGCCATCCTCGTGTCGATAGCTTCGAAACAAGTACCTGCACGTCCAATTCCGAGCACCGTAGGCCAAGTTACAAATTCCACAAGTATCGGTGCGCAAAATCCCAAAACCATTCAACGGTAAAATCTTGTACAGATAAAAGAAAAGTGTATACCTCGGGAAGGTCTCCAAAAATTCCAAAAACAATACCACGATGATCCTTGCGTCGAGTAGATGAAAAAAGTCTATAAGCACGTCCTGATCCGAGAGTTGTGCGCGAAGATCTCCCCAAAGGAAGCTGCTGCCCTCACCAAAAACTCACAGCAAGAAGGGTCCCAATGCGCACGAGAAACACCCTCGAAAAATGCGAAATCTGAAAATGTGAGAGAAACCCAAAATCGTAGCCTCACCTGTTTTGAATCTAGCAGCGATGAAATCGACTCGAAAGATGGTCGGAGTAGGTCGAGGGAGCTCGTACCCCGAAGAGCGACGGAAGAAGCACCGAAGAAAGAACGTCGGCCGAGCCAAGAAAATAAGAATCTCGAAAAGCGTGCCCCCCAAAAATCCCCAAACTCTGCAGATGGATGCGAAAATGTGTGGGAGAAAGTCCTCTGAGAAAACCCAGGCGAGAAGATGGCAGAACACTGAAAAAACCCAAGTTGAACAGCTTCGGGCTATTTATAGCCCAAAGAAACATTTCAGAAAATACCGGCTGTGTCCCGAAATTCGGGCGCATGGCAACTTTCGGGCGGCTACACGTGTTGGCCGGCCCAACACTGTGCCCGCCCGAAACGGCCCGGGGCCGCCACGTAGCCCGACCAACAGGCGACAGCGGCCCGAGCCGCGCTCCGCTGCGGCCACGTCGCACGCCCCGGCGCCCGACACGCGTCCCGCACAGCGAACAGCTGTGCGGGGCGCATGAGCCGCCGACGCGTGGCACCTACCAGGTCAAACCTGGTAGGTGCGCCCGCCAGTGGCAGGGCGACACGCGTCCCTGCCACTGTCGCGGTCACACGTGCGGGCAGGCGGCGCCTGCCGCGCACGCGCCCCGAGGCGGGGTCCGCGCCCCCGTGCGCCGCACCCGTGAGCAGACCAATGACACGTTGACACGTGTCCCATGCACCCGGTCCACGCACCCTAGTTCGGTTCGTGGACCGCGCCGCGTGCACCGACCAACCGGGCGCTGCCACGCGTCCCCCCGCCTGGTCCATGCACCGCCGCGCCAAAATCCGTAGACCGCTCCTCAAGAGCCGCCAATCAGGCGGCGCCACGTGTCCATGCGCCGGGTCCGTGCACCCAGCCTCCCCCTCTGTGGACCGAGCGCTGCGGACCGGCCCAATCACAAGCCGCCACGTGGCAGCCGGCGGTCCACGGCCCCTCCCATCCACCGAAATTCAGCGAAAACTTCCGGGAGTCCGTTTTTGGGCATCCGGACTCAGATTCAGCAAGCAAATAGCCGTTTTCAAGCGTTTTTCCGCGCTGAATCCAAATCCAACCTCTGTTTGGCCCAAAACTATTTCGAAAATTCGGCAATTACAGCCGAAGGCCAATCCAGCTGTGGATATCACACAGGTTCCATCTGTGGCATCCCTTTGATGCACTATGGACCAGATACAACAACACTAGGTGTTCTACACCACGGTTCGGGAGAAGCCACACGGGATCAGGGTCACCATATCCTCCCCCACTACAAGGAAGTTTCGTCCCCGAATCAAAACACACCACAACAAACAAAACCAAAACAATCAAAACAACCAAGAACGCAACACTAAACTAAAAAAAACGGAAGATACGGCTCCACCAGCAGGAAAGTCATCAACCCAACCCTCGATTTAGAAAACAGCTGAAATTAGCGAAAAGTCTAAAAATTTCGAAAAAGCAGTGCCTTCGCCCCAATCAAACAAGAACAGGTTCGGGCACTGTCTCCATTTCTGGAGCAATCCTTCGAAATTTTGTCCTGTTCGTAATTTCAGTACAAAGGCGAGAAAAAGGGAGAGAAGTGTTGGTGTCGTTCCTGCTGTGGCAACAAAAAGAAAGCTACCACTAACGAGACTCCTAAGGACGCAACCCTAGTCCTAACGTCACAACAGCTCCTGAGGTTGGCGTCTGTCCAAAGCCGCTGAAGCTGCTGCTGCTGGAAGGATACGCCGACAATCCGAGAAACGAACTCCTCCAGTCCAACTCGCAGAATATAACTGCTCTCTTCCATTATCAGTCGTAGCACTGTGCCCGCACCAACAGTCCAACATGTGTGCTCAATCCAAGTCCTGGAGCTGTCCTTGAATCGTCACATCAGCCGGTGGTCCCAAGTCCTCCACTGCACTGATCATACCCACGAACCTCCTCTACTCGAGGATACTGGGAAAATCCAATTGCTAAAACATGTAGCAAACATGTCCTAACCCACTCCATGCAAAGATGCTGATGCCAGATGCTCAACTAATAATGCAGAGGATCAGGCGGTAACGAATGCCACTCAGCTAACTGAAATAAATCATACCTGCCGCGCATGATTGTCACGCCCCGGGGTCTCGCTCAGCGGAAAAGAAAAGTTGTTAGTTTGAAACCCCTTCTTTTTTTTTTTGAAATTCGGGTCCTCCCCAGCACTGCCCAGATCCGCCAACATATACGATTTACTCGAAAATCGGGCAGAGTCTCCTCGTTATGCACGGCGTCGCGGCTATACAACATCTCAACCAAGCATTCAGTTAATCACAACATATCGACATTCAAACCAACATTGCAACTAAATAGAAAGCCCGTCGCCAGTCAAGTTGAAAGGATAAACTCACAGTTTTGAAAACAGGTCCACACGACCCAAGGTTTGAAAACGTTTGGGAAAGATGCCATAAATCCACAGGTTTGGAAACAGGTCCCACGACCTGAGGTTTGAAAACGGTTTAGAAATCCCATAAATCCACATGGTTTGGAAAACGGGTCCACACGACCCCCCATATTTTGGAAAGATAGTTTCGAAGTTCCTTTTTCTTTTCTAGTCATTTTGCTTTGGAAAAACAGGCCGAACGGGAATTAATAAAGCCAAATATCGAATCCAAAACACCGGTAATCAACCATCCACACCGACCCCACAAGGGTAGATCGCGAACCACCCGTAGGTCAACAAGTACCAAATAAATGCCAAAGGAAAAGTAAGGCGATACAGACTAGTTGCTCCTCACTGGGCCACGACCACTCCTGCTCGACCTCACGTCGTCTACCGCTCACCCCTGGAAGAACCTGTCCACGGAGTGG
>CM055067.1:9039799-9087955 GCA_029204045.2 Tillandsia leiboldiana | reverse complement strand
GCCCAGGCTTGCAGAGAAGGTAGAGGAACATAATAGATCATTTCCCTCCAAGTCTTAGCTTTGGTCCAGTAATTGCAGAGATCAAGCTTGAACTTTGGTTTATGTGTGTTGTGTGGATTAGTGCTCACCTAATTTTCGATAAAATGCCACGGAAATTGTATATGGAATGTTGGCTCCGCTGTAAAATGAAAAATGCTTCAAAGGTTTCCCTGAGCTTATGTCATCTTCAGATCAAAGTGATCATGTGGTGGATTGATGTTGTGTAGCATTGTTTGTTGATTGAAGGCTAAGTGTATGTTCTTGGTTGATCCACGTGTCTGGATGCAAATAGAGCAAGACCAGTGATTCGTGGGCATTTTGCGCATGTGGTTAAAGCAGATTTGGTTTTGGCACACTAGAGTTTAAGATGTGAGTTTCAAGCTCTAGTTTTGTTTTATGCCCCAAGGTTGGGTCTGGGTTGTTTCGAAGTCGCGCCAAGTGGAGTTCTTGACTCATTTGGGGTCACTGAACGCGATGCTCGCATTTAAATTAGTTTGTGTTGATCCAAAGAACAAAAATGTGTGTTAAGTCTTATGTTCGAGTGAGTGTTTCAATGCCCAAAGTTTTCTCTTGGGTTCCGTGCTCCGGCAAATGAGTAATCACGGTGTTAAGCAAGTCTTGTCCACCTACTGGAATGACGGTTCATGAAATGATTTTTCATTGAAAGAACGAGCGAAACAGTGCTCAATGGCAACTAAAGTTCGTGATTTTCGGAAACCCTAGGGATCTAAACGCAAAAAGTGGCGTGTGCACTGTTTTAGTACAGTGTGTTGGTGATTCCTAAGCTTTTCATTGGGAATCCAACGGCTCCCGTTGAGCGGAAATCGGATATTGGTCCGAGAATCGGGCGAATCGCGATTTAACGGCATCCGTGTGGCAATCGCGCAATTTGGAAATTTCGGCGGTTTCACCAAGCCGCTGTTGAGTCCCAGTAGAATCTAGTTGAGCTAGCGGCAGTGAGTTAAGCCCGAGTCTCCCGGAAGTCCAAAAGGAATTCCCGGGAGGGGTATTTTGGTAATTTTACCAAAGATTGAATATAAGATTATGTCGGTCTAAGTGTCGTTGTCAAACACAAAAGGTTAAATTGTTCACAGGTTCAAGTTTGATCTGGGTTCAAGTTGGGATTAGTAAGATTGAGTTTGTTTCTCTGATCAGTATGTTTGATTCAGGTCTATTCGGTTTCCATCTGGTTTTCGAGCAATCTGTTGATACAGTCAATCGCCTGCAAAACGCAGTGGGTTTATCTTCGGTCCGGCTTTATCAATTTCGGCCCTCTGTGTACGTATTGGTTGGCCCCTGTTATTGTAGCCTAGTTGAGGTTTGAGCCTGCCTTCCTTTTGATCAGTTTTGTTTTCTGAAAACGTGTTTTTAATCAACCCATGTTTTGTCTTCAAGCTTCGCAGAGTCGCCAGGTCTGTTCTTGTTTGATAGGACGAAGGCATTGCTCTTCGGGGTTTGGATATAAGCTGTTTTAAAATTGTTTTTCTAAAAAGATTTAATTCGCATAATTGATTCCCAGATAGAATGACTCTATTCTTGGACATTTGCCATGCCTGATTGGTCATTAGCTAGCTTGTACATTTATACTTGATTTATCAGTATATCCTGATCTATGCTTTAGAGTTATTGATTACATCCTCCTTTGCATTCTTGATGGCTGTTTCGGCTTGTTGTTCACTCGTTATGCTGCTAAATACATGATTTTATAAATTAAAACGTTTTACCGAGCTTCGTAGGGTAGCCTGAGTCTGTTCTTGTTTGATAGGACAAGGGCAACGCTCTTCGAGGTTTGGACCTAAACCTTCCGAGCTTCGTAGGGTCGCCTGAGTCTGTTATTGTTTGATAGGATAGGGCAACGCTCTTCGAGGTTTGGACTTTTCAAAGTGTTTTTTCTCGAAAACATGTGTTAGTCTGCATGACTGGTTAGTCTGCATGATTGGTATTCGTTTGCTTCCAGATCTTATGTTTTGATTCCTGGATATTCGTGGTTGTTGTTGATTGGTTATGCATTTGAGTTGAGATTGTTGTTGATCTTGCATTGAGTAGAGAGATATTGTTATCATATCACTGTTGCATCCCAGAGGGGATTGATTCTGGTTTGTTGCCGATTACCCGGTCAGTGGACCGAAAGCTTGAGCATTTGCATTATGATCGCCCGCAACGTTGTTCTTCACGTACACCAGCGGGCTGTGTTGGGTTATGTATAATATGGATCTAAATAGGGGAAAAAACACCTAGAGGGGGGTGAATAGGTGTAAATGTTTTAACACTCAAAAATCGTTGCGCAATAAAACCCAATGCGGAAATAAAAATAACACGCAAGATTTTTACGTAGAAAACTCCAAACCGGAGTAAAAAACCACGGGACCGATAACACGGTGAAATCCACTAGAATTATAACACGTACAAAGTGATATACCGTACTCACAGACGACTCAACCTTTTTCCATACGCTCCTAGTTGATCTTCTCCGCTCGCTCCGCAACGCTTCTTGAATCCACGATCTGCGTCCAACGCCGAATCCACGACGTCTGACCGAATCCACGGTCTTCACCCAGTAGCACGTCTCGAATCCACGAACGTACCTCGCTCCGAATCCACGAGAGCGGTAGCACCTTGAATCCACAAGCCACGCGAGTCCACGCGCCGATTTTGGGAAATCGTAGTTTTTTGGGTGGTGATGATCCGCCGAATACTTAGATTAGAAATAGATCGGAAATACCATCTAAGTATTCATTGATTTGATTCTACTCAAATCTGAGTATGAAAACCTAGAATCAAATCAATCAATATATGAAGAAACATAGGATTAAATCTATTGATTTCCTTTCTTCTCTATAGGTGAATTTTTCTATTTTTGACCGTATTTGGATTACCCTAAAAAATGAATCGTAGGGTCTATTTATAGGTTAGAAACCGTTGGAAGAAGATAAGCATAAAAACTAACCAATTCTGGAATTTTACAGGATGACAGTCCGGACTGGAATTGACGGTCCGGACTGTCTCAGCGAAACAGACTTTTTCCAAAAAAGACGACATTCGGGATCCGGACTGCAATCCACGGTCCGGACTGTTCATGCAAATTCAACAATTTCACGTTCGGGGTCCGGACTGAATTTACCAGGGTCCGGACTGAAACAGCGCATGAACAAACCTATGTTCGGGGTCCGGACTGTAATGCCCGGTCCGGACTCTGAACATGTAAAATGTCCAGTTTTTGATTTTTATGCAATTAAAAATTCATCCAAGTGTTTCTACACTATAAGAAGTATTCGGATAATCAAAATTATTTAGTTAAATGTACCTGATCCTTTTGAATTCTTCTTTCTTGAGATTGAGGTATATGATCCAAGCTTCTAAACTTCAATCTTCAAGACTTAAACAATTTCACGAAATACGCCAACTCAAATTCCGTAACAATCTCCCCCTTTGGCGGTTTCGTGACAAAATACAAATCCACTCAAGAAAATTCAAAAGAGATATTTTTGTTGATATCACCATACAACAAAAATTTACATTGAAGATCCAAATAAAGATAAATACATAAGTTAAACTCCTAAAACAGACTCTAGACTTAGACATCTGTAATCTCTGCAAAAGAAATCATTCTTGACACAAAAGATCGTTAGTAACCTCAAGAATTTTCAACAATCAAAACCAAACACAGAGATAGAGTTTATACTCATCATGACTTTTCAAATTCAGATATGTAAGAAACTCACAATCAAAAATCGACATATCTTCTAAGCAATAGAAATCCAAATGTCATAGAAAGGTTAGTCAACAAGCAACTTGTTAGTTATATTACATGCCCAAATAGTTAGTCGAATAGTTAGTTGAGGCATGCATCAAAACACAAGATAAAACCCAAAAGTTGAAGTTATACTTACCTTAGTTTCAGCATTAGTTTCACACAAGTATAGCCTTAGTTTCAGCATTAGTTTCACACAAGTATAGTCATGGTCAATCACAGAGCATTGTGCATTGTTCAAAGTTCTCTAAACTCTCTCCCCCTTTTTGTCACAAAACTTAGCCAAAATACAAAATGGAGAGAAAAGTTAACAAGTTCAAGATCCAAAAGTTTGAGAACTAAAACTAAACGTAAAAACCTGCAAAAGAAAAGAACCATTAGACAAAAGAATTAAGTATCTGAATCTGATTCATCCGAGGCGCTACATCCCATTTTCGAAAACATCCTCTTCACCAGCTTTTTCATAGAAGAGACTGTTTTAGTTAAAGTGATCTGAGATGCAGTAATCAGTTCAAGTTCCTTTTTCACTACCTGAATTTCTCCTTTCATTTCAATAAATTCATTTGACATTCGCTCTTGCTCGTTGGAGAGACGTTGCTGTTCTTTATAAATAGAAGTCACCGAGGCATCATCATCTGAGGTGGAAGGAGGGGCTCGTTGTGCTGCAGGTGCTGGTCGGACTGAAGTTGTTGCTGCCGGTTGTGCTCTTCTTCGGCCAGGAGGTGATGGAGGCTCATCTTGTTTGGTGGAGAGAGACTTTATGACGGTTGTCTCGTTGATAGTACCCAAGCTATACATATAAGTCGATGAAGAAGTGTCGCCTTTGAATTTTTTTTCAAAATACGCATAATTATCATTGGATAGGGAAGCCTCTCGGTGGGATGCGCATGTTCGACATACCGAGCCATTCTAGACCAAATAAGGAATGGAATGTTGAAGTTAGACCCCATAGCAGTTGCCGGGTGTCCAATAAGATAGAGAAAAAGCATCCTGTCCCATCGAAGAACTTTAGTTTGCATATTCGGAAGAATATTGTAGCAAACAATAAAGTTTAGATATCGATATTCCGGTCTAAGCTCTTTTGAGAAAACCGAGTTCCTGTTGACTGCGTATCGGGCATACAAATCCCATTCACAACCACTCTCCAAGAGTCAGTGGAGTAGACATGACCTTTTAAGTAATGTCGGCCTTCAGCCCTAGCCTTCATCCTAAACCTTCTCCAATCAGTTGTGGAGTGATCTTTATCTGAGTAGTTCTAACCCTGTTGGTAGAAATTCGCGCTGTCCTTCATCCTGATCAACCAATTTGAATCCATTCTGATAGAACATTCTTACCGAATGGAGACAGTATCCATTGGGTCTTAGGAAAAGACATATGGGTGCAAGACCTGCATGGTCAAACAAGGTCCCAAAAAGTTCATTCCGCTCCTTCAAAGCATTTACATTGACGTGTCTTTCGCCAATGCAGTCTCTTTCTCAAAGTCCTTGATTCTTTCCGAACTGATAAAGTCTTGTGGAGGAGGTTTGACTTGCCAGAGGTTCCTCAATTGAAATAACCGCGAGTACTTCCTCTTTTCCTTGCCAGGTTCTTTCTTTTAGTTCCAGTTGGACTTGGATCCATAGGGGCTTTCCCTTTTTCAGCTGCAGTAGGCGGAGCCTTTGAGGTTCCAGCTGGGCCTTTCCCCCTTTGATGCAGTAGGAGCAGTTGCCTCTACCAAAAGCTCATCCCAGTCTATGGACTCGGTTTCTGACTCTGTCTCCGAGTCATCCTTTGCTTTCTTGGCATTCGTTGTTCTCTTAGGCTTGTTGTGGTTCGAGCGTGGACCATTGCAACTAGCAGAAAGATGATCCATGAAAACTCCATTGCTCTTTGTGCTTTAAGAGAGAAGTGTCCTGTGAAGACCAACTCAAGAACACGAAAAATTGTTAATTTTCAAAAATTTGAAAAATTGTACCCAAATATCATAATCGTGTAGAGAGACTAGGAATCAAATTAGTTTTGCAAAAAGAATTTTAAAAATAGATCAATTCCATGATTTTCAAAAATTCTCAAAAATATGCCCTAAAAACCGAATTTTTAGAAATCGAAGGCCAAAAATCCGATTTAATTCCTGAGAAAACCTAGCATATAATCAAAACTAATGTTCCCAGAGTTCTTATTTCAAAAGAAGTTTGATGCAAAAACCATCCACAAACGACAAAGATATGAAATTTTCTTCACGTTTTGAGCGAAATATAGAAAACCTGTGAAAACCGAGATTTTGATCAAGAAACTCACTTGGATTTGAAGAAAACGAGTTGGGAAGGCTCCAAAATACTTGAATTCTAGAGAGAGAAAGCTCTGGAGACTTTTGAACAAAAGATTGGAGTAAAAGAAATCAAATCCCTTTTGTTCTTATAAACCCTAGCCGCGGTCCGGACTGCCCGAAGAATGCAGTCCGGATCGACTACCCGCAGGATTTTCCCTACGTTCGGGGTCCGGATCGGCTTGTCCAGTCCGGACCGGCTCCAAACTTTTTCTTCAGAAAAATTCAGAAAAATTCCAGAGAATCTAGAAAAAGTATGTAAGCACTTTTGTGTATCACTTTAGATAAAAATCATCGTTTCAATACAACAAGAAATAGATTATGACAAATCTATCAATAACATCCAACAAACGAAACGAAAATTTATAAAAATTAAATCCCTTAAAGTTGAAACAACTTCAATCACATCTAACATGATCTTATGAGTAAATGCCCTTATCAAATCATCAATTTGGTAAAAGAAAATGAAGATACCAAGATCAATAGATATTTGAAATCCCAGATAAGTTAGATAATATATCTAGTCATTTATTGTAAGGAGTGGCTCTTTGAGCATCTTTCAATAAAACTCCCCACCTTATACCAACCTTGGAATTTGACAGAGTCAAGTATTCCAAAACGCAGTTTATTTAATCAACTCACAACCATGCTTGGTATACATGTGGTAGCTGCACCAGTACTCGGACGACCGGGTGGTACTCTTGTCCTCCATGTGGTGGTAGTTTCACACTCCCATTGGGATGTAACCTCTTTGCACACTTTTGAGCATAACACTTTTCTTTGACAGTCCCCCTCAATTGGCTATCAATTATTCAAAATATAAAGTTTCAACCAAAAATTGATCTCGATTTCATACTCGACAAAATAGTCAAATAGAATAAAAGACTATACCAAGAGATCATTGAGAGAGAAATTGACTTTGATCAAAACAAAGATGATTTAATTGGCCATAATGATCATTTGCATCAAATGAATTATTATGATATCCAAAGCATAATAAATTTCTAGAATGACGAAAAGATGCATATTAAAGTCAATAATACACATCTCAAGTAATGTTCTATGTCTAACCATAGATAATGAACAAAAACACAAAAACAAAACCTAACCTAAGCAAAAAGTTTCAAAAAGAGGTTATTTCAAGGAAAGCATTCCAATTGCTTTACGCAATGAATAAAACGTTTTGAATCCAAAGGTTTGTTAAAATGTCAGGCTAATTGATCTTCAGTTGAAATGTAGGAAATTTGAAGAATATTTGATTCAACTAGCTCTCTTAGAAAATGATATCTAAGCTCAATGTGTTTTGTTCTAGAGTGCAACACAGGGTTTTTGGAAATGGTTTATAGCACTGGTGTTGGTCACAAAGAATTGTTACCGAAGATGCTGAAATTCGGAAGTCGCATCAACACGCTGTTCATCCAAATGAGTTGGGTTGAACAACTACCTGCTGAAATATATTCCGCTTCGGCAGTCGAGAGTGCAATTGCAGTTTTGCTTTTTACTATGCCATGCAACAAGGCAATGGCCAAGATAAAAACATGGCACCACTCGTGCTTTTCCGATCATCCACAGATCCTGCCCAATCGGCATCTGAATATCCAATAATATCAAGACTTGTTCCCATAGGATACCACAATTCCGAAATTCAGTGTACCTTTGATGTACCGGATGATCCTTTTCACCGCTTTCAGGTGAACCTCCTTTGTGCTGATTGATATCTCGTGACAAATTCCAACACTAAAGGATATATCCGGGCAACTAGCCGTGAGATAGAGTAGACTTCCAATCATACTGCGATAGAGCTTCTCGTCTACACTCTCACTTAGTGAATCACTTCCTAATCCCTTATTGCTAGTTCCCATAGTAGGTCGAAAAATCTTTAGAATCTTCTAATCCGAATTTCTTCACCAACTCCTTTGCATACTTGGATTGACACAAATGGATGCCATCATCATTTTGTTACACTTGCAATCCAAGAAAATATGTCAGTTCGCCCATCATGGACAGCTCAAATTCGCTTTCCATGGTTTCAGCGAATTTAGAAGCATCATTGTCTCTAGTTGCACCAAATACAATGTCGTCGACATAGATTTGTGCTACAATGAAGTTATCCTGATAATGCTTCACAAAGAGAGTCCTATCTGCTCCCCCTTGAGTATAGCCCTTTTCCAAAAGGTGCTTCGTCAACCTTTCGTACCACGCTCGCGGTGCTTGTTTTAGACCGTAAAGAGCCTTTTTCAAACGAAAAACATTGTTAGGTTGTTTATAGTCTACAAAACCTTTCGGTTGAGCCACATAAACTTCCTTGTTTAAAAACCCATTTAAAAACGCGCTCTTAACGTCCATTTGAAATAACTTTATTTTAAAATGACAAGCAATTGCAAATAAGATATGAATGGACTCGAGTCTAGCTACCCGGGCCGAACGTTTCATCAAAGTCTATACCTTCTATTTGAGAGTAGCCTTGAGCAACTAAGCGTGCTTTGTTCCTGATGATGGTACCATCCTCGTTCTTCTTATTCTTGAAAATCCATTTAGTACCAATCACATTGTGTTGCTTCGGAGGCTTCGTTAATTCCCAGACTTTGTTTCGTTCGAACTGATGGAGCTCTTCCTGCATAGCTTCAATCCAGTAGTCATTCTGAAGAGCTTCATCGATGTTCTTTGGTTCAATCATGGAGACGTAGCACGCGACTCCACAAACCAACTGTCTCCGAGTTCTAACTCCTTCTTGTGGGTCTCCAATAATGTTAGATTCCGGAAGATCCTTGGAGATGCGTAGCGTTTGCGGTAATGGAGTAGTCGGAGGTATATGTGATAATTTCTGCACATTAGATAAACTTGAAGAACCATTAGATGAATCAACTTTATTGAAAGAGTTATTACGAGAAGATGCATTTACAGGAGTATCATCATCTAGAGACATATCAAGGGTAGATTTATCAGATGCAAAGTGGAAAGCTTCATCTACTTTAACATTTATAGATTCTACGATCGTCTTAGATTCCAAGTTAAATACCCGATATGCTCTACTGTTAGTAGAATAACCCATGAAAATCCCTTCGTCGCTTCGCGAGTCGAACTTACCAAGGTTTTCGCGATCACGCAGAATAAAACATCGACTCCCAAAGATACGAAAATATTTGATATTTGATTTTCTACTAAACCACAGCTCATATGGTGTATTTAAGGTTCCAGGGCGCAAAAACACTCGATTAATAACATAGACAGCGGTGTTCACAGCTTCAGCCCAAAAATATAACGGTAAATTCCGGCAATGAAGCATCACACGCGCCATCTCTTGAACAACCCTGTTTTTGCGCTCAACAACACCATTCTGCTGAGGTGTATAGGGTGCTGAGAATTCATGTTTTATCCCATTGGAAGTGCAAAAATCAATAAATTTTGAATTAATGAATTCTCCACCTCTATCACTTCGAACACGAACGATCTTTTCATTTCTTTCATTCATAATACGATGACAAACCTCATGAAAAGAGTCGAAAGTATCCGCTTTCTCTTTTAAAAAATTTACCCAAGAATACCTAGAGAAATCATCAACCAAAAGAAAAATATACCATTTACCTCCTAAAGATGGTTGACGAACCGGCCCCATTAAATCCATATGCAGTAATTCCAAGGGCCGTTTGGTACCGACGTGGTTCAAGTTCTTGTGTGCAACTCTTGATTGTTTTCCCTTTTGACAACCACCACACACAATGTTTTCTTTATATAAAAGTTTAGGAACCCCCTTAACCACGTTCTTATTTGAAATCCTTGCTAGTTCTTTAAAATTCATGTGACCTAGTCTTTCATGCCAAACAGTTTCATTATCCAAAGAAACTAGGTTACATTTTTCAGAAACTTTGTTTGAAACAACATAGCAATTATTTTCCGATCTAACCCATTTTAAAAAGAATACCTGGTCCTTATCAGTTACAACACATTCTACAGAAGAAAAATTAACTGAGAACCCATTGTCACAAAGTTGACTTATACTAATGAGGTTAGTCTTAAGGCCTTCAACAAATAAAACATTATTCAAAACGGGGCCTTCAGGAATAGCAATTGAGAACAACCACTATCCAAATACCATAACGAATTATCATAAGCGTGTAAAGAAGTATGAACAACAAGACAAGGGAAGATTTCACCTTTGCGTACCCAAACCTTTCGAGTTTTGGCGTACGTCGGAAATGATTGTGAAGTTGATACCTTTGGTGAAAGCGTCTTGATTGATCCATCGCTTTTCCTTGACGTCGTCGTCTTGTTTGATGTACTACCAATGTTCTTTCCTTTTGAAAGATTCTTCTTTGATTTGCGGGAAATGAACTCATTGGTAGTAGTTGCAAGATGTGCTTGATTTGATCTTAGCGCTCCATTCTTGCAATTCCTTCTTATGTGCCCTGCAATACCACAACGAAAACATACCTTGGTGCTTGACGATCCCGAAGAGGGTGAAGTAGGTTTGTTGTCGCTGTTTGTCGTCAATTCCGGTGTCGGAGGAGGAGATACCGACTGGGGCACAAAGACTGTCCCAACCGAACTAAAATTGTCTTCAGTTCGATTGTATCCGAGGCCGAATTTATTTGTTTGACCAAGACCAAGAATCCTAACCAACTTACTCATTCCAGAAGAAAATTGCTTTAAATCATCCTTGAGTTGGAAAATGGTCTCCGTCATTTCCATTTTTTCCTGTCGAGCCTCGCCGTAGAGCTTCAAGAAGTAGTTCGCTTTGTTCACCATATCTACATAATTCTTCTCGAAATGCTCATTGGACTCTTGAAGGGAAACATTTACTTTAATCAGATTATCCCTTTCCACTTCAAGAGCGTTTGAGAGAGAAGTTGCCCTTTTTGCTTCTTCTTCGAGATCCTGTAATCTCCCTCTCAAACTCTTGTTTTGCTTTGCCAGTTTCTTTGAATCCCTCAGAAGTTTATGGTAGGTAAGAGCAAAGTCTTCACCTTCCGAATTATCCGATTCATCGTCCGTTGCAATCTTTTCAACAGTGGAGTTGGACAGTGAGTCGGATGTACTTGCCATTAAGCACATGAAGGGTGAATGTGACACCCCCAGAATTTGGATTAGTCCTATATATAAATGATATAATAGGACTAAATCTCTAACCCGGCTATAGCATTTTGGATGGTAGCAAGATCCAAGAGGAACATGAGAGTTAAGCGTACTAGAGCTAGAGTAGTTCTAGGATGGGTGACCCCCTGGGAAGTGGGGCGTCACAGTTGGTATCAGAGACATTCACCAGCCGAAAATGTGAGATGAGTCTCGGCTGAGCCAGGGTTATATAGCGGGTAGAGTGTGGCTCCCCGGCTAATGACCGTTGTAGGTGGAGTGCAGCTCCCTACAAGGTCGGCTAAGGCTAGCGAGACGAGTCTCACATCGCCTGGTGCTTGTGAGTGTGCTTGAGCCTGACGTGGACGTCAGGGCTTAAAGGGGGGAAGAATGTGACACCCCCAGAATTTGGATTAGTCCTATATATAAATGATATAATAGGACTAAATCTCTAACCCGGCTATAGCATTTTGGATGGTAGCAAGATCCAAGAGGAACATGAGAGTTAAGCGTGCTAGAGCTAGAGTAGTTCTAGGATGGGTGACCCCCTGGGAAGTGGGGCGTCACAGTGAAGATGTGGACGCGTGGAATGCTGTTGTGTTGTTCTCTTCATCACTTGAAGATGACTCATTTGACGTTGAGGTGTCATCCCAAGTAACGGCTTGCATCGCCTTCTTCTTGGACGGATTCTTATTTGGACATTCCCTTGAGATATGGCCGTATCCTCGGCACTTGAAGCACTGGACTTGTCCTTCTGAGTTTTTCTTATCCTTTGAAAAACTCTCTTGCTTTCTTGACTTTTGGCTTGAAAAACCTTTGCCTTTCTTCCACTTTCCGGAGGATGAGGTTTTACTTGAATTACCCCTTCGGAAGTTTCGGCGAAAATTTCTTGTCAAGAGAGCAAGCTGTTTCTCAAAGTCCTCCATAGATAGGTTCTCATCGTCGCCTGAGGAGGATGAATCCGCGTCTTCTTCTTTTGTAGTTTTCAACGCAAAACCTGAAGACTTAGAAGTAGATGCTTTTTCCGAAGAATAGTTAGTAGGAAATGTCATTTCATATGTTTGTATTGGTTGGACCCCTGTTATTGTAGCCTAGTTGATGTTTGAGCCTGCATTCCTTTTGATCAGTTTTGTTTTCTGAAAACGTGTTTTTAATCAACCCATGTTTTGTCTTCAAGCTTCGCAGAGTCGCCAGAGTCTGTTCTTGTTTGATAGGACGAAGGCATTGCTCTTCGGGGTTTGGATATAAAGCATGTTTTCAAAATTGTTTTTCTAAAAAGATTTTAATTCGCATAATTGATTCCCAGATAGAATGACTCTATTCCTGGACATTTGCCATGCCTGATTGGTCATTAGCTAGCTTGTACATTTATACTTGATTATCAGTATATCCTGATCTATGCTTTAGAGGTTATTGATTACATCCTCCTTTGCATTCTTGATTGGCTTGTTTCGGCTTGTTGTTCACCCGTTATGCTGCTAAATATATGATTTTATAAATTAAACGTTTTACCGAGCTTCGTAGGGTAGCCTGAGTCCGTTCTTGTTTGATAGGACAAGGGCAACGCTCTTCGAGGTTTGGACCTAAAACCTTCCGAGCTTCGTAGGGTCGCCTGAGTCTGTTATTGTTTGATAGGATGAGGGCAACGCTCTTCGAGGTTTGGACTTTTCAAAGTGTTTTTCTCGAAAACATGTGTTTAGTCTGCATGACTGGTTAGTCTGCATGATTGGTATTCGTTTGCTTCCAGATCTTATGTTTTGATTCCTGGATATTCGTGGTTGTTGTTGATTGGTTATGCATTTGAGTTGAGATTGTTGTTGATCTTGCATTGAGTAGAGATATTGTTATCATATCACTGTTGCATCCCAGAGGGGATTGATTCTGGTTTGTTGCCGATTACCCGGTCAGTGGACCGAAAGCTTAAGCATTTGCATTATGATCGCCCGCACCGTTGTTCTTCACGTACACCAGCGGGCTGTGTTGGGTTATGTATAATATGGATCTAAATAGGGGAAAAAACACCTAGAGGGGGGTGAATAGGTGTAAACGTTTAAACACTCAAAAATTGTTGCGCAATAAAACCCAATGCGGAAATAAAAATAACACGCAAGATTTTTACGTGGAAAACTCCAAACCGGAGTAAAAAACCACGAGACCGATAACACGGTGAAATCCACTAGAATTATAACACGTACAAAGGTGATATACCGTACTCACAGACGACTCAACCTTTTTCCATACGCTCCTAGTTGATCTTCTCCGCTCGCTCCGCAAACCTTCTCGAATCCACGATCTGCGTCCAACGCCGAATCCACGACGTCTGACCGAATCCACGGTCTTCACCCAGTAGCACGTCTCGAATCCACGAACGTACCTCGCTCCGAATCCACGAGAGCGGTAGCACCTTGAATCCACAAGGCCACGCGAGTCCACGCGCCGATTTTGGGGAAATCGTTGTTTTTGGGCGGTGATGATCCGCCGAATACTTAGATTAGAAATAGATCGGAAATACCATCTAAGTATTCATTGATTTGATTCTACTCAAAATCTGAGTATGAAAACCTAGAATCAAATCAATCAATATAGATGAAGAAACATAGGATTAAATCTATTGATTTCCTTTCTTCTCCTTAGGTGGATTTTTCTATTTTTGACCGTATTTGGATTACCCTAAAAAATGAATCGTAGGGTCTATTTATAGGTTAGAAACCGTTGGAAGAAGATAGGCATAAAAAACTAACCAATTCTGGAATTTTACAGGACGACAGTCCGGACTGGAATTGACGGTCCGGACTATCTCAGCGAAACAAACTTTTTCCAGAAAAGACGACATTCGCGGTCCGGACTGCAATCCACGGTCCGGACTGTTCATGCAAATTCAACAATTTCACGTTCGGGGTCCGGACTAAATTTACCAGGGTCCGGACTCAAACAGCGCATGAACAAACCTATGTTCGGGGTCCGGACTGTAATGCCCGGTCCGGACTCCGAACATGTAAAATGTCCAGTTTTTGATTTTTATGCAATTAAAAATTCATCCAAATGTTTCTACACTATAAGAAGTATTCGGATCATCAAAATTATTTAGTTAAACGTTCCTGATCCTTTTGAATTCTTCTTTCTTGAGATTGAGGTATATGATCCAAGCTTCTAAACTTCAATCTTCAAGACTCAAACAATTTCACGAAATACGCCAACTCAAATTCCGTAACAGGCTGATCCCCTGTAGCAGAGTACTTTACCGGTAAAGTGGTTAGCAGTAGCAACCCGTGACCCCTTGTGGGGGGAATGTCAACCAGGTGGTGCCAGGTGGGCAGTTTTGCCTGAGGTCTTGTAGACCAATATGGTGGCTTATGATTGGGTAATTTGATATATCATTTATTTGATGCATATGTTGCTATTAGCCTGCTTTTGTCTTATCTCATGATTCCTGATTTCTGTCAACATATTCATTTGTTTGATACCTGTCTATACCATTATTCATCATGTTTGGTTCATTATATTCCTGTCAAGATTATACATTATTCCTGTTGGTTATTCATTCGCTTCATAAATGCTTACCTAATGTGATCTTTACTATCCGCTAGTATTGTATACCAGTAGGTACGATCTGCTATTTCTCGACTCGTCGTGCCCACTGGGATACACTCCGGTGTGTCTCACACCCTCGGGTGAGTGTTTTTCAAGTCGAGCGGGTGTTGGGATGTCGGGACGTGTTTGGTGAGGTTCCGTGTTAGATGTTGACCCTGGACAGCTGAAAGTTCATGTAACATTTGATGTTAATGGAAAGAGTTGTAATACATATGTAAATAATTGAAAAGTTAATTTGTAATCTTTGTAATCTTATTAGTTGTAGTACGTAGTTAGTACTCTGATGTTGTTGCCTGTTAGCTGTGCATATATAGAAAAGGCTCAATTCCAAAGGGGATTGGGACTCTTCTATATATGTGGCGGTCTGTTGCGCCCTAGATGATTTTGTAACTCTGATATAAAAAAAAAAAAAATTTTAGACGCTGATTTTTTTTAAACTCGGGGCGTGACAGGAATGGCCTAGATCATATGGATTGATGCTTACTCGACTTTATTGTACATGTTTTGGTAGATTTGATACCTCGCATGATGTTAAATGGATATGTTTATTTTATGCTAGAGGAGATAGAAAGCTTGCTTATGCGAGATGAGATTTTCTATTTATGCTTTGTTAAATTACATGCTAGTATTGGAACTTGACCAAGCACCCCGTCATATGTTGCATGTTTAACCAGACTAGTAGAAAACCTTCACTTGTGCTAGGTTATTTTATGCTTTAGACACTCCCACACATTTATTCTTTTCACTTGGACAGAGTTTCCTCGCCCGGGTAGTGGGCCGAGTGGTCAGGTAATTGTGGGACATTGCTGCACTCGTGCCTAGGGGCTGAGTGGAGTCTAGTAGCTGAGTTTAGACCAGTGCTAGTGTTGTTGGGAGCCGTTCGATAGACGGTGATCCCGGGCTGTCGAGTATCTTACGGTCAGTGTTGTTGGGAACCGTTTGGGTTGATGGTGGTCCCGGGTCGTTGAGTGTCGTCTGACCAGTTTTGTTAGCCCTGAGTTGTGGGTCGATCCCGGCTGTGGAGTACCTCCAGCCTGTGTGTTTAGCGTGGCGAGTTGGGTGTTTCGTTTTGTGAGCCATTTGGGTCGTGTCACGCCCCGGAGGTTTTAAAAGAGTGGAAAAACGTGTATATTTTTTTTTGAAATTAACCTTGCCTCCGGTGCGCGCCAGACCCGCCACATATACAAATTCACTCCCCAAACGGACGGAGTCTCCTTTGTATATGTACGGCGTTTCGAACACGTCTAGTACTTTAACCATGCAATCATTGAGCAATCAGAAGGAGAGATCACACTTAACCATATAATCATAATCACCACATCGCAATCAAAGGATAAATCCATAGGTTTGAAAGACGGTGTCCACACGACACCTGATTTTACAAAACGTTTTCGCAATCTCTTTTAAGCGGCAACATTGCTTGAAAGGATAAATCCACGGGTTTAGAAATCAGTGCCCACACGACACTTGGTTTGAAAACACTTTCGAAACCATTTTGATATTTGAAAACAAGCCGCATACATAAGTCTCAACAAGCACAGATATAAGATGTTGTCCCTAAGCTAAGATCTCAACCCAACATCCACAATAATCCACTAACAAGCAATCACAAGATTACTAACCAATAACAATAAAAGATAACCGCAAAACTGAAAGTTCATTAGCCTCAACGGCTAAGGTCCTCTAAACGCTGCCTCACCGTCGTCCCGGTTCCCACCCCTGCTCGGACCTGTCACAGTGTGGGTAGTTAGTGACTGATAAAGTAGATGATAAACAAGTAAATGCTATAAAACTGTAATGAACAAACCGATACACCAGAGCATTCCATTTCCCCCTCATGAATCGCTAAATCCCCTGTCACAAACACGCTGGGCCCCTACCCCAGATACTGTGCTCAATCCTTGGTGCCTCCAACCCCTCTACTGCCCAAGAAGCAGTCGCCTCACCGTAAGGGGTCCCCATCATCCCTAGTCATGGGGTACACGGGTAATCGTACCATCTTTCCGGAAAAATACACTCTGTGCGGTGGCCAGACTGCCGGTGTGCGTGTAAGCAATTATAAGCATGCATGCCAAAACTGGCATGTAATACAGCACCGCGACCTCAGTCGCCTCAGTTAGAAATAAAACGGGAATCTTATGCAATGGGGTTAGATAGTTTACCAAAAACATCTACTTTAATTTCACGAAATACACGGGAACGACTATACACCGAAAATACCAAAAAGTACCCACCTCGAAATGTGCTGACCGGAACACCTAGGACCGAAACACGCTCACAATCGGCACTCGGACCAAAGAAAGTCCCCAAAAGAACCACGGTCAGAACTGAAATGTATTCTGTAAAGAAACGGAATCCAAAACCCAAGAGTACGACAAAAGACCCGGCACGGCGGCGGCAACGACGTGCGATGGACGACGCGACGGCGCGCGACGATCGACGCGCCCGAGGTCTCTTCCACCGGGTCGTTGCATGCCGTGCGGCCGCACGGGCACCGGCCCCGCGCGGCACCGCATGCGGCTCGGCCGCGCGGGCACCAGCTCTTCGCGGTGCCGCATGCGGCACGGCCACGCTGGCACCAACCCCGCGCGGCACCTCCAGTGGCGCGACCGCGCGGGTGCTAGCCCCCACGCGGCGCCTGCCCGTTGCGCGGCCGCGCGGGCGGCTGCCCCGTGCGGCGCTGCCTGCAGCGCGGGCGCGGGCGCCTGCCCCACACGGCGCTGCGGGCAGCCCGACCGCGCGGGCTTGCCCCACGCGGTGCTGCCTGCAGCGCGGGCGCGGCTGCCTGCCCCGCGCAGCGCTGCGGGCAGTCCGACCGTGCGGGCTTTGTCCCGTGCGGCACCGCCTGCAGCGCAGGCGCGGCTTTACCCCGCGCGGCGCCGACCGGGGTGCAGCGGCAGTCCCGAGACAGTGGCGGCGGCGGCGGCGACTAAACGAAAACCGTGAAAACCCCAATAAAAACAACGGAAAAAGTGCATCGCTTACCACGATTTCGTCGGAGAAGGCGATCCGTTCACGCTCCCGGCTTCGGCACATTGATCGGGAACGATTAGGTCCATCCGCTTTCTCCTTCTTTCTTGCTTTTCTCCTTCGATTAGGGTTTTCCCTTCCTCTTTCTTTCTCTTCTCTCCGGCTAGGATTTTTCTTCTCTTTTCTTTTCGGGAAGAATGATTTTTCTCTTGATACGTACCGAAAAATCCACATCCGGGTCTTTAATAATTAATTAATAATTATTTAGTTATAAGAGATAATTACTTATCTTCTCAAAAAGCGTGCCCGATCTTTTGCACGGATTCCGATGCACACTACGGTTACCGCGATCCTAAGAACCCCTTTCCGCGGGATCCGTAAATCGGAACTCGGATCCGGTCGCACCGCCGTTCATCATTTTTCGAGCTCTATCACGGAAAAATACTCGCACCGTATGATTATCAACTTAAGAAAATCCGTTAATTCGGTTTCCTCTAACCTGTACTTTATTAGCAGGAGGGTAAAACGTTACACAAAAAGTTGTGATATTACACCACACACCCCTTAAAAGAAGTTTCGTCCTCGAAACTTATCCTCAACCCTCGCTAAACAAATCAGGAAAACATTCTTTCATCTTTTGTCTCTAGTTCCCAGGTCGCCTCGCGCTCCTCATAGTTACTCCATTGCACCTTCACGTAGGGGATCGTCCGGTTGCGTAGCTTCTTCTCATCACGTGCCAATATTCATATCGGCATTTCCTCGAAGCTCAAGTCCTCACGCAACTCGACGGCAGAGGCATCGAGGACGTGTGACGGATCGGAAAGGTATTTTCGGAGCATTGAGACGTGAAACAAGTTGTGTACCCGTTCAAGGTTTGGCGGTAAGGCCAACCGGTATGCCACCGGGCCCACGCGCTCCAAGATCTCGAACGGTCCCACATACCGTGGGCTCAGTTTCCCTCGTAAGCCGAAGCGTCTGGTTCCCTTAGATGGTGATACACGAAGTAACACATGTTCCCCCACCATAAATTCCAAATCACGTCGCCTCTGATCCGCATAGCTCTTCTGTCGGCTCTGGGCGGTCAACAGCCGCTGCCTGATAAAGCGCACCTTTGCCTCGGTTTCCTCTACTAGGTCTGGCCCCAAACGCTTTCGCTCCCCCAAGTCGTCCCAACATATAGGAGATCGACATCGGCGTCCGTACAAGGCTTCGTACGGCGCCATCTGAATGCTTGCTTGGTAGCTGTTATTGTAGGCGAATTCCACGAGGGGTAGGTAACGCGACCATCCCTCACCCAGGTCAAGCACGCATGCTCAGAGCATATCTTCGAGGATCTGGATTACCCGTTCCGATTGTCCGTCCGTCTGCGGGTGGAAGGCCGTGCTGAACTGCAGTTTGGTTCCCAATGCCCGCTGTAGGCTCCGCCAGAAATTCGACACAAAACGTGTGTCCCTATCAGAAGTTATCGACGTTGGTACTCCGTGCAACCTTACCACCTCGTCGATGTAGGTTTTGTTACGGAATTTAAGTTGGCGTATTTCGTGAATTCGGTTAAGTCTTGAAGATTGAAGGTAAAGAAGGTTGGATCATATAACTCAATCTCAAGAAAGAAGAATTCAAAAGGATCAGGTATGTTGAACTTAATATCTTTGGTGATCCGAATACTTCTTATAGTGTAGAAACACTTGGATGAACTTGTAATTGCATAATTATCAAAAACTGGACATGGGACATGTTCAGGATCCGGATCAGGCTTTGCAATCCGGATCCCGAAGGTGGTTCGTTCATACATCAGTTTAATCCGGATCGTAGCTTCCCTTGATCCGGATCCCGAACACTTGGTTTACCATTTTATTTGAGCGATCCGGATCAGGCTTTGCAATCCGGATCCCGAACGTTGATGTTTGGTGAACTGTATGAACGATCCGGATCAAGCACTTCGATCCGGATCCCGAACCTTCGTTTTTCTGGAATCTGTTTTTCTCGCTACTGCAATCCGGATCGCCGATCTCCGATCCGGATCGTCGTCATGAAAAATTCCAGAAAAGGATAGTTTTTGATCCTTATCTTTTTTCCAAGGGTTTCTAACCTATAAATAGACCCTATGATTCTTTTTCTAGGGCTAATCCAAAAAGAAGCCGCTAAACCTAAAAGCCGTCATCTTTTATACGGCCTAAGATCCACATATAGAGAAGAAAGGAAATCATAGATTCTATCTTATGTTTCTTCATCTATATTGATTGATTTGATTCTAGGTTTTCATACTCACATTTTGAGTAGAATCAAATCAATGAATACTTAGATGGTATTTCCGATCTATTTCTAATCTAAGTATTCGGCGGATCATCACCACCCAAAAAACAACGATTTACCCCAAAATCGGCACGTGGACTCGCGTGGCCTTGTGGATTCAAGGTGCTACCGCTCTCGTGGATTCGGAGCGAGGTACGTTCGTGGATTCGAAGCGTGCTACTTGGTGAAGACCGTGGATTCGGCGTTGGACGCACATCGTGGATTCGAGAAGCGTCGTGGAGCGAGCGGAGAAGATCAACTAGGAGCGTATGGAAAAGGTTGAGTCGTCTATGAGTACGGTATATCACCTTGTACGTGTTTAATTCTAGTGGATTTCACCGTGTTATCGGTCCCGTGATTTTTTACTCCGGTTTGGAGTTTTCCACGTAAAAATCTCTGCGTGTTATTTATTTTTCCGCATTGGGTTTTATATCGCAAAGATTTTTGAGTGTTTATTGTTTACACCTATTCACCCCCCTCTAGGTGTTTTTTCCCCTATTTAGATCCAATTATACATAACCCAACAAGTGGTATCAGAGCGAGAATAGGGTTGTAAACAATGGTTGAAGGTGGAAACATCAACAGACCTCCGTTCTTCGATGGAACAAATTATACGTACTGGAAAGTACGGATGAAAGCCTTTTTAATTTCCATCGACGAACGGGTGTGGCAATCAATTGAATTAGGATGGTCTAATCCAACTGAATTTATTGGTGATGTTCGCACCATCAAACCTAGGTCGAAATGGACCAAGGAAGAGATTGATATATCTTCTTACAATGGCAAGGGAATTAATGCTTTATTTAATGCCTTATCACAAACAGAGTTCTCTCGCGTCTCGGCATGTGAGACTGCGAAAGAAATCTGGGATGTTCTTCAAGTTACGCATGAGGGAACTAACCTTGTGAAGATTCAGAAACTGCAAATGCTTACGAGCAAGTTTGACTCTATTTTCATGGCAGAAAATGAATCGTTCACAGACTATTACACACGATTGCAAGACATCGTAAACTCATGTGCTAACTTGGGAGAGAAGATTCCAGAATTTAAAATTGTAAGAAAAATATTAAGAACTCTTCCTAAAAGATTTCGTTCCAAGGTCACAGCCATTGAAACTATTAAACACCCGGACGAAATCCGTGTAGAAGAATTAGTTGGTTCTTTACAAACTTATGAAATGACATTTCCTACTAACTATTCTTCGGGAAAGGCATCCTCTTCCAAGTCTTCAGGTTATGCTTTGAAAACAACAAAAGAAGAAGACGCGGATTCATCCTCCTCAGGCGATGACGAGAACCTATCTATGGAGGACTTTGAGAAGCAGCTCGCTCTCTTGACAAGGAAGTTTCGCCGAAATTTTCGAAGGGGTAATTCAAGCAAAACTCCATCCTTCGGAAAGTGAAAGAAAGGCAAGGGTTCTTCAAGTTACAAGTCAAGAAAGCAAGAGGGTTTTTCTAAGGATAAGAAAAGCACAGAAGGACAAGTCCAATGCTTCAAGTGCCGAGGATACGGCCATATCTCAACGGAATGTCCAAATAAGAATCCGTCCAAGAAGAAGGCGATGCAAGCCGTCACTTGGGATGACACCTCATCGTCAAATGAGTCATCGTCAAGTGATGAAGAAGACAACGCAACAGCGTTCCACGCGTCCACATCTTCACCCTTCATGTGCTTAATGGCAAGTACATCCGAGTCATTGTCCAACTCCACTGTTGAAAAGAATGCAACGGACAATGAATCGGATGATTCGGAAGGTGAAGATTTTGCTCTAGCCTACCACAGACTTTTAAAGGATTCAAAGAAACTGGCTAAGCAAAACAAGGGGTTGAGAGGGAGATTGCAGGATCTCGAAGAAGAAGTAAAAAGGGTAACTTCTCTCTCGACCGATCTTGAAGTGGAAAGGGATAATCTGATAAAAGCAAATGTTTCCCTTCAAGAGTCTAATGAGCAACTCGAGAAGAATTATATAGATATGGTGAACAAAGCAAATTACTTCTTGAAGCTCAACGGCGAGGCTCGACAGGAAAAATTGGAAATGACAGAGACCATTCTCCAACTCAAGGATGACTTACAGCGATTTTCATCAGGAAGGAGTAAGTTGGATAAGCTTCTTGGTCTTGGTCAATCAAACAAGTTCGGCCTCGGATACAATCGAACTGAAGACAATTTTAGTTCGGTTGGGACAGTTTTTGTGCCTCAGTCGGTATCTCCTCCTCCGACACCGGAATTCATGACAAGCAACGACAACAAGCCTACTTCACCCTCCTCAGAATCGTCAAGCACTAAGGTATGTTTTCGTTGTAATTTTGTAGGGCACATAAGGAGAAATTGCAAGATGGGAGCCAAACGGTCAACTCAAGCACTTCTTGCAATGACTACCAAAAGGGTGATTCCTCGGAAATCAAATGCAAATTCTTTGAAGGAAAAGAGCCTCGGTAGTTCATCAAACAAGACGACGACGTCAAGGAAAAGCGACGGATCAAACAAGACGCTTTCACCAAAGGTATCAACCTCACACTCATTTCCGACGTACACCAAAACTCGAAAGGTTTGGGTACGCAAAGGTGAATTCTTCTTTCATACTTGAATCACGTCGGTACCAAACGGCCCTTGAATTATTGCATATGGATCTTATGGGGCCGACACGTCAACCATCCTTGGGAGGTAAATGGTATATTTTCTTATTGGTTGATGATTTCTCTCGGTATTCTTGGGTAGCATTTTTAAAAGAGAAAGCTGATACTTTTGATTCTTTTCACGAAATTTGCCTTCGTATTATGATTGAAAAGAATAAAAAGATCATTCGTGTTAGAAGTGATAGAGGTGGAGAATTCATAAATTCTAAATTCATTAATTTTTGCACTTCCAACGGCATTAAGCATGAATTCTCAGCACCCTATACACCTCAACAGAATGGTGTTGTCGAGCGCAAAAATAGGGTTGTTCAAGAGATGGCACGTGTTATGCTTCACAGCCGGAATTTACCGCTACATTTTTGGGCTGAAGCTGTGAACACTGCAATCTATGTTATTAATCGAGTTTATTTGCGCCCGGGAGCGTTAAATACACCATATGAACTATGGTGTTGTAGAAAACCCAACATCAAATATTTTCGCATCTTCGGGAGTCGGTGTTACATTTTACGTGACCGTGAAAATCTTAGAAAGTTTGACTCTCGAAGTGACGAAGGGATTTTCTTGGGGCATTCTACAAATAGTAGAGCATATCGGGTATTTAACTTGGAATCTAAGACGATCGTAGAATCTATAAATGTTAAAGTAGATGAAGCTTTCCACTTTGCATCTGATAAATCTACCCCTGATATCTCTCTTGATGATGATACTCCTGTAAGTGCATCTTCTCATGATAATACTTCCAATATTAATGATGCATCTAATGGTTCTTCAAGTTTATCTGATGTGCAGGAATCATCTCATGTACCTCCGAGTACTCCATTACAACAAACGTTACGCATCTCCAAGGATCATCCTGAATCAAACATCATTGGAGACCCACAATAAGGAGTCAAAACTCGGAGACAGTTGGTTTGTGGATTCGCCTGTTACGTTTCCATGATCGAACCAAAGAATGTCGATGAAGCTCTTCAGGATGACTACTGGATTGAAGCAATGCAGGAAGAGCTCCATCAGTTTGAACGCAACAAAGTCTGGGAATTAACGACGCCTCCGAAGCAACACAATGTGATCGGTACTAAATAGATTTTCAAGAACAAGAAAAATGAGGATGGTACCATCATCAGGAACAAAGCACGTTTAGTTGCTCAAGGCTACTCTCAAGTAGAAGGTATAGACTTTGATGAAACGTTCGCCCCTGTAGCTAGACTCGAGTCCATTCGTATCTTATTCTCTATTGCTTGTCACTTTAAAATAAAACTCTTTCAAATGGACGTTAAGAGCGCGTTTTTAAATGGGTTTTTAAATGAGGAAGTTTATGTGGCTCAACCGAAAGGTTTTGTAGACTGTAAACTACCTAACCATATTTTTCGTTTGAAAAAGGCTCTTTACGGTTTAAAACAAGCACCGCGAGCGTGGTACGAAAGGTTGACAAAGCACCTTTTGGAGAAGGGCTATACTCGAGGGGGAGCATATCGGACTCTCTTTGTGAAGCATTATCAAAATAACTTCATTGTTGCACAAATCTATGTCGATGACATTGTGTTTGGAGCAACAAAGGATAATGATGCTTCTAAATTCGCAGAAACCATGGAGAGTGAATTTGAGATGTCTATGATGGGGGAACTGACATACTTTCTTGGATTGCAAGTGAAACAAAATGGTGAAGGCATCCATCTGTGTTAATCCAAGTATGCAAAGGAGTTGGTAAAGAAATTCGGATTAGAATATTCTAAAGATTTTCCTACTCCTATGGGAACTAGCAATAAGGGATTAGGAAGTGAATCTCTTAGTGAGAATGTAGATGAGAAACTTTATCGCAGCATGATTGGAAGTCTACTTTACCTCACAGCTAGTCGCCCGGATATATCCTTTAGTGTTGGGATTTGCGCGAGATATCAATCAGCACCAAAGGAGGTTCACCTGAAAGCGGTGAAACGGATCATCCGGTACATCAAAGGAACCATTAATTTCGGAATTTGGTATCCTATGGGAACAAGTCTAGATATTATTGGATACTCAGATGCCGATTGGGCAGGATCTGTGGATGATCGGAAAAGTACGAGTGGTGCATGTTTTTATCTTGGCCATTGTCTTGTTGCATGGCATAGTAAAAAGCAAAACTGCATTGCACTCTCAACTGCCAAAGCGGAATACATCTCAGCGGGTAGTTGTTCAACTCAACTCATTTGGATGAAAAGCGTGTTGAGCGACTTCCGGATTTCAGCAACTTCGGTAACTGTTTTATGTGACAACACTAGTGCTATAAATATTTCAAAAAACCCTGTGTTGCACTCTAGAACAAAACACATTGAACTTAGATATCATTTTCTTAGAGAGCTAGTTGAATCAAATATTCTTCAAATTTCCTACATTTCAACTGAAGACCAATTAGCTGACTTGTTAACAAAACCTTTGGATCAAAAACGTTTTATTCATTTGCGTAAAGCAATTGGAATGCTTTCCTTGAAATAACCTCTTTTTGAAACTTTTGTTTAGGTTAGGTTTTGTTTTTGTGTTTTTGTTCATTATCTATGCTTAGACATAGAACATTAATTGAGCATTAGTTTTTGATTGACTTTAACTGCATCCTTTTATATATTTAGAAATCTATTATGCCTTAGATATCATAATATTTCATTTGATGCAATGATCATTTATGTCAATTAACTCATCTTTGTTTTGATCAAAGTCAATTTATCTCTCGATGATCTCTTGGTATAGTTTTTATCTTATTTGACTGTTTAGTCGAGTATGAAATCGAGATCAATATTTGGCTAAATACTTTATATCTTAAATAATTGATAGCTAATTGAGGGGGAGTCAAAGAAAAAGTATTATGCTCAAAAGATGTGGAAAGAGTTACATCCCAATGAGGAGTGTGAAAACTACCACCACATGGAGGAAAGAGCTACCACCTCGGTCGTCCGAGTACTGTGTGCAGCTACCACATGTGTACCAAGCAAGGTTTTTCAAGTTTGATTAAATAAAATGCATGTTGAAATACTTGACTCCGTCAAAATTTCAAGGTTGGTATAAGGTGGGAATTTTAATGAAAGATGCTCAAAGAGCCACTCTCTTCAATAAATTGACTAGATATATTATCTAACTTATCTGGGATGTTAGACATCTATTGATCTTTGTATTTCATTTTCTTTACCGAATTGATGATTTGATAAAGGCATTACTCATAAGATCAAGTTAGATGTAATTGAAGTTGCTCAACTTTAAGGGATTTAATTTTTATAACTTTTCGTTTCATTTGTTGGATGTTATTGATAGATTTGGTATAATCTATTTCTTGTTGTATGAAACGATGATTTTCATTTAAAGTTGATACACAAAAGTGCTTACAATCTTTTTCTGTTTTTCTAGAATTTCTCTGAAATTTTCTAAAGAAAAAGTTGGAGCCGATCCGGATTGGACCTGCCGATCCGGATCCCGAACGCAGATATTCTTCTGCGGGCAGCCGATCCGGATTGGACCTGCCGATTGGACCTGCCGATCCGGATCCCGAACGCAGATTTTCTCTGCGGGTAGCCGATCCGGATCGTAATCACGAACTGATCCGGATCGCGGCTAGGGTTTTATATAGAACAAAAAGGTTTTGATTTCTTTTACTCCAATCTTTTGTTCCAAAGTTTCCAGAGCTTCTCTCTCTAGAATTCATCCATCTTGGAAGCTTTCAAACTCAAGTTCTTCGATTCCAAGTAAGTTTTATTGATCAAAATCTCGGTTTTTCACAGTTTTTCATATTCTTCCTCAAAACGTGATGAAATTCTTGTATCTATTTCGTTTGTGGATGGTTTTTGATCAAATTTCTTTTGAAATAAGAACTCTGGGTAGATTAGTTTTGATTATATGCTAGGTATTCTCAAGATAAACGGATTTTTGGCCTTCGATTTCAAAAATTTCGGTTTTAGGGCATATAATGGGAATTTTCGAAAATCATGCGATTGATCTATTTTTAAAATTCTTTTTGCAAAACTAATTTGATTCTTAGTCTCTCTACACGATAATGATTGTTTGGGTATAATTTTTCTAATTTTTGAAAATTAACAATTTTTTCGTGTTCTTGAGGTGTTGCTCACAGGATTTCTTTTCACAAGAAACCAATGGCAATGGTGATCACCTGGATCATTCTTCTTCTGGCTGCTATGGTACATACGAGAGACACTGTCAAGCCCAAGAGGGCTAAGAAAGCGAAGAAAACTAAAGATGATTCTGATACAGAATCTGAAACGGAATCAATTGATTGGGATGAGCTTCAAGTTGAAGCAACAACTGTTCCCACTGCTTCAAAGGGAAAAGCGCCTGCGGAGACATCGAAAGCTCCGCCTACTGCTGCTGAAAAGGGCAAAGCTCCTATGGAAGAAACTTCTGGGAAGACAAAAAGAAAAAGACTTGCTCGACGGCTTGGACGAGCTCGAGGTATTGAAATAAATGAAACATGTCAAGATGAAACAAAGAATATCCCTCAAACTGAAAATGAATCTGAAGACGAAGAAGATTGGGACACATTTCTTACTGAAGTACAACAAGGTATTGATGAAGAAAATAAGGTTTACCTAAAGAACAAGAAGCTACTGAAGTCTTCCTCAATACTTAAGCAGCAAGCAAGGAAAAAGAATGTGCCAGGCAATAAACCTCTTGACAATTCACATTCTCTGCCAAGAAGATCTCCTCGGAATGAAGGTCAGACTGCTCCGTCAGTCGTCACACAACGTTCTTCAACTTCCAGAAGAATTGACCAAAAGACAAACTTAGAGTCTTCCATCAAACAAGAACAAGATAAAATGACTCTAGAACTCAGAAAGATGTCCAAGGACATACATCAGATGAAACAAGAGTGTTCTACGATTTCGGGAATGCTTAAAGGAATTTTAAAAAAGCTGGGCTGCACGAGCTCTGAAGACTCTGCCTCAGATGATTGACTTGTGCTAATTCTCTTGTGCAGGAACTTCAGATTTTTAACTTTCTTTTGTGCAGGTTTTACGTTTTAGTTTTTAGTTTTTAATTCTCAAACTTTTGGTACTTGAACTGTTAACCATTCTCTCCATTTTGGTATTTTTTTGGCTAACTTTTGTGACAAAAAGGGGGAGAGAGAGATAAACAATGATACAATGTGTGTGAGAAAGAAACTTGAAACTATAGAGGTAAGTAGAACTTCAACTTTCGGTTTTCATTTGTGTTTGAATGCATGCCTCGACTAACTATTCGACTAACTATTTGGGCATGTAATATAACTAACAAGTTGATGTTCACTAACATGACATTTGGATTTTGATTGCATAGAAGATATGTTGGTGTTTTAACTATGATCAATTTACATATTTGAATGTATAAATGTCATGGTAAGTATAAATGAGTATAAACTTCATCTCTGTATGTGGTTTTTGAATGATATAAAATTCTTGAGGTATCTAACAATTTCTTTTGTCAAGAATGATTTCTTTTGCAGAGAGTACAGATGTCTAAGTCTAGAGTCTGTTTTAGGAGTTTAACACATGTATTTTATTTGGGATCTCCATTGTAAATTTTTGTTGTATGGTGATAGCAACAAAAATATCTTTTTGAATTTTCTTGAGTGGATCTATATTTTGTCACGAAACCGCCAAAGGGGGAGATTGTTATGGAATTTAAGTTGGCGTATTTCGTGAATTCGGTTAAGTCTTGAAGATTGAAGGTAAAGAAGGTTGGATCATATAACTCAATCTCAAGAAAGAAGAATTCAAAAGGATCAGGTATGTTGAACTTAATATTTTTGGTGATCCGAATACTTCTTATAGTGTAGAAACACTTGGATGAACTTGTAATTGCATAATTATCAACAACTGGACATGGGACATGTTCAGGATCCGGATCAGGCTTTGCAATCCGGATCCCGAAGGTGGTTCGTTCATACATCAGTTCAATCCGGATCGTAGCTTCCCTTGATCCGGATCCCGAACACTTGGTTTACCATTTTATTTGAGCGATCCGGATCAGGCTTTGCAATTCGGATCCCGAACGTTGATGTTTGGTGAACTGTATGAACGATCCGGATCAAGCACTTCAATCCGGATCCCGAACCTTCATTTTTTTGGAATCTATTTTTCTCGCTACTGCAATCCGGATCGCCGATCTCCGATCCGGATCGTCGTCATGAAAAATTCCAGAAAAGGATAGTTTTTGATCCTTATCTTTTTCCAAGGGTTTCTAACCTATAAATAGACCCTATGATTCTTTTTCTAGGGCTAATCCAAAAAGAAGCCGCTAAACCTAAAAGCCGTTATCTTTTATACGGCCTAAGATCCACATATAGAGAAGAAAGGAAATCATAGATTCTATCTTATGTTTCTTCATCTATATTGATTGATTTGATTCTAGGTTTTCATACTCACATTTTGAGTAGAATCAAATCAATGAATACTTAGATGGTATTTCCGATCTATTTCTAATCTAAGTATTCGGCGGATCATCACCACCCAAAAAACAACGATTTACCCCAAAATCGGCGCGTGGACTCGCGTGGCCTTGTGGATTCAAGGTGCTACCGCTCTCGTGGATTCTGAGCGAGGTACGTTCGTGGATTCGAAGCGTGCTACTGGGTGAAGACCGTGGATTCGGTCGGACGTCGTGGACTCGACGTTGGATGCCGTGGATTCGGCGTTGGACGCACATCGTGGATTCGAGAAGCGTCGTGGAGCGAGCGGAGAAGATCAACTAGGAGCGTATGGAAAAGGTTGAGTCGTCTATGAGTACGGTATATCACCTTGTACGTGTTTAATTCTAGTGGATTTCACCGTGTTATCGGTCCCGTGGTTTTTTACTCCGGTTTGGAGTTTTCCACGTAAAAATCTCTGCGTGTTATTTATTTTTCCGCATTGGGTTTTATATCGCAAAGATTTTTGAGTGTTTATTGTTTACACCTATTCACCCCCCTCTAGGTATTTTTTCCCCTATTTAGATCCAATTACACATAACCCAACAGGTTTGTGCTAGCTGGTCTCAGGTTCACGTCGTGTGGATAGGCAGAAAATAGGCCGATTTCGTCAGACGGTCCACTATGACCCATATCGCGTCGTGTCCATGTTGCGATCGCAGAAAACCGGTTACGAAGTCCATGGTAATCCATTCCCATTTCCATTCCGGTATGGGCAATGGCTGTAGTTTCCCTGCCGGTCGCTGATGTTCCGCTTTCACTTGTTGGCACACCAAACAATGCGCCACGAATTGCGTCACATCCCCCTTCAATTTGGGCCACCAAAAATTCTCCCTCAGATCTTTGTACATCTTCGTACCTCCGGGATGCGCAGTGTAGGGAGCACTATGCGCTTCCGTCAGAATTTCTTTCTTTATTTCCTGCATATCGGGCGCACAAATTCATCCCCGGAACCTTATTGCATTATCTGAGCCAATCATAAAATCACCCCCTTGCTCCGAGGATATTCTGTCCCGCACCAGTTGCAATTGCGTGTCCGTTGATTGCCCTTCCAAGATCCTGTAGATCAGAGTAGGCTTAACTACCAAGGACAGGAGTTGCACAACCGCACCCGCCGGCACCACCTCCAGCCTCAATTGCGAGAACTCTGCGATTAGACGTTCCTGTTGGGTAAGGGCGCTCAACGCCGTTTCTCCCGTCTGTCCCTTCCGGCTTAAGGCGTCGGCCACCACATTTGCCTTCCCGGGGTGGTAGTGGATGGACAAATCGTAGTCTTTCAGTAGTTCCAGCCATCGCCTTTGCCGTAAGTTCAGTTCCTTCTGTGTGAACAGGTATTTGAGGCTCTGGTGATCGGAAAACACGTTGCAGTGCGCTCCGTAGAGATAATGTCTCCAGAGCTTTAGAGCAAACACGACTGCCGCGAGTTCCAAGTCGTGTGTAGGGTAGTTCTGCTCGTAATCCTTGAGCTATCTTGATGCGTAGGCTATGACCTTCCCTTGCTGCATTAGTACGCTTCCAAGACCGCTTCGTGATGCGTCGTAATAGATCTCATAGTCCTCTCCGGGCTTCGGTAGTGTGAGTACTGGCGCCCGTGTGAGTCTGTCTTTAAGTTCTTCGAAGCTCTTCTGGCATTGGGCCGTCCAGATGAATTTCTTCCCTTTCCGGGTTAGTCGATTTAGGGTAGTGGCTATCTTTGAGAAGCCTTCCACGAAGCGTCTGTAGTACCCTGCCAGTCCTAGGAAGCTTTGGATTTCTGTCACCGTTGTTGGCCGAGCCCAGTTGGTCACGGATTCTATCTTCCTCGGGTCCACCGCTATTCCCGACGCTGAGACTATGTGTCGCAGGAAGTCTACCTCGCGGAGCCAAAACTCACACTTTTTGAGTTTGGCGTACAATTTTTTATCCCGGAGGGTCTGGAGGATTACTCGCAGGTGCTCCTCATGCTCTTTATCTGTGCGAGAGTAGATGAGGATATCGTCGATAAAGACCACCACAAATTGGTCCAGAAAAGGTTTAAAGATCCTGTTCATCATATCCATATACACCGCTGGGGAGTTAGTAAGCCCAAACGGCATTACCGTAAACTCGTAGTGGCCGTAACGAGTCCGAAAGACTGTTTTCGGTATATCCTCGTCTCTAATTCTGAGCTGGTGGTAGCCAGACTGGAGGTCGATATTCGAGAACACCGTCACCCTTGCAGTTGGTCGAACAGATCATCAATACGTGGCAGGGGGTATTTGTTCTTCACCGTGACCTTGTTTATCTCTCGATAATCTATGCACAAACGTAAGCTCCCATCCTTTTTCCTTACAAACAGTACAGACGCACCCCACGGCGACACGCTCGGTCTGATGAAACCCTTGTCTAGGAGGTCTTCCAGTTGCGCCTTAAGTTCCCTTAATTCGGCGAAGGCCATTCTGTACGGGGCCTTCGTGATGGGTTGCATGCCCGGAATAAGTTCGATAGAGAAATCAACCTCACGTCCGGGCGGCATCCCCGGAAGTTCGGTCGAGAAAACGTTCGGAAAATCCCTTACGACTGCAATGTCGGAAAGCGAAGAGGTGGGTCGCGTCGCCAAATCCACCGAAGCTAAGTATGCCACGCACCCGCCTTCTATCATCCTCCTGGCCCGAGATGCAGAGATGACGGTCGAAAAGAAGGTGCTCTTACACGCCAGGTACACATTCTCTGGAAGTCCCGTAATCGTACTTGACGTTTCTCACAGTCAATTTCCGCCTGGTGTTTAGTGAGCCAGCCTATTTCCTAGAACTATGTTGAATTTCTTCAACGGAATAACCACCAAGTCCCAAGGGAAATCTAGCCTTCCCAACCTTATTAGGCAGGAAGGCACGAAACTGACCGCCTCAATAGGCCCCCCAGGGGTCCGGACGGTCATTGGGTGGCAAAGGGGTTTCGTTTCTAAATCATGGGCGTGGGCGAATGTACGGGATACAAAGGAGTGGGATGCTCCAGTGTCAAATAAAGTTCTAGCTCGAGAGTCGGAAATCAGAGTAGTTGTAGTGACCCCGATCCCCATGTTGCTTCTCCCATGACCCGTGATGTATAACACCTATTGTTGGTGTGTGGGACCCGCAACACGTCAAATGGACACGTGGGACGGACTTAGTGAGGCTTCGGGATTGAGCTTGCCTTCCGGCTATTTTCGTCAGAATTTAGAAAGGGCTTTAGGCTAATCCGAGGTCATATTTGGATTCAGCGCGAAAAAATGTCAAAAATCGGCTATTTACTTGCCTTTTTCGGAGTCCGGATGCCCAAAAACGGACCCCCGAAAGTTTTTCGTGCATTCTGGTGCATGGGGGAAGTCGTGGACCGGCCTGGTGCCACGTGGCATCACCGGATTGGCCGGCTCACACGACGCGGTCCACAGAACGTTGGCGCTGGTGCATGGGCCGAGTGCGGGGGACATGTGGCGGCTCCTGACTGGCGGGCTCACGGTGCACGGTCCAAGGGGGTTTGCGGCCTGGCGCATGGACCAGGCGCGCCACGTGGCAGCCTGTGAGTGGCTGGCTCACACGCACGCGGACCATGCACCAGGGGAGCCGTTGGGGGCAGTTGGGGGCAGGTGCCCGCGACGTGGGGGCGCCACGTGGCGCCCCGCGGTTGGGCGAGCGCAGCCGCCCTACGCCCCGCTGTCGGGCCACGCGACGCTCCGCGAGTGGCGGGCGCGCGTGCGCCGGGCACGGGGAGAGCTGTCAGGCCACGTGGCGGCTCCAGGCTTATTCGGGCGCGCACAGTGTTGGGCCTGGCCCAACACTGTAGCCGCCCGAATCGAGCAGGCGCCCGGAAATTGAGCCCCAAAGCCCAATTTCGTGTTTTTTTTACTTTTTCGGGTTGAGGCCTATAAATAGGCCCTTTGCTCACCATTTTGAAGCTTTTCCCGAGCTCTCTGGACTTAGCACCCTTCATCAAACTTGTTGCTCACCTTGTTGTGCATCTTTCGGTGGAGGCTCAGAATTTTTGGAGGCCGCGGCGTCGAAGATTTCGGCAGTGTAGCGCAGTGCGATGAATTACTGTTGGAGTCCCATTTTCGTCGCACTTCAGTCTAGGAGGTCTACAGAGCTACCCCGACGATATTTTTGGACGATTTCTGCGGCGGCGGTTTCACCAGAGGTATATCTACAAATTTCGTGTTGACCACTTTATCCAGATTTGAGCTTTTATTGGGGTTTTGGGTACATTTTTAACCCCCTTTGCGGTGGGTGGACTTTTGGACAACACCTTCTTGCCAAATTTTTATCTCCACATCCGGACATTAGAATTCAATGTTTAAGGGATCTATCGACATCTACTCTTCGCGAGAATCACCGTCATATTTTTATTGGAATTTTTGGAGTTCGTTTTATAGGTGAAATTTTCGCATTAAGAGGACTGTTCACCATAGATTTGTGAAACTTGGAACTTTGTGGAAATTAAGTGTAACTTTGGGTTGTATTTTGTACCCAGGATGTGTTGATCACTGCTACTGTACTGTTGTCTTGGTGGATGTATTAAGATATATGTTTCTGGGCATTCTCAGCTGTACGAATCCGGACAGTTAGCACTTTCAAATGGGTGGCTTTGCTTTCAGGGTCTATGGACTGCGTACTAACTCTATTATGTAGAATCATGCATAATAGTTGGACTTGGTAGCATGTTAGAATCTGAATGTTAATGCTCTTTGTATCAGTTTGATGATCTTGTGATTCCTATAACTTGTTAATTATTGATATATTGCAACTTGACCTAGCACCCCCGCCATATGCAGCATGTTTCAGCCAGACTGTAGAAAACTTCAACTTGGGCTAGGTTTCTTTTATTGCTCTAGACATTCCCACATCACTATTATATACTTGTCATTCTGGACTTAGCTTTTCTCGCCCGGGTTGTGGGCTGAGAGGTCGGGTGGTTGTGGGATGCTTTTACACTCGTGTCTGGGGACCGAGTGGAGTTGATAGCAGTCTGTAGATCAGGATTCTTTGGGAGAGTGATAGTGTTTGTAGATCTGGGTTCTTCGGGAGCCGTCAGAGTGATAGTGAGTCTCGGTAGTGTAGTTTTCCTACCTGTGAGTGAGACAGTGTTTGGTTGGTTTCTGCCGATCTTGTTGATCGAGGATTTGGATCATAGCCTGCATGAGCCACATTTGAGCTCGACAGAGATGCGCGGATACTTTGCTCGGTGGGGTCGCGCCCCTTGAGTGCCACTCCGGAGTTGGGCCTGATACTTCTATCGCGACTTGTCGACGCATTGTCCCTCTGGCTGGGCCAGTTTTGGCAGTCACGGACATCGTCCCTCTGGCTGGGCCAGTTTTGGCAGTCACAGACGCCCTACGTAAGTCCGGTCCTCCGGGATGTAACGGCAGTAGGTAGGCGCAGGTTTGACTGGACCCGATGTGGCAGTCAGTTTAGATTGGGTGATCTAAGTTGAGGGTTAGTTGTGGCATCATGTTCTTCTTGTTCCACTCTTTGAGCATCTAGATAGAGGCATAGTAGCTGTAGACTTTACTTTTCCAGTTTTTCCTTACAGCACTGCACATGTTACTTTATGCCTCTAGTAGACATAGTGGGCAGACCGTCGGGCTTGTTGGCGGCACCCACTGAGAACTACTATGGGAAGTAGTTCTCACACCCGTCGTGGTGTCTTTTCCCCAGGGACTTCTGCTCCGGTTCCTGCTGCTCCAGTTGCTGATCCTGCTCCTTCAGACCGAGGTAAGGGAGTCGCGAGATATATCCCTTCCTGTCATCCTCAGAGAGAGAGTAGATGTACCCCTTACCACTTTTTGAGTGTGTTATGTTGAGTGACTCTTGTAGTGAGGTATCGAGTTGTACCTTTCTTTTACTGCAGTTGAGAGAGACTTTTGTATTTGGTGAGGTTGGTTTGTATATTATAGGGCTGTAGTTGTATTTTTATATCTTTTATTTCAGCTTTTACATTTTCAGCTCTGATATCTGTTAGTGTAGATGATTCTTTTGCAGGTTAGTCGCTACGTCTATACGGGGCTTCCCGTATAGGCGGCGGATCTGTTGACGAGCCCGGGTCGCAGTTTCGACCCCGGGGCGTGACAGATTAGAGTGGTATCACTAGGATGTAGCTTTTTAAGGACTTAGGAACCCTAGGCTTGTGGTTGGACCCTAGGATGACTCACGTGAGAGCCGTAATTTTTAGCGAGAGTCCTAATTGGGTTTCTAACTCTCCCGAGCGGATTGGGATGAGTGATTGACATGTCTTTCTTCAGTGGCAACTATGTTGGCTGCAGACAACATAGTACTACGGGAAGGGGGACATGCCTTTTGACTTTCGCTAGATCGGGTCGAGTGTTGATTTGGGTTCTGATTGTTTGCTTTGTCCCTCAGGTGGGGGATGCCTCCTCGATGCACGATGGCGACGCGTTCGCAGCCTTCTTCCTCTGAGCCCGAGCAGGAGGACTCAGGGCTGGGACAGCAGAGGGAGGTTCGGGAGCTCCGTGCCCAGATGGCACAGTTGTCTGAGGCTTCTCGGCGCCAGGAGGAGGCAGTGGGTCGGTTGATGCTCATGATGGAGCAGAGGGCGCAGCCGGCTGTAGCACCCCCTGAGAGTTCGCCTGTGCCCTCTTCGCCTGTTGTGGCGCCCCCTGTTGTTCAGCCTGCACCGGCAGTTCCAGTTGAGTCGGTTTCTAGTAGGCCACCGTCTGGGACGACGGGACCGTTGACTTCAGCAGAGCAGCGGGAGGTGGTGGATCTATTGATGAGGTTCCGCTAGTTTGATCCACCCCGCTTTTCTGGTATGAGTGCAGAGCCGTGGGAGGCTGAGTCTTGGATCATGGCCATGGAGCGTCATTTTGAGAGTCTGTTCATAGAGGAGAGGTTTCGAGTCCTCTTGGCTACACACTTTTTGGAGAGCAACGCCAAGGCATGGTGGCGGCGTGTGCGACCCGCTGGTCCGCCTGGGACGCAGCTTCTCTCTTGGGCGGAGTTCCACTGTCACGCCCCGGGTGTAAACCGGAACCCGGGCCCGCCAACAGATCCGCCGTGCACACAGAATTTTCTATGTGCACGAAGCGCTGGTAACCTGCTCAGATATATAATATACAATAAAAGAGCATAAACAGAGCTGAACTAATAAAACTAAAAGTAATCTCAGACTGAAATAAGCTACAAGCAGAAATAAAAGTACAATATACTCCCAGCTCACCAAAAATATACAACCAGCTGGCCAAAGCCAGACCCAAAAGGAAACTACTGAAGTCTGAGATACAAAAAGGGGTACAATAAAAACCTCGCTAGTCTCACACTTGGGGTAGACGATCTAGCTAGTCGGCGATCCTCTTACCTCGATCTGCCGCTGAAGGCCCAGCAGCTCCCACAGATGACTCTGCAAAACAAAGGGGAAAAGGACAGGAAACAACAATGGGGGTGAGAACTACTAGATAAACCAGTAGCCTCCCCTAGCGGGTAAAACCTCTAATGCTGACGCACCCACTAGGAATAAAGAGGCAAAAGGAAGAACAGTGGTATGCAATAAAGACTGCTGAAACAGGAACTACCACTACTATGCCTCTAAATGCAGTGCCAAAAGATAACTGTATATATGCAACTATAAAGCTGACTGCCCAAAGAAACCCAATCAGAGGGCCAAGAAATACTGGCACTGCCTGCTCTGTCATCACTCACAACTCACCAACTGACCGGCACCCGTCACGGTCAAAAAGCCTACTCCGGAGTGGCACTCGAGGGGAGCGACCCACACGAGTAAAGTATCTCTGTATCAATCATCTCTGTAACCGATGTCTCACAATAGCAGGACTGGATCATGACCATGATCAAAGTGGGAATACTCCATCCACTAATGCAACCCTGATCCCCAATCTGATGTGATAATAACATCCGGTCAACCGCCCAAAATTCGCGGTTGCCACTATCTCCCACAATCCCCAAGAAGAGTCTAAACTGTCCCAGACTCAAGATCCAACTACACTATCTCAAGATCCCGATCTGACTCGATCGTCATGCATCGTTAGAGAAGAATAACAATAAAACATGTTTTCTCCTAAGTCAAATCCCATGATATAGTGCTGCAGTAAAATAGTGGCTTAACTAGTTGTCCAAATAAGCATGCAAGTGTTTTCTTTTAAAGCATTTCAAAAAGTGACTAAGGTTTCATATGAAGGATCATTTTAAAATAATATTGGGTTACTTATTTGCATGCGGTTTAGGATATAGCAAATGTCCAACTTTATTGTCCCAGATTTATCATATAGAAGCTATCAATTAATTTAGGGGGCCCAATGCAATAGGTTCATATACCACAAGTTATCTATCACATGTATAATTGGGAAACTCTACTATTCCTAGTGTGCAAGTCAACAAAGAGGGAAACGCAACCACCCACCTCGAAAAGCGTGCACAATACACCCAGAAAATACCCGCTGTCCTCTAAACACACCGTCAGCTGAAACAGTATCCTACAACATCACACAAGTGTACACGGTGTAAAAACTACAAGTTCCAAACACAAATTGCTGTTTTTACAATCAGCACGCAAAACGAAGAATTTCACCTCTGTCTCGAGCTCCTAAAATCTCAAAAAAATCACGGTTGCGTTCCTTGCGAAAAGTAGCCCAAAATCGACTCTTGAATCGCCTCGATCTGATATTCCTACGCTGAGAAACAATTCATCGAAGTCGCCGCTGTCCAAAAACCCAAACAGCAAAAGAGGGGGTCAAAACACCTCGGGAATCATGCCAAGGAATCGGAATCCAGAGAAACCACCAACACGGAAAACGAAGCCCTACCTCTTAGGAACACACCGGTGAAGAAATCGTCGAAAGAGGACTCCTGTACTGCGCAGGGGACTCCTCGGACTGAAATGCGACGATAACGGGCCAAGATTGGGGAAAAACGAGGCACACTGTAAAATCCGGATCGCCGCTGTCGAACTTCCAGAAAATCTGGGAACGCACCACGAGGTAGAAAATAAGAAGATGAAAAACTTCTCTTAAGGCCCCTCCCACAGATTCCCTCTCTATCTCTCGGAAAACAGAGAAAAAGAAGGGAGGGGAGGCCTTTAAATAGGCCCACAAAAACAATTGGAAAAATTCCCAATGTGTCCCGGATTTCGGGCGCAAACAGTGCGGCCCGCCCATTTCGGGCGCGCACAGTGCGGCCCGGCCCAGCCATTTCCGGGCGCGCACAGTGCGGCCTGGCCCAAGCCCCGCTCGCACAGCGGATCGGCCGCACCCTTCGCCCGTCCGACCCGCCCCCAGGGCCCGACACGTGTCCGCCAAACAGGCGGCAGCCGTGCGGGCCCAACGGGGAAGTGCCACGTGCCCCCTCCCCGGGTCAGCACAGCGTGCGGCACCGACCAATGGCGTGGTGCCACGTGGGGCGGCGCCGCCCCCCCGACACGGGTGCCGGTCGGTCAACGCGCCGCCCACGTGAGCGTACGGCCGCAGGCGCGCGCCCGCGGGTGCACCGCGCGCACCTGCGCCGTCCAACCCGGGGCTGCCACGTGGCGCGCCCCGGTCCACCGTGCACCGCGCACAGCCCCGCCTCTGCCCGGCCTGCCCGCGCTGCCCGCGCACACTCCCGTGCGCCGCGCGCGCTGCACCGACCCAACCAGCGCCTGCCACGTGGCCCGCCGGTCCACCGTGCACCGGCGGTCCACTCCGTGGACCGAGAGTGGTGCGCCGGCCCAATAATAGGCTGCCACGTGTCCCGGGATGGTCCACGGCTCCCCCCATGCACCAATTTGCGCAGAAAACTTCCGGGGGTCCGTTTTTGGGCATCCGGACTCCAAATTAAATAAGTAAATAGCCGTTTTCAAGCGTTTTTCCGCGCTGAATTTAAATACAGCCTCTGATTAGCCTGATCCCACTCCTAAAATTTGGCAAAGGCAGCCGAAGGTCAGGCTTGCTCCCAAATCCTCTCTGGTTCCAAACAACATATCACTTTGACATGTTGGGGCCCCACGCACCAATAATAGGTGTTCTACACCCCGAAACAGGGGCAAAACCACCGGAAAACCTAGGACACTACATCCTCCCCCACTAACAAAAGTTTCGTCCTCGAAACGAAAATCATACCTCAATCCTGAGCCTCGAACAGGTAGGGGTAGGCGTCCATCATCGCCGACTCGAGCTCCCACGTCGCCTCGCGCTCATCATGATTGCTCCAGAGGATCTTCACATAGGGGATGGTCCGATTGCGCAATTCTTTCATCTCCCGCTCTAGAATCCGCAGTGGGCGCTCCTCATATCTCAAATCCTCGCTGATCTCAAGTGGCGTGAAGTCGATGACGTGCGATGGGTCGAAGACGTACCTCCTCAGAGTGGAAACATGAAACACATCATGGACACCAGCAAGTCTCGGGGGAAGTGCAAGTCGGTAAGCAACTGGCCCGATACGCTCTAATACCTCAAAGGGTCCAATGTATCGGGGACTGAGTTTCCCGCGAATGCCAAACCTCCTTATCCCTTTGGACGGCGAGACTTTCAAAAATACATGATCTCCAACCTGAAACTCTAAGTCTCGCCGCCGAACATCAGCAAAGCTCCTCTGTCGACTCTGAGCGGTCTGAAGATGCTGTCGAATTACCCGGACCTTCTCCTCCGCCTCTAGCAATATATCTGGTCCCAGAGTCCGCCTCTCCCCCACATCACTCCAATATAGCGGTGATCGACATTTGCGTCCATACAACGCTTCAAATGGAGCCATTCGAATGCTTGCTTGAAAGCTGTTGTTGTACGCAAACTCAGCCAGTGATAAGTGTCGAATCCATCCACCGCCGAAATCTAGGACACAAGCCCTCAGCATATCCTCAAGGATCTGAATCGTCCGCTCTGACTGTCCATCAGTCTGTGGGTGGAAGGCTGTACTGAATCTGAGCTGAGTCCCCAAGGTAGTCTGTAAACTCCTCCAGAATCGCGAAACAAACCTCGGGTCTCTATCTGATACTATAGAAGCTGGCACTCCATGTAATCTCACTATCTCATCCAAATATAACTGGGCTAGTCGCTCGAGTGGCCAAGTAGTCTGCATAGGTAAAAAGTGCGCTGACTTGGTAAGTCGGTCCACAACTACCCAGATAGCATCTGCACCTCCCTGTGCCCTCGGCAACCCGACCACAAAATCCATAGTAATGTGGTCCCATTTCCACTCGGGAATCGGGAGACTCTGTAGCTTGCCAGCTGGCACTCGATGCTCAGCTTTTACCTGCTGACAAGTTAAACACTGCGACACAAACCTCCCAATATCCCTTTTCATACCATTCCACCAGAAGTGTGCCTTGAGGTCCTTATACATCTTAGTCCCCCCAGGATGAAGGGTATAAGGTGTATAATGGGCCTCCTTCAATATCTGTTCTCTGATCTCAGCATCCACTGGCACACATGCTCGGTCCCTGTACCTCAGTACTCCCGAAGCATCCACTGAAAAATCCCCTGATCGAACACTCGGAATCTGATCTCTAATCCTGGTTAAATGGGGGTCCTCGCTCTGTTTCTCCCGGATCCTCTCCAGCAGAGTGGGCTGTACGACCAAAGACATCAGTCTAGCAGAGACCCCAGGGGATACAACCTCTATCTCGAGCCGTCTCAACTCCTCTAACAGTGGCGCCTGATTTGTAATCAACATGGACATACTCTGTACTGCTCTCCGGCTTAATGCGTCAGCGACCACGTTAGCCTTGCCTGGGTGGTACAGGATGTCCACATCATAATCCTTTAGTAGCTCTAACCATCTGCGCTGCCTCAAATTCAGTTCTTTCTGCGTGAACAGGTACTTTAGGCTCTTGTGGTCGGTGTAGATCTCACAGTGCTCCCCATATAGGTAATGGCGCCAAAGCTTCAGTGCAAACACCACGGCAGCAAGTTCCAAGTCATGGGTAGGATAATTCTTCTCGTAATCCTTAAGCTGTCTCGATGCATAAGCAATTACCCTCCCTTCCTGCATCAGCACGCATCCAAGCCCACTGTGCGATGCATCACTGTAGATCACATATCCTTTCCCCATAATAGGGAGGGAAAGGATAGGAGCAGTCATCAATCTATCCTTTAGCTCCTCAAAGCTCCTCTGGCAGTCCTCACTCCAGATAAACTTAACTCCTTTACGCGTCAACCGAGTGAGGGGTGTGGAAAGCTTCGCAAAGCCTTCCACAAACCGACGATAATAACCAGCTAACCCCATGAAGCTGCGCACCTCAGATACAGTCGTCGGTCGGGGCCAATCTCGAACTGCCTCAATCTTCGCCGGGTCTACTGCTACACCGGCGGCGGAAATCACATGGCCCAAGAAAGCTACCTCCCGAAGCCAAAACTCGCACTTTGACAGCTTGGCATACAACTTCTTATCTCGTAGAAGTTGTAGCACAGTCCTCAAGTGCTCCACGTGCTCGGCCTCGCTTCGGGAGTAAATAAGGATATCATCAATGAACACCACCACAAAACGATCCAGAAAGGGCCGAAATATCATGTTCATCAAGTCCATAAAGGCGGCAGGGGCATTAGTCAATCCAAACGGCATAACTGAAAACTCATAATGCCCGTACCGTGATCTGAAAGCAGTCTTAGGAATATCCTCGGCCTTCACCTTCAGTTGGTGGTAACCAGACTGTAGATCAATTTTGGAAAATACACAAGACCCTTGCAGCTGATCAAAGAGATCATCGATGCGCGGCAGAGGGTACTTGTTCTTAATGGTCACTTTGTTCAATTCCCTATAGTCCACACACAACCGAAGTGACCCATCCTTCTTTTTCACGAATAGCACCGGTGCTCCCCAAGGCGACACACTTGGTCTAATAAAGCCCTTATCCATCAGGTCTTGCAGCTGTGCCTTAAGCTCTCGCAGCTCAGCCGGTGCCATCCGATAAGGAGCCTTAGAGATTGGCGCAGTTCCTGGAACTACGTCAATCACAAACTCAATCTCTCTGTCTGGCGGCATACTAGTCAGCTCAGGTGGAAAAACATCCGGAAACTCGCGGGCAATAGGAATATCCCCGAGTCCCGGTGTCGCCGTAGGCCCCTCAACCACACTAGCCAAAAAGGCTACACAACCTCGATGAATCATCCGCCTCGCTCGGGAAGTCGAAACCACAGAGGCAAAGAAAGCACTCTGACATCCCCGATATACAAACATCTCCTGGCCTGGCTCTCTAAAAGTGACAGTCCTCGCGGCACAATCAATAGTCGCGAAAAACTGAGCCAGCCAGTCCATCCCAAGAATCACATCAAAGTCCCTCAGCTGTCTCAAGACCAACAGGTCTGCTGGCATAATCCAGGACTCGATCTGTATCGGGCAGGACCAACAACACTCCTCCACGTGCAAAGTGTGTTCGGGAATCTGAACCTCTCGTGCACGTGGCAAAAATCCTACCTCTAACCCATGTAATGATGCAAAAGATCTACTAATGAAAGAATGCGATGCTCCAGTATCAAATAAGGTACGAGTCCTAATGCCAGAGAGTAAGGTGATACCTGCCACCACATGGTCCGCTGCTGAAGAATCCTCTACCTGTGCAGCATACACTCGCCCACTCTGAGCTGGAGGGCGATAATCGGTGGGATGGGAAGAAGATGGCTTGCTCGCTAGAGCATAAGGCCGCTGAGCCGTCGACCGCTGCTGCGATGATGCTGGGGCAGATACTGAAGAAGGAGCGGCTGAAGTCGAAAAGGGGCACGCAGCTCGAATGTGCCCTGGCTGTCCACATCCGTAGCAGCGACCCCACCGCTGGTCGCAAGTGCCGGGGAAGTGCGGACCTCCACAGAAGATACAACTGCTGGGAGCCCGTGACTGTCGGGACTGCTGCTGCTGAGACTGTCGCTGTCGCTGCGGCTGCCGCTGAGACCCGCGCTGCGACGAATGAGATCCCTGCTGCTGCTGCTGCTGCGGGGGCCTCTGGGACCCACTAGGCCCTCGCCGCTCCGAACGCCCACGGCCTGGGAACTGAGGCGGTGGCGGTCGGGGCGGCCTCCAAGTACTGGCCTGTCCCCCCTCGTCATGGGCTGGTCGCTTTCTGTCGGAGCTCTGAGCGACCGCGGCCCTCTGTCTGGCCACCACCAGATCACCTCTCTCCACCCACTGTGCATGCTCTGCGGCTGCCTCCAGAGTCTGAAATCTCTGAGCATGCACCAGTGTGTAAATCTCTGGACGGAGGCCTCCCTCAAACAACTCAACCTGGTGCGGACCGTCACGAGCGACGAAGGGCACACAGTTCAGCAACTCCGTGAACTCCTGGAAATAGGCATGAGCCGATCGATTGCCCTGCTGCAGGTTCTTCAAGTCGTCCTCCAACTTCTTCTTCACACTGGTCGAAAAATAGGTGTCCAGCACCATCCGTCGGAACTCCTCCCAAGGCAGCTGCCGAGTAATCCGGAACTCCAGGGGCTCTACCCGCTGCCACCAAAAATCAGCATCTCCGTCCAAACAGTGCACCGCCATGTGCACTCGATACCTCGGGTCGATGAAGAAGTCCCGAAAAAGCTTCTCCATCGCAGAAAGCCATCTCCCAACAGCCCAGGGCTGCGCATCCCGCCCTGAGAATCTAGGGGGTCCCCGCTGAACAAACTTGGAGAGTTTGTTAGCGATATCCTGCTCCTCCTCCGCAGTCAAAGGCTGAATAGCTCCAGGAGCCCCGCTACTCGAAGATGGCGCTGACGGCACAAAAGGTGCAACAGGAGGCACAAGGGCCTCAGGAACAGCTGGGATGGTGCCTCTCTCTGGGCAAGGAGCTGCTCAAACCTCTGCTCCTGGCGGCGCTCTCCGCCAATTGGGCCACCAAGGCCCTCAACTCAGTAAGCTCGGGGGGTGTAGGCTGCCCTGGCTCATCAGGGGGTAACGGGACACCCCGAGTAGGGATCCGACGTCGGGGAGGCATCCTGCCACAAGAAATCACGAATAAGTAACATAACCCCACACGACCCAATCTAGAGAAAGTCAAAGACATCCCCCAATTTCTGCGACTTTATGTTGTCTGCAGCCAACATAACGGTCCACCAGAAATTGGGTATGTCGATCCCTCTTCACTCACTGGAAGAGTCCAATAAATAAATCAACGACTTTCGCGAAGTGTCACGCCTCTCGCGCCCTATCATCCTAGGGTCTGCCAAAAGCCTAGGGTTTCCTAAGTCCCAACTGACCTATCCCTAAGCTCTGATACCAACTTAATCTGTCACGCCCCGGGTGTAAACCGGAACCCGGGCCCGCCAACAGATCCGCCGTGCACACAGAATTTTCTATGTGCACGAAGCGCTGGTAACCTGCTCAGATATATAATATACAATAAAAGAGCATAAACAGAGCTGAACTAATAAAACTAAAAGTAATCTCAGACTGAAATAAGCTACAAGCAGAAATAAAAGTACAATATACTCCCAGCTCACCAAAAATATACAACCAGCTGGCCAAAGCCAGACCCAAAAGGAAACTACTGAAGTCTGAGATACAAAAAGGGGTACAATAAAAACCTCGCTAGTCTCACACTTGGGGTAGACGATCTAGCTAGTCGGCGATCCTCTTACCTCGATCTGCCGCTGAAGGTCCAGCAGCTCCCACAGATGACTCTGCAAAATAAAGGGGAAAAGGACAGGAAACAACAATGGGGGTGAGAACTACTAGATAAACCAGTAGCCTCCCCTAGCGGGTAAAACCTCTAATGCTGACGCACCCACTAGGAATAAAGAGGCAAAAGGAAGAACAGTGGTATGCAATAAAGACTGCTGAAACAGGAACTACCACTACTATGCCTCTAAATGCAGTGCCAAAAGATAACTGTATATATGCAACTATAAAGCTGACTGCCCAAAGAAACCCAATCAGAGGGCCAAGAAATACTGGCACTGCCTGCTCTGTCATCACTCACAACTCACCAACTGACCGGCACCCGTCACGGTCAAAAAGCCTACTCCGGAGTGGCACTCGAGGGGAGCGACCCACACGAGTAAAGTATCTCTGTATCAATCATCTCTGTAACCGATGTCTCACAATAGCAGGACTGGATCATGACCATGATCAAAGTGGGAATACTCCATCCACTAATGCAACCCTGATCCCCAATCTGATGTGATAATAACATCCGGTCAACCGCCCAAAATTCGCGGTTGCCACTATCTCCCACAATCCCCAAGAAGAGTCTAAACTGTCCCAGACTCAAGATCCAACTACACTATCTCAAGATCCCGATCTGACTCGATCGTCAGCATCGTTAGAGAAGAATAACAATAAAACATGTTTTCTCCTAAGTCAAATCCCATGATATAGTGCTGCAGTAAAATAGTGGCTTAACTAGTGTCCAAATAAGCATGCAAGTGTTTTCTTTTAAAGCATTTCAAAAAGTGACTAAGGTTTCATATGAAGGATCATTTTTAAAATAATATTGGGTTACTTATTGCATGCGGTTTAGGATATAGCAAATGTCCAACTTTATTGTCCCAGATTTATCATATAGAAGCTATCAATTAATTTAGGGGGCCCAATGCAATAGGTTCATATACCACAAGTTATCTATCACATGTATATTGGGAAACTCTACTATTCCTAGTGTGCAAGTCAACAAAGAGGGAAACGCAACCACCCACCTCGAAAAGCGTGCACAATACACCCAGAAAATACCCGCTGTCCTCTAAACACACCGTCAGCTGAAACAGTATCCTACAACATCACACAAGTGTACACGGTGTAAAAACTACAAGTTCCAAACACAAATTGCTGTTTTTACAATCAGCATGCAAAACGAAGAATTTCACCTCTGTCTCGAGCTCCTAAAATCTCAAAAAAATCACGGTTGCGTTCCTTGCGAAAAGTAGCCCAAAATCGACTCTTGAATCGCCTCGATCTGATATTCCTACGCTGAGAAACAATTCATCGAAGTCGCCGCTGTCCAAAAACCCAAACAGCAAAAGAGGGGGTCAAAACACCTCGGGAATCATGCCAAGGAATCGGAATCCAGAGAAACCACCAACATGGAAAACGAAGCCCTACCTCTTAGGAACACACCGGTGAAGAAATCGTCGAAAGAGGACTCCTGTACTGCGCAGGGGACTCCTCGGACTGAAATGCGACGATAACGGGCCAAGATTGGGAAAAACGAGGCACACTGTAAAATCCGGATCGCCGCTGTCAACTTCCAGAAAATCTGGGAACGCACCACGAGGTAGAAAATAAGAAGATGAAAACTTCTCTTAAGGCCCCTCCCACAGATTCCCTCTCTATCTCTCGGAAAACAGAGAAAAAGAAGGGAGGGAGGCCTTTAAATAGGCCCACAAAAGCAATTGGAAAAATTCCCAATGTGTCCCGGATTTCGGGCGCAAACAGTGCGGCCCGCCCATTTCGGGCGCGCACAGTGCGGCCCGGCCCAGCCATTTCCGGGCGCGCACAGTGCGGCCTGGCCCAAGCCCCGCTCGCACAGCGGATCGGCCGCACCCTTCGCCCGTCCGACCCGCCCCCAGGGCCCGACACGTGTCCCGCCAAACAGGCGGCAGCCGTGCGGGCCCAACGGGGAAGTGCCACGTGCCCCCTCCCCGGGTCAGCACAGCGTGCGGCACCGACCAATGGCGTGGTGCCACGTGGGGCGGCGCCGCCCCCCCGACACGGGTGCCGGTCGGTCAACGCGCCGCCCACGTGCGCGTACGGCCGCAGGCGCGCGCCCGCGGGTGCACCGCGCGCACCTGCGCCGTTCCCAAACCCGGGGCTTGCCACGTGGCGCGCCCCGGTCCACCATGCACCGCGCACAGCCCCGCCTCTGCCCGGCCTGCCCGCGCTGCCGCGCACACTCCCGTGCGCCGCGCGCGCTGCACCGGCCCAACCAGCGCCTGCCACGTGGCCCGCCGGTCCACCGTGCACCGGCGGGTCCACTCCGTGGACCGAGAGTGGTGCGCCGGCCCAATAATAGGCTGCCACGTGTCCCGGGATGGTCCACGGCTCCCCCCATGCACCAATTTGCGCAGAAGAAACTTCCGGGGGTCTGTTTTTGGGCATCCGGACTCCAAATTAAATAAGTAAATAGCCGTTTTCAAGCGTTTTTCCGCGCTGAATTTAAATACAGCCTCCGATTAGCCTGATTCCACTCCTAAAATTCGGCAAAGGCAGCCGAAGGTCAGGCTTGCTCCCAAATCCTCTCTGGTTCCAAACAACATATCACTTTGACATGTTGGGGCCCCACGCACCAATATAGGTGTTCTACACCCCGAAACAGGGGCAAAACCACCGGAAAACCTAGGACACTACATCCACAGTATGCTTCTAGGGGCCTTCTTTCTAGAGAGTGTTCGTCAGAGACTGGAGGAGCAGCTGAAGAATCTCCGCCAGGGAGATAGGCCCGTGCATATGTACATAGCTGACTTCAATCAGCTATTGGCTTGTTTGCCCCACGTGGGCAGAGATGAGACTCACCAGATTTATATGTTTGAGAGAGGGTTGCGTCGGGACATCTATCAGTTCGTTCGCTCCCGCAGATTACAAACTTTGGAGGCCTCCATGGAGCAGGGCATTATATGTTGAGTGTGGAGAGGCAGTGATGGCAGAGGTGGATCCAGCCCCCGTAGTGACTCCTGGGGCAAAGCGCCCGGGCCGCCGATGGAGGAGGGGAAGTCGAGTAGGCAGGGACCCCCAAGACCTCCACCGTTCCACTCTCAGGGTCGGGTGTATCAGGGGCGGCAGAGATCAGGGGCATCTCGTCAGTCTCAGCAGCAGCAGCGTCGACCACCCTCGGGTGCAGCAGTCTCGCAGCAGCAGCAACCTCGCGGCAGACACGCCCTGACCGATGTATCATTTGTGGAGGACCGCACCCACCGACCCAGGGCCTCACGAGGTAGGGTCGTGTTTCCGTTGCGAGCAGACCGGTCACTTCCAGAGTGTGTGCCCAAGAGGCAGTCATCCACCTCTTCCTCAGCTTCAGCACCCCTTGTTCCTTATCAGTCGGCAGAGACCTTCTACGCCTACGGTAGGCCAGATCTTGCTTCATCGTCCTCGCGACAGTCCAGAGCGACGTCCCCCGCACCGAGCGGGCGGCGTCTATGACGCTCAGTTGAGGATTACTACAGCAGTGATCAGTCGTCGACAGGTATATTTTGATTTCTGCAGTTCGTACTCATGCTCTTTTTGATACCGATGCA
>CM055067.1:9006380-9039699 GCA_029204045.2 Tillandsia leiboldiana | reverse complement strand
CCTGATTTGTAATTCAACATGGAACATACTATGTACTGCTCTCCGCTAATGCGCAGCGACCACGTTAGCCTTGCCTGGGTTGTACAGGATGTCCACATCATAATCCTTAGTAGCACTTAAAACCACATGCGGCTGCCTCAAATTCATTCTTTCTGCAGTGAACAGGTACTTTAGGCTCTTGTGGTCGGTTGTAGATCTCACAGTGCATCCCATATAGGTAATGGCGCCAAAGCTTCAGTGCAAACACCACGGCAGCAAGTTCCAAGTCATGGGCTAGGATAATTCTTCTCGTAATCCTTAGCTGTCTCGATGCATAAGCAATTACCCTCCCTTCCGCATCGCACGCATCCAAGCCCACTGTGCGATGCAATCACTGTAGATCACATATCCTTTCCCCATAATAGGGAGGGAAAGGATAGGAGCAGTCATCAATCTATCCTTTAGCTCCTCAAAGCTCCTCTGGCAGTCCTCACTCCAGATAAACTTAACTCCTTTACGCGTCAACCGAGTGAGGGGTGTGGAAAGCTTCGCAAAGCCTTCCACAAACCGACGATAATAACCAGCCTAACCCCATGAAGCTGCGCACCTCAGATACAGTCGTCGGTCGGGGCCAATCTCGAACTGCCTCAATCTTCGCCGGGTCTACTGCTACACCCGGCGGCGGAAATCACATGGCCCAAGAAAGCTACCTCCCGAAGCCAAAACTCGCACTTTGACAGCTTGGCATACAACTTCTTATCTCGTAGAAGTTGTAGCACAGTCCTCAAGTGCTCCACGTGCTCGGCCTCGCTTCGGGAGTAAATAAGGATATCATCAATGAACACCACCACAAAACGATCCAGAAAGGGCCGAAATATCATGTTCATCAAGTCCATAAAGGCGGCAGGGGCATTAGTCAATCCAAACGGCATAACTGAAAACTCATAATGCCCGTACCGTGATCTGAAAGCAGTCTTAGGAATATCCTCGGCCTTCACCTTCAGTTGGTGGTAACCAGACTGTAGATCAATTTTGGAAAATACACAAGACCCTTGCAGCTGATCAAAGAGATCATCGATGCGCGGCAGAGGGTACTTGTTCTTAATGGTCACTTTGTTCAATTCCCTATAGTCCACACACAACCGAAGTGACCCATCCTTCTTTTTCACGAATAGCACCGGTGCTCCCCAAGGCGACACACTTGGTCTAATAAAGCCCTTATCCATCAGGTCTTGCAGCTGTGCCTTAAGCTCTCGCAGCTCAGCCGGTGCCATCCGATAAGGAGCCTTAGAGATTGGCGCAGTTCCTGGAACTACGTCAATCACAAACTCAATCTCTCTGTCTGGCGGCATACTAGTCAGCTCAGGTGGAAAAACATCCGGAAACTCGCGGGCAATAGGAATATCCCCGAGTCCCGGTGTCGCCGTAGGCCCCTCAACCACACTAGCCAAAAAGGCTACACAACCTCGATGAATCATCCGCCTCGCTCGGGAAGTCGAAACCACAGAGGCAAAGAAAGCACTCTGACATCCCCGATATACAAAACATCTCCTGGCCTGGCTCTCTAAAAGTGACAGTCCTCGCGGCACAATCAATAGTCGCGAAAAACTGAGCCAGCCAGTCCATCCCAAGAATCACATCAAAGTCCCTCAGCTGTCTCAAGACCAACAGGTCTGCTGGCATAATCCAGGACTCGATCTGTATCGGGCAGGACCAACAACACTCCTCCACGTGCAAAGTGTGTTCGGGAATCTGAACCTCTCGTGCACGTGGCAAAAATCCTACCTCTAACCCATGTAATGATGCAAAAGATCTACTAATGAAAGAATGCGATGCTCCAGTATCAAATAAGGTACGAGTCCTAATGCCAGAGAGTAAGGTGATACCTGCCACCACATGGTCCGCTGCTGAAGAATCCTCTACCTGTGCAGCATACACTCGCCCACTCTGAGCTGGAGGGCGATAATCGGTGGGATGGGAAGAAGATGGCTTGCTCGCTAGAGCATAAGGCCGCTGAGCCGTCGACCGCTGCTGCGATGATGCTGGGGCAGATACTGAAGAAGGAGCGGCTGAAGTCGAAAAGGGGCACGCAGCTCGAATGTGCCCTGGCTGTCCACATCCGTAGCAGCGACCCCACCGCTGGTCGCAAGTGCCGGGGAAGTGCGGACCTCCACAGAAGATACAACTGCTGGGAGCCCGTGACTGTCGGGACTGCTGCTGCTGAGACTGTCGCTGTCGCTGCGGCTGCCGCTGAGACCCGCGCTGCGACGAATGAGATCCCTGCTGCTGCTGCTGCTGCGGGGGCCTCTGGGACCCACTAGGCCCTCGCCGCTCCGAACGCCCACGGCCTGGGAACTGAGGCGGTGGCGGTCGGGGCGGCCTCCAAGTACTGGCCTGTCCCCCCTCGTCATGGGCTGGTCGCTTTCTGTCGGAGCTCTGAGCGACCGCGGCCCTCTGTCTGGCCACCACCAGATCACCTCTCTCCACCCACTGTGCATGCTCTGCGGCTGCCTCCAGAGTCTGAAATCTCTGAGCATGCACCAGTGTGTAAATCTCTGGACGGAGGCCTCCCTCAAACAACTCAACCTGGTGCGGACCGTCACGAGCGACGAAGGGCACACAGTTCAGCAACTCCGTGAACTCCTGGAAATAGGCATGAGCCGATCGATTGCCCTGCTGCAGGTTCTTCAAGTCGTCCTCCAACTTCTTCTTCACACTGGTCGAAAAATAGGTGTCCAGCACCATCCGTCGGAACTCCTCCCAAGGCAGCTGCCGAGTAATCCGGAACTCCAGGGGCTCTACCCGCTGCCACCAAAAATCAGCATCTCCGTCCAAACAGTGCACCGCCATGTGCACTCGATACCTCGGGTCGATGAAGAAGTCCCGAAAAAGCTTCTCCATCGCAGAAAGCCATCTCCCAACAGCCCAGGGCTGCGCATCCCGCCCTGAGAATCTAGGGGGTCCCCGCTGAACAAACTTGGAGAGTTTGTTAGCGATATCCTGCTCCTCCTCCGCAGTCAAAGGCTGAATAGCTCCAGGAGCCCCGCTACTCGAAGATGGCGCTGACGGCACAAAAGGTGCAACAGGAGGCACAAGGGCCTCAGGAACAGCTGGGGATGGTGCCTCTCTCTGGGCAAGGAGCTGCTCAAACCTCTGCTCCTGGCGGCGCTCTCCGCCAATTGGGCCACCAAGGCCCTCAACTCAGTAAGCTCGGGGGGTGTAGGCTGCCCTGGCTCATCAGGGGGTAACGGGACACCCCGAGTAGGGATCCGACGTCGGGGAGGCATCCTGCCACAAGAAATCACGAATAAGTAACATAACCCCACACGACCCAATCTAGAGAAAGTCAAAGACATCCCCCAATTTCTGCGACTTTATGTTGTCTGCAGCCAACATAACGGTCCACCAGAAATTGGGTATGTCGATCCCTCTTCACTCACTGGAAGAGTCCAATAAATAAATCAACGACTTTCGCGAAGTGTCACGCCTCTCGCGCCCTATCATCCTAGGGTCTGCCAAAAGCCTAGGGTTTCCTAAGTCCCAACTGACCTATCCCTAAGCTCTGATACCAACTTAATCTGTCACGCCCCGGGTGTAAACCGGAACCCGGGCCCGCCAACAGATCCGCCGTGCACACAGAATTTTCTATGTGCACGAAGCGCTGGTAACCTGCTCAGATATATAATATACAATAAAAGAGCATAAACAGAGCTGAACTAATAAAACTAAAAGTAATCTCAGACTGAAATAAGCTACAAGCAGAAATAAAAGTACAATATACTCCCAGCTCACCAAAAATATACAACCAGCTGGCCAAAGCCAGACCCAAAAGGAAACTACTGAAGTCTGAGATACAAAAAGGGGTACAATAAAAACCTCGCTAGTCTCACACTTGGGGTAGACGATCTAGCTAGTCGGCGATCCTCTTACCTCGATCTGCCGCTGAAGGTCCAGCAGCTCCCACAGATGACTCTGCAAAATAAAGGGGAAAAGGACAGGAAACAACAATGGGGGTGAGAACTACTAGATAAACCAGTAGCCTCCCCTAGCGGGTAAAACCTCTAATGCTGACGCACCCACTAGGAATAAAGAGGCAAAAGGAAGAACAGTGGTATGCAATAAAGACTGCTGAAACAGGAACTACCACTACTATGCCTCTAAATGCAGTGCCAAAAGATAACTGTATATATGCAACTATAAAGCTGACTGCCCAAAGAAACCCAATCAGAGGGCCAAGAAATACTGGCACTGCCTGCTCTGTCATCACTCACAACTCACCAACTGACCGGCACCCGTCACGGTCAAAAAGCCTACTCCGGAGTGGCACTCGAGGGGAGCGACCCACACGAGTAAAGTATCTCTGTATCAATCATCTCTGTAACCGATGTCTCACAATAGCAGGACTGGATCATGACCATGATCAAAGTGGGAATACTCCATCCACTAATGCAACCCTGATCCCCAATCTGATGTGATAATAACATCCGGTCAACCGCCCAAAATTCGCGGTTGCCACTATCTCCCACAATCCCCAAGAAGAGTCTAAACTGTCCCAGACTCAAGATCCAACTACACTATCTCAAGATCCCGATCTGACTCGATCGTCATGCATCGTTAGAGAAGAATAACAATAAAACATGTTTTCTCCTAAGTCAAATCCCATGATATAGTGCTGCAGTAAAATAGTGGCTTAACTAGTTGTCCAAATAAGCATGCAAGTGTTTTCTTTTAAAGCATTTCAAAAAGTGACTAAGGTTTCATATGAAGGATCATTTTAAAATAATATTGGGTTACTTATTTGCATGCGGTTTAGGATATAGCAAATGTCCAACTTTATTGTCCCAGATTTATCATATAGAAGCTATCAATTAATTTAGGGGGCCCAATGCAATAGGTTCATATACCACAAGTTATCTATCACATGTATAATTGGGAAACTCTACTATTCCTAGTGTGCAAGTCAACAAAGAGGGAAACGCAACCACCCACCTCGAAAAGCGTGCACAATACACCCAGAAAATACCCGCTGTCCTCTAAACACACCGTCAGCTGAAACAGTATCCTACAACATCACACAAGTGTACACGGTGTAAAAACTACAAGTTCCAAACACAAATTGCTGTTTTTACAATCAGCATGCAAAACGAAGAATTTCACCTCTGTCTCGAGCTCCTAAAATCTCAAAAAAATCACGGTTGCGTTCCTTGCGAAAAGTAGCCCAAAATCGACTCTTGAATCGCCTCGATCTGATATTCCTACGCTGAGAAACAATTCATCGAAGTCGCCGCTGTCCAAAAACCCAAACAGCAAAAGAGGGGGTCAAAACACCTCGGGAATCATGCCAAGGAATCGGAATCCAGAGAAACCACCAACATGGAAAACGAAGCCCTACCTCTTAGGAACACACCGGTGAAGAAATCGTCGAAAGAGGACTCCTGTACTGCGCAGGGGACTCCTCGGACTGAAATGCGACGATAACGGGCCAAGATTTGGGAAAAACGAGGCACACTGTAAAATCCGGATCGCCGCTGTCAAACTTCCAGAAAATCTGGGAACGCACCACGAGGTAGAAAATAAGAAGATGAAAAACTTCTCTTAAGGCCCCTCCCACAGATTCCCTCTCTATCTCTCGGAAAACAGAGAAAAAGAAGGGAGGGAGGCCTTTAAATAGGCCCACAAAAGCAATTGGAAAAATTCCCAATGTGTCCCGGATTTCGGGCGCAAACAGTGCGGCCCGCCCATTTCGGGCGCGCACAGTGCGGCCCGGCCCAGCCATTTCCGGGCGCGCACAGTGCGGCCTGGCCCAAGCCCCGCTCGCACAGCGGATCGGCCGCACCCTTCGCCCGTCCGACCCGCCCCCAGGGCCCGACACGTGTCCGCCAAACAGGCGGCAGCCGTGCGGGCCCAACGGGGAAGTGCCACGTGCCCCCTCCCCGGGTCAGCACAGCGTGCGGCACCGACCAATGGCGTGGTGCCACGTGGGGCGGCGCCGCCCCCCCGACACGGGTGCCGGTCGGTCAACGCGCCGCCCACGTGCGCGTACGGCCGCAGGCGCGCGCCCGCGGGTGCACCGCGCGCACCTGCGCCGTCCAACCCGGGGCTGCCACGTGGCGCGCCCCGGTCCACCATGCACCGCGCACAGCCCCGCCTCTGCCCGGCCTGCCCGCGCTGCCCGCGCACACTCCCGTGCGCCGCGCGCGCTGCACCGGCCCAACCAGCGCCTGCCACGTGGCCCGCCGGTCCACCGTGCACCGGCGGTCCACTCCGTGGACCGAGAGTGGTGCGCCGGCCCAATAATAGGCTGCCACGTGTCCCGGGATGGTCCACGGCTCCCCCCATGCACCAATTTGCGCAGAAAACTTCCGGGGGTCTGTTTTTGGGCATCCGGACTCCAAATTAAATAAGTAAATAGCCGTTTTCAAGCGTTTTTCCGCGCTGAATTTAAATACAGCCTCCGATTAGCCTGATTCCACTCCTAAAATTCGGCAAAGGCAGCCGAAGGTCAGGCTTGCTCCCAAATCCTCTCTGGTTCCAAACAACATATCACTTTGACATGTTGGGGCCCCACGCACCAATAATAGGTGTTCTACACCCCGAAACAGGGGCAAAACCACCGGAAAACCTAGGACACTACATCCACAGTATGCTTCTAGGGGCCTTCTTTCTAGAGAGTGTTCGTCAGAGACTGGAGGAGCAGCTGAAGAATCTCCGCCAGGGAGATAGGCCCGTGCATATGTACATAGCTGACTTCAATCAGCTATTGGCTTGTTTGCCCCACGTGGGCAGAGATGAGACTCACCAGATTTATATGTTTGAGAGAGGGTTGCGTCGGGACATCTATCAGTTCGTTCGCTCCCGCAGATTACAAACTTTGGAGGCCTCCATGGAGCAGGCATTATATGTTGAGTGTGGAGAGGCAGTGATGGCAGAGGTGGATCCAGCCCCCGTAGTGACTCCTGGGGCAAAGCGCCCGGCGCCGATGGAGGAGGGGAAGTCGAGTAGGCAGGGACCCCCAAGACCTCCACGTTTCCACTCTCAGGGTCGGGGGTATCAGGGGCGGCAGAGATCAGGGGCATCTCGTCAGTCTCAGCAGCAGCAGCGTCGACCACCTCGGGTGCAGCAGTCTTCGCAGCAGCAGCAGACCTCGCGGCAGCCACGCCCTGACCGATGTATCATTTGTGGAGGACCGCACCCACCGACCCAGTGCCCTCAGAGGTAGGGTCGTTGTTTCCGTTGCGAGCAGACCGGTCACTTCCAGAGTGTGTGCCCCAGAGCAGGTCATCCACCTCCTTCCTCAGCTTCAGCACCCTTTGTTCCTTATCAGTCGGCAGGACCTTCTACGGCCTACGGTAGGCCAGATCTTGCTTCATCGTCCTCGCGACAGCCAGAGCGACGTCCCCCAGCACCGAGCGGGCGAGTCTATGACGCTCAGGTTGAGGATACTACAGCAGCTGATCATGTCGTCGCAGGTATTATTTTGATTTCTGCAGTTCGTACTCATGCTCTTTTTGATACCGATGCATCGCATTCATTTATCAATAGAACATTTGCATCCCTACATGGTATAGAGATAGTTTCTTTATCGCATGCATTAGAGGTTCAGATTCCAGATCATGTCTTGCATGTCGAGGAGTATTGTAGGGATTGCCCTGTGCAGTTAGGATCCTGGATTCTGCCGGCAGACTTGCTTGTCTTGCGGCAGCTCCAGGATTTTGATGTTGTACTTGGTATGGATTGGTTGTCACGGTATTTTGCTACCATAGACTGCAGAGAGAGGACGGTGACCCTCCGCAAGCCGGGACAGGAGGAGTTTGTTTTCAGAGGCTGTCAGAGCTCCTTGTTTGCGGTGACGATTTCTTCGGCGAGGGCTAGGCGGTTGATGAGCAGAGGCTGCACCGCTTTCTTGGCGATGATTGTTGAGGTGCCTACGGCGGCACTGGGGCTCGAGGATATTCTTGTTGTCCGCGAGTTCCCAGATGTGTTTCCCCCTGAGATGATGACTATGCCGCCGGAGAGGGAGATAGAGTTTGTGATTGATGTGGTTCTAGGAACCGCACCAATCTCAAAGGCGCCTTATAGGATGGCACCTGCCGAGTTGAGGGAGTTGAAGGCCCAGCTTCAGGATCTGATGGACAGGGGCTTTGTTAGGCCCAGTGTTTCTCCGTGGGGAGCGCCAGTGTTATTTGTGAAGAAGAAGGATGGGTCGCTTCGTTTGTGTGTGGATTACCGAGAGTTGAATAAAGTGACCATCCGGAACAACTATCCCCTACCTCGGATAGATGATTTGTTCGATCAGTTGCAGGGAGCTTCAGTGTTCTCGAAAATTGATCTTCAGTCAGGTTACCACCAGCTGAGGGTGAGGGCCGAGGACATCCCCAAGACGGCTTTTAGATCCCGGTATGGGCATTATGAGTTCACGGTTATGCCGTTTGGTTTGACTAATGCCCTTGCTGCATTTATGGATTTGATGAACCGGGTATTCCAGCCGTACTTGGACCTGTTTGTGGTAGTATTCATCGACGACATCTTGATCTACTCCCGGAGCGATGTGGAGCATGAGGAGCACTTGAGGATAGTTCTGCAGCTTCTGCGTGAGAAGAAGCTGTATGCCAAGCTTAAAAAGTGCGAGTTCTGGCTTCGGGAGGTTGCATTCTTGGGCCACATCGTATCAGCCGCAGGAGTGGCAGTTGACCCGACGAAGATTGATACAGTTCGGGATTGGCCGAGACCGACGACGGTTACAGAGGTTCGGAGCTTTTTGGGCTTGGCAGGTTACTACCGTCGGTTTGTAGAGGGCTTTGTGAAGCTCTCTACTCCATTGACTAGTTTGACTAGGAAGGGAACGAGGTTTGCATGGACTGAGCAGTGCCAGCAGAGTTTTGAGGAGCTGAAGAGGAGACTGATTTCAGCGCCAGTTCTTGCACTGCCAGTGATGGGAGATGGATTCGTGATTTATAGTGACGCCTCTCACAGCGGATTGGAATGTGTTTTGATGCAGCATGGTAAGGTAATTGCCTATGCTTCACGTCAATTAAAGGATTATGAGAGGAATTACCCTACTCATGATTTGGAGCTTGCAGCTGTGGTGTTCGCATTGAAGCTGTGGCGGCATTACCTCTACGGTGAGCACTGCGAGATCTACATGGATCATAAGAGCTTAAAGTATTTGTTTACTCAAAAGAAGATGAATCTGAGGCAACGCCGGTGGTTGGAGTTACTAAAGGACTATGATGTGAGCATCCTCTATCATCTCGGCAAGGCCAATATTGTAGCAGATGCTTTGAGCCGGAGGTCAGTGCAGAGTTTGAGCATGTTGATCACACAGCAGGCACCGCTGGTTGAGCAGATGAGGCGGCTACAGATTGAGGTGGTATCCCCTGGGGTCTCTACTAGACTTATGTCTATGGTCTTGCAGCCCAATCTGTTGGACAGGATCAGGGAGACACAGAGTGAGGACCCCCACTTGGTGAGGATCAGATCACAGATACAGGCAGATCAGATAGGGAATTTTACAGTGGATAGCTCGGGAGTACTCCGGTACAGGGACCGAGTATGTGTGCCTATGGATCCTGAGATCAGAGACCAGATTTTGAGAGAGGCCCATTATACGCCTTATACCATTCATCCTGGTGGTACTAAGATGTATAAGGACCTCAAGGCACATTTTTGGTGGTCCGGAATGAAGCAGGACATTGGAAGATTTGTGGCTCATTGTTTAACTTACCAGCAAGTGAAGGCAGAGCACCGGGTTCCTGCTGGCAAGTTGCAGAGTCTTCCAATTCCCGAGTGGAAGTGGGACCACATTACTATGGATTTTGTTACTGGACTGCCGAGAGCGTAGAGTGGAGCCGACGCGGTTTGGGTTATTGTGGATAGACTCACCAAGTCTGCACATTTCTTGCCTGTTCTGATGACTTGGTCATTGGAGCGTCTGGCCCAGTTGTATTTGGATGAGATAGTGAGGCTACACGGTGTGCCAGCGTCGATCGTATCAGATAGGGACCCGAGGTTTGTGTCACGCTTTTGGGGGAGTCTATAGTCAGCCTTGGGGACCTAGCTCAGATTTAGCACTGCTTTCCACCCACAGACTGATGGCCACTCTGAGCGCACCATTCAGACCCTCGAGGATATGTTGAGAGCGTGCGTTATGGATTTTGGAGGAGGGTGGTACCGACACTTACCATTGGTTGAATTTGCGTACAACAACAGCTATCAGGCGAGCATTCAGATGGCTCCGTTTGAGGCGTTGTATGGGCGCAAGTGTCGGTCGCCCTTGTATTGGAGTGACGTGGGTGAGAGGAGGACTTTGGGACCAGATTTATTGTTGGAGGCTGAGGAGAAAGTCAGAATTGTTTGCCAACACCTTGTGACAGCCCAGAGTCGTCAGAGGAGCTACGCTGATACTCGGCGGCGAGACCTAGAGTTTCAGATTGGTGACCATGTCTTCTTGAAGGTCTCGCCTTCGAAGGGGGTCCGGAGATTTGGAGTGCGTGGGAAGCATAGTCCACGCTTTGTTGGACCCTTTGAGGTACTTGAGAGGGTAGGCCCTGTGGCTTATAGAGTTGCTCTTCCTCCACGCCTGGCCGGAGTTCACGATGTTTTCCACGTCTCAGCTCTGAGGAGATATGTGTTTGATCCGTCGCACGTGATTGACTTCACTTCTCTGGAGATTGGTGAGGACCTGGTTTATGAGGAGCGCCCATTGCGAATTCTTGCTCGTAAGGTGAGGGAATTGCGCAACCGGGCCATTCCGCATGTGAAGATCTTGTGGAGCGATCACGAGGAGCGAGAGGCTACAGGGGAGCTGGAGACAGAGATGAGAGATGCCTACCCCTTTCTCTTCGAGACTTCCGGTTGAGGTACGTCTGTTTTGCTTTACTTTGTTTCGGGGACGAAACTTTCTTTTAGTGGGGGAGGATGTAGTGACCCCGATCCCCGTGTTGCTTCTCCCATGACCCGTGATGTATAACACCTATTGTTGGTGTGTGGGACCCGCAACGCGTCAAATGGATGCGTTGGACGGACTTAATGAGGCTTCGGGATTGAGCCTGCCTTCCGGCTATTTTTGTCGGAATTTAGAAAGGGCTTTAGGCTAATCCGAGGTCATATTTGGATTCAGCGCGAAAAATCGTCAAAAATCGGCTATTTACTTGCCTTTTTCGGAGTCCGGATGCCCAAAAACAGACCCCCGGAAGTTTTTTACGCATTCTGGTGCATGGGGGAAGCCGTGGACCGGCCTAGTGCCACGTGGCATCACCGAATTGGCCGGCTCACACGGCGCGGTCCACAGAACGTTGGCGCTGGTGCATGGGCCGAGTGCGGGGGACACGTGGCGGCTCCTGACTGGCGGGCTCGCGGTGCGCGGTCCACAGGGGGTTTGCGGCCTGGCGCATGGACCAGGCGCACCACGTGGCAGCCTGTGAGTGGCTGGCTCACGCACACGGGGTCCACACACCAGGGGAGCCGTTGGGGGCAGTTGGGGGCAGGTGCCCGCAACGTAGGGGCGCCACGTGGCGCCCCGCGGTTGGGCGGGGGCAGCCGCCCCACGCCCCGCTGTCGGGCCGCGGCGCTCCGCGAGTGGCGGGCGCGCGTGCGCCGGGCACGGGGAGAGCTGTCGGGCCATGTGGCGGCTCCAGGCTTATTCGGACGCGCACAGTGTTGGGCCTGGCCCAACACTGTAGCCTCCCGAATCGAGCGGGCGCCCGGAAATTGAGCCCAAAAGCCCAATTTCGTGTTTTTTTGACTTTTTCCGGGTTGAGGCCTATAAATAGGCCCTTTGCTCACCGTTTTGAAGCTTTTCCCGAGGTCTCTGGACTTAGCACCCTTCATCTAACTTGTTGCTTACCTTATTGTGCATCTTTCGGTGGAGGCTCAGAATTTTTGGAGGCCGCGGCGTCGACGATTTCGGCAGCGTAGCGCAGTGCGACGAATTACTGTTGGAGGCCCATTTTCGTCGCACTTCAGTCTGGGAGGTCTACAGAGCTACCCCGATGATATTTTTGGAGGATTTCTGTGGCGGCGATTTCACCAGAGGTATATCTACAAATTTTGTGTTGACCACTTTTTCCAGATTTGAGCTTTTATTGGGGTTTTGGGTACATTTTTAACCCCCTTTGCGGCTGGTGGATTTTTGGACAGAACCTTCTTGCCAGATTTTTATCTCTGCATCCGGACATCGGAATTTGACGTTTAAGGGCTCCATCGACATCTACTCTTCGCGAGGATCGCCGTCATATTTTTATTGGAATTTTTGGAGTTCATTTTACAGGTGAAATTTTCGCATTAAGAGGGCTGTTCACCGCAGATTTGTGAAACTTGGAACTTTGTGGAAATTAAGTGTAACTTTGGGTTGTATTTTGTACCCAGGATGTGTTGATCTCTGCTACTGTACTGTTGGCTTGGTGGATGTATTGAGATATCTATTTCTGGGCATTCTCAGCTGTACGAATCCGGACAGTTAGCACTTTTAGGTGGGTGGCTTTGCTTTCAGGGTCTATGGACTGCGTACTAACTCTATTATGTAGAATCATGCATAATAGTTGGACTTGGTAGCATGTTAGAATCTGAATGTTAATGCTCTTTGTATCAGTTTGATGATCTTGTGATTCCTACAACTTGTTAATTATTGATATATTGGAACTTGATCTAGCACCCCCGCCATATGCAGCATGTTTCAGCCAGACTGTAGAAAACTTCAACTTGGGCTAGGTTTCTTTTATTTCTCTAGACATTCCCACATCACTATTATATACTTGTCATTATGGACTTAGCTTTTCTCACCCGGGTTGTGGGCCGAGAGGTCGGGTGGTTGTGGGATGCTTTTACACTCGTGTCTGGGGACCGAGTGGAGTTGATAGCAGTCTGTAGATCAGGATTCTTTGGGAGAGTGACAGTGTTTGTAGATCTGGGTTCTTCGGGAGCCGTCAGAGTGATAGTGAGTCTCGATAGTGTAGTTTTCCTGCCTGTGAGTGAGACAGTGTTTGGTTGGTTTCTGCCGATCTTGTTGATCGAGGATTTGGATCATAGCCTGCATGAGCCACATTTGAGCTCGACAGAGATGCGCGGATACTTTGCTCGGTGGGGTCGCGCCCCTTGAGTGCCACTCCGGAGTTGGGCCTGATACTTCTATCGCGACTTGTCGACGCATTGTCCCTCTGGCTGCTCCAGTTTTGGCACTCACGGACATCGTCCCTCTGGCTGGGCCAGTTTTGGCAGTCACGGACGTCCTACGTAAGTCCGGTCCTCCGGGATGTAACGGCAGTAGGTAGGCGCAGGTTTGACTGGACCCGATGTGGCAGTCAGTTTAGATTGGGTGATCTGAGTTGAGGGTTAGTTGTGGCATCATGTTCTTCCTGTTCCACTCTTTGAGCATCTAGAAAGAGGCATAGTAGCTGTAGATTTTACTTTTCCAGTTTTTCCTTACAACACTGCACATGTTACTTTATGCCTCTAGTAGACTTAGTGGGCAGACCGTCGGGCTTGTTGGCGGCACCCACTGAGAACTACTGTGGGAAGTAGTTCTCACACCCATCGTGGTGTTTTTTCCCCAGGGACTTCTGCTCCGGTTCCTGCTGCTCCAGTTGCTGATCCTGCTCCTTCAGACCGAGATAAGGGAGTCGCGATATAGATCCCTTCCTGTCATCCTCAGAGAGAGAGTAGATGTACCCCTTACCACTTTTTGAGTGTGTTATGTTGAGTGACTCTTGTAGTGAGGTATCGAGTTGTACCTTTCTTTTACTGCAGTTGAGAGAGACTTTTGTATTTGGTGAGGTTGGTTTGTATATTATAGAGCTGTAGTTGTATTTTTATATCTTTTATTTCAGCTTTTACATTTTCAGCTCTGATATCTGTTAGTGTAGATGATTCTTTTGCAGGTTAGTCGCTACGTCTATACGGGGCTTCCCGTATGGGCGGCGGATCTGTTGACGAGCCCGAGTCGCAGTTTCGACCCCGGGGCGTGACAGTAGTACCTGCCACTACGTCCTCCGGTGGGTCCTCCCCTTGGTGATTCATAGAGTAGATCCTCCCTCCCGATTGCGGTCGCGTCTCCCCCTCCTGCCGAGTGGGTGGAGGGCGCATAGTGGGTCCCGAGGGGGTTCTCCCCCGCCCCGGCTGTTGCGGCAATGGGGTGGAAGCTGCAGAAGATGCTGTGCCCGGGTTCGAGGGGCAGTTGAAATGAAAATGGCCCTGTTTGCCGCAACGAAAGCAGTGATCATGCCTTTTAGCACACTCAGTAACAGATAACACAGGGTCTGTCCCCTGGCCTTTGACTGCTCGTTGGCACGCTTTTAGTTCCATGACGCGACTTCGGATGTTTAGGGGGTCTGTTCCCACTGAAAAAACCCCCTCCGGAGAAGGGCTGGGGTCGTTTTCTATCCTTGTTGTACTCAGAGTCCTCTCGTCGGGCGCGCGTAACTGCAAATCCCGCTCCACTATGGTGGCCCTATCCACCACCTTCTGGAAGGTGTGAAGATCTGCTGCTTGCACAACTTCGAAAATATTGCTCCGCAATCCGTCCACAAAGAGGCGGGCTTTGTGAGATTCGTCCGTTATGACAAAGGGGACACAGTTGGCCAGCCTTACGAATTCCCGTTGATACTCCATCACGGATCGGTTCCCTTGTTTGATGTGCTTAAGGTCGTCCTCCATTTGTTGCTTAACGCTGTTGGAGAAGAACGCCTCGAACAACTCTTTCCTGAACGCGGTCCATGATGGTAGGGCGTTACCCTTCGAGAGGTCCGGGTGCATCGTTTTCCACCACATCCGGGCGTTTCCCTCGAGATAGTGAACTGCCAAGGGAACTCATTCATGATCCTCTATCATCAGGTCCTCAAAAAGCTTCTCTATGGTGTCCACCCATTTCTCCACGACCCAGGGATCAGTCGTCTCTCCCTCAAATACAGGCAGGTCGTGCTTCTTGAATTCTGCCAAATTCGCTCTCACCCTGTCCCGTTCAATCCGCTGGGTAGAGGCTTCCCTCGTGGCGGGTCCCGAAGCCGTTGGGCTTGGCGCGGCAGAAGGTGCCATCGGTTGATTCGTTGATACACCGGTAGTCGCGATCTGGGGAGAGGCGGCCGCGGTCTCACCGTCCGTTCCCGTTGATCCCGCTATAGCTGCGGTTGATTCGGGCGGCGGAACCCGGGCGCCCTCCACTGGCACGGCCTGCTGCTATCGCGTCAGTTGACGCACGTGCTCCGTGAGGGTCGATAACTATTCGGCCATCTCTCGTAGCTATTGGTGGAGCAGCTCACTCTCCGCGGTTGCCGGAGCCGCGTTATCTGCTCCGGCGTTATCGGTCAATGATCTGGTACGAGCCATTCTCCACTGTACGCAAAGAAAACAACGTCAATCCTAGTTCAATTGGTCAAACACCTTGACCTATGAACTCCGGGACTCTATCCCTTTTTCCCCGCACTCACGCTCATACTTTACACACCTACACCTTGGTTATCGAATTGGTTAGTTACTTGTGGTTTTGCACTCTGTGGATGTTGGTCACTGACTGTCGTGGTTAAAGTCATTTTTCTCTGATACCATATAATCTGTCACGCCCCAGAGGTTTTAAAAGAGTGGAAAAACGTGTATATTTTTTCTTAAAATTAACCTTGCCTCCGGTGCGCGTGTCACGCCCCCGGGGGTTTTTGGGTCTATCAAAGCGGAAATTCGTGTGTATCTTTTTTTTTTTCTGAACGAGGTACATTAAACCTCATCCCCGGTGCGTGCCAGACCGCCACATACACAAAATTCTCCCTGTCCGCGGACAGAGTCTCCTTTGTATATGCACGGCGTCTCATTTACAACAACATACAACAATCATCAACCATCAACCATACAATAGACATTCAACATCAAGCGGAATATTAAAGCGGCATCAATGTTTAGAAAGGATAAAGCCAGCAATTGCAAAACCCGTGCCCACACGACACTTCGTTTTGAGAAAACCCTTTTCGAAATCATTTGGTTTATCATGAAAACATGCCGCATAAGAAACATCATCAGAAGAACCAAACTATAAAAGTACAACTCATCCACAGTGCCAAGTAATACATATCCACGAATATTTCTACTCACAAGCAAATTAACTAACATGCGTAAAAGAGATGAGATAATGATAATAACCAAGCGTTCTGACTACGGTCCTCGCGACGCAGTCTCAACAATCTCCCGGGTAACGCCCCTCGTAGCGCCTATCACGGAGTGGGTAAAGTCAGTGACAAACAAAGTAGATGTCTAACAACAATAAGGAATAAGGAGCAAACCGGAAACACCGTAACCATTTCGCTAAAAACCCTGCACATATTAAGCTGGGCCCCGACCCCAGATTTATCAATTTAATTGGGCACCAACCCCAGAATATTTATCGGAGAGACCAAAGTCTCCCATCGTGCGCAAGCACTCCTTTGATGCATTTAACCCCTTCCACGGTGCTGGTGTGCTATTCCCAGCGGGCGCGAAGGGGTTCTCACGGCTCCCACCCCTTTGTGAGGAACACGGGTCATACAAGACCACTCTTCCGGAAAAGTACACCCATGCGGAGGCCAATCCGCCTGTGTACGTGCAGCATCCCAAAACGGTTTTTGCCGAGATCGGCGTGTCATGAACATTGCGACCGCAGCCGCTTCAATTGTTAGAAAATAACACAATTATGCGAAAGGTTAAACTGTCCATCTACTTTGTTAGATAAATTGAGAGCACTTTAATGACGATAGATGCACTTACTGCACTGGTTGTATTTACAGCAACCGTACCCACCTATTTGGAGAGAGATCGGAACACTCGAATCTTTCGCGCACCCCCGCTGCGCGTCTGGACCTAAAGAAAGTCCGCAAGGATAACTATAGTTAAAAGCGTGTACTCACATCCGAAAACATAAGACCCAATTTACTCCTTTGTTTTTGACGGAAAAGTCCAACATTGTCCGGTTGACGAAACGAAATTCCCGAGCCGCCCTCGCCGTCTGCCGGAGCCCCGCGCGGTTCAGAACCGCGCGGCGTATCTCCGCGGACGATGCCCTCGCGGCGCGGTGCCCCGCGCGGGTTGCCCGTGCGATGGCCACACGGTGCCCGCGCGGGTGCGGCCCGGCACGGCGCCCGTGCGGTTGCGGGTCCGTGCGGGTGCCGCCCGCGCGGCAGCCGCGGGGCGCCCGCGCGGTGCCCGCACGGGTGCGGGCCCGCGCGGGGGCCGCCCGCGCGGCAGCCGCGCGGCGCCCGCGCGGTGCCCGCACGGGTGCGGGCCCGCGCGGGTGCCTCCCGCGCGGCGGCCGCGCGGTGCCAGCACGGGTGTGGGCCCGCGCGGGGGCCGCCCGCGCGGCAGGCGTGCGGTGCTCGCACGGGTGCGGGCCCGCGCGGGTGCCTCCCGCGCGGCGGCCGCGCGGCGCCCGCGCGGTGCCCGCATGGATGCGGGCCCGCGCGGGGGCCGCCTGCGCGGCAGCCGTGCGGCGCCCGCGCGGTGCCCGCATGGATGCGGGCCCGCGCGGGGGCCGCCCGCGCGGCAGCCGCACGGCGCCCGCGCGGTGCCCGCAAGATTGCGGGCCCGCGCGGGTGCCTCCCGTGCGGCAGCCGCGCGGCGTCCGCGCGGTACCCGCACGGTTGTGGGTCCGCGCGGTGGCCGCGCGGCGCCCGTGCGGTGCCGTCCGTGACCCTCCTCCGCGCGATGCCCTAGCGGCATCGCGCGCCTCCGCCGTCCGTTCCGCGCCTTTTCAAGGAGACGACGTCGGCGACGGTGACGGATACGACGGAGAAAGCAAGAAACCAAGAACTCAACGAAAAAGACAACGAACAAAATCCCAAATAATTTAAATAAATTATTTTACTAACCGAAGATCGACGGAAAGGTTGTCCAGTCGTGTTCTTGTCTTCGGTTCGGCGTCCGGGAAGATCGGGCTCCTTCTCTTTCTCCTTTCCCTTTGTTCCGGCTAGGGTTTCGTCTTTTCCTTTTTTTTTTCCCTTCTCTCCGATTAGGGTTTTTATTTTCTTTTCTTTTCCTTTCCGATATTCGGGATCCCTTATATAGTCGTACTTTACCTTTAATTAATTCCTCTTTAATTCGTACGTAAGAGAATTAATTAATTTTCCGTCTGGGATAATTAATTAACTAATTAATTATCCCCCACGAGATAAACCACCTTATCTCTAACGGGTGCAAGATATTTAGCACGGATTCCGATGCACGACTAATTACCGTATCACTTTGAATCCCGTTCAGGGGGTTCCCGATATCGGATTTCAGATCCGATCGCGCCGTCGGCTTTCTTTTTCCGCGCACAATCGCGGAAAAATACTAGCGTCCCACAATGGCCAACTTCAAGAATTGAATAATTCTATTTCACTATAAGGCTTAAATGATTACACGTAAGTCAAAAGTACCCCGAAAGACCGGATCACTTCACCACTCACACTTTATAAAAAGTTTCGTCCCGAAACTTAAATACAAACCCCACTAATTAATTCGGGAAAACATTCTCTCATCTTCGATTCCAGTTCCCACGTCGCCTCGCGCTCTTCGTGGTTGCTCCACTGGACCTTCACATAGGGGATAGTTCGATTGCGCAACTTCTTGTCCTCTCTTGCCAAAATCCGCACCGGCGTCTCCTCGACGCTTAAATCCTCTCGCAACTCGATGGTGGAGGCATCCAAGGCATGAGAGGGGTCAGCTAAGTATTTCCGGAGCATTGAGACATGGAATACGTTATGGACTCGTTCGAGATTCGGCGGCAGGGCTAATCGGTACGCCACCGGTCCTACGTGTTCTAGGATCTCGAACGGTCCTACGTACCTCGGGCTTAACTTTCCCTTTATGCCGAAGCGTCGGTTCCCTTTGAAGGGCGAAACTCGGAGTAACGCGTGCTCACCCACCATGAACTCTAAGTCCCGACGTCTGTTGTCCGCGTAGCTTTTCTGTCTGCTCTGGGCGGTTAGTAGCCTCTGTCTAATCAATCGCACTTTTGCTTCGGTCTCCTCCACCAAATCTGGGCCCAGAAACTTATGCTCACCCAGGTCGTCCCAGCATATTAGAGACCGACAGCGGCGCCCGTACAGGGCCTCGTATGGTGCCATCTGAATGCTGGCCTGGTAGCTATTATTGTAGGCAAATTCCACTAGGGGCAAGCACCGTGCCCATCCTTCGCCCAAGTCTAAAACGCATGCCCGAAGCATGTCCTCCACAATTTGTATCACCCGCTCTGATTGTCCATCGGTCTGCGGGTGAAAAGCCGTACTGAAGTGCAACTTGGTTCCCATTGCTCGCTGCAGGCTCTGCCAAAAGTTTGACACAAATCGCGTGTCCCTGTCCGACGTGATGGACGTCGGCACCCCATGCAGCCTTACTATCTCGTTGATGTAGGTTTGCGCCAGTCGTTCCCGCGCCCACGTCGTGTGTATGGGCAGAAAGTGGGCCGATTTCGTCAGACGGTCCACGATTACCCATATTGCATCGTGTCCCTGTGACGATCTCGGGAACCCGGTCACAAAATCCATGGTAATCATGTCCCACTTCCACACGGGCACCGGTAAGGGTTGCAATTTTCCTGCTGGACGCTGGTGCTCGGCCTTCACTCGTTGGCACACCAGGCAGTGTGCCACAAATCGAGTCACGTCTCCCTTCATTTTGGGCCACCAGAAGGTCTGTTTGACGTCCTTGTACATCTTCGTTCCCCCGGGATGCGCTGTATATGGAGCTGTATGCGCCTCCCGCAGGATTTCCTCTTTGAGTTCTGGTAGATCCGGCACGCAGATTCGTCCCCGAAATCGTATGGTGCCGTCGGAGTTTACTGTGAAATCACCTCCTGGGTCGGCAGTTACTCTACCTCGCACCAGCTGGAGTTGGTCATCAGTCGACTGCCCTTCGAGAATTCTGTCAAGCAGGGTAGGTCTGACCACCAGTGTCAGAAGTCGTTCGACTGTACCCGCTGGTACTACTTCTAGTCTTAATCGCGAAAATTCTGCAATCAGACCATCTTGCTGGGTGATGGCACTTACCCCTGCCTTCTCGGCCTGTCCCTTACGGCTCAGGGCGTCGGCCACCACGTTTGCCTTTCCCAGGTGGTAGTGGATCGTTAAATCGTAATCCTTCAATAGCTCGAGCCACCGTCTTTGTCGCAAATTTAACTCCTTTTGGGTGAAAAGGTACTTAAGACTTTTATGATCTGAGTACACATTGCAGTGTGCCCCATACAGGTAGTGTCTCCAAAGCTTGAGGACGAACACAACTGCTGCGAGTCCCAAATCGTGCACGGGGTAGTTTCGCTCGTATTCTTTGAGCTGCCTTGACGCATAGGCTATAACCTTTCCCCGTTGCATGAGCACTCCACCCAGTCCATTTCGCGACGCATCGCAATACACTTCATAATCCTCCCCTGGTTCCGGTAGGGCGAGAATCGGAGCTCGCGTCAATCTATCCTTGAGCTCCTCGAAGCTTCTCTGACATTTGTCCGTCCAGATGAACTTTTCCCCCTTTTTAGTCAAACGGTTTAAGGGGGTGGCTATCTTGGAGAAACCCTCCACGAAGCGCCGGTAGTACCCGGCTAATCCTAGAAAGCTTCGAACCTCTGTTACCGTCGTCGGTTGGGACTAGTCCGTCACCGAATCTATCTTATTCGGATCGACTGCGACTCCAGCCGCTGAGATTACGTGCCCCAAGAAGCCAACCTCTCGGAGCCAAAACTCACACTTTTTGAGTTTGGCGTAGAGTTTCTGTTCCCGTAGGGTCTGGAGGACTGTGCGCAGATGTTCTTCATGTTCCTCGTCTGTACGGGAGTAGATGAGGATATCGTCGATGAAGACCACCACGAATAAATCCAGGAAGGGTTTGAATACCCTATTCATCATGTCCATGAACACTGCCGGGGCATTCGTGAGCCCGAACGTCATTACTGTAAATTCGTAATGACCGTAGCGAGTCCGAAAAGCCGTTTTGGGGATGTCCTCCCCCTTGACCTGGACCTGATGATAGCCCGACTGCAGGTCAATCTTTGAAAACACCGTCGCCCCCTGTAGTTGGTCGAAGAGATCGTCGATCCTTGGCAGGGGGTACTTGTTCTTAACGGTGACCTTATTTATCTCCCGGTAGTCGATGCACAACCGGAGACTTCCGTCCTTCTTTCTCACAAACAGGACGGGCGCGCCCCAGGGTGACGCGCTAGGTCTGATGAAGCCTTTATCCAAAAGGTCCTCCAACTGTGCCTTGAGTTCCTTCAACTCTGCGAAGGCCATCCTGTACGGTGCCTTGGTGATGGGTTTGGTGCCGGGAAATAGTTCAATGGGAAAGTTGACTTCTCGTTCCGGCGGCGCTCCGGGGAGCTCTGCTGGAAAAACGTCCAGAAATTTCCTTACCACGGGACCGCTGATCCTTATCAGGGGAGCGGCTCTGAACTACCTATCGGCCCATTGGGTTCTCGGCTGCAAGGCATAGGGTGGAGCCTATTTATCCCTTGCATGGCCCTTAACGGGCCCCGAGTACACAAGGTTCTCCTATGCTTCGAAGCTCGCCCGCGCACATCGGCCGGGGGAGGCTTCGCCTAATACTTAAGGATTCTAGAGAGAGGGAGCGAGAGAGAGAGTCTAACAGGGGCAGCAGGTTAAGGTGTGACCGGTGCTCCTAATCTAAGAGGGAAAAGTGAAACCACAAACTACCTGCCGTTACTAGGTCTGGGACGTCGCGTCCTCCACTGTAGTATCCCGGGGAGTCCGTCCACAGCCCTTGGGCCAGCGTCGTACGGCGTGCTGGGAAAGGGACTTGACGTCTGAGGAATCTGCGGATTGCTGGTCGTCAGGCGAATCCTTTGGCTGAACGGGGGCCGCAGCACTCTCTGGTCCTTTCTGCTGCGGTGGCGCGGTGGCGGCGGGGATGGGCCCCTGTGGGCAGAAGGCACGGGAGTGGTCCGGTAAGCCGCACTGATTGCAGTAATGGTACCTCCACGTACATTCTGCCACCGGGTGAGCACCCTTGCAGATTACGCACGGTCCCCGAGGTGGTTTCGCATCCCTTTGATATTCCATGACCGAGCGGTTCCCTTGTCTAATGTTCTTCAGGTCGTCCTCCAATTGCCGCTTGACGCTGTCGGAGAAGAAAGCGTCAAAAAGTTCCTCTCTAAAGGCCGTCCATGTCGGTAGCGGGTCGTTTGTTGACGGGTCCGGGCGTACCGTCTTCCACCAGATGCGTGCATTCCCTTCGAGGAAGTGAACGTGTCACGCCCCGGGGGTTTTATTTTAGCGGAAACGATACTTCAAAGTACGCGTAAAGTGCGTACGAATTTTTTTGTTTAGAAACCTCCTTCCCCGGCGCGTGCCCAGACCCGCCACATATACAGATTCACTCGAAATTCGGGCAGAGTCTCCTCTGTATATGCACGGCGTCGCGGCTGCTACAATAGCCGAATATGAGCAATCATTTTCCCATTTAATCACAACAGTTCGAAGTAGTACGGTGCATGAAGACTAAACAATACCCGTGGCCAATCAAGTTGAAAGGATAAACTCACAGTTTTGAAAGCAGGTCCACACGACCCAAGGTTTTTTTTGAAGACAGTTTGAAAAGATGCCATAAATCCACAGGTTTTGGAAAACAGGTCCACACGACCCAGATTTTTTAAAAATAGTTTTCGAAGTTCTTTTCTTTTCTAGTCATGTTGCTTTGAAAGCGGCCAAACGGGGACAATAACGGAAATAGTAGTGCATAAGTAGAAAGAAAGAATTCAACATCCACACGACCCCACAAGGGTATCGAGAACCACACATTAACCTACAGTTCTGAATGAAATGCAGAGAAGGTAAATAAAACAGCATACTAGGGCTCCCTCAGACCGACTGCTACCAACTCGGCCTCACCGTCGCCTACCTCTACCCCCTGGAGGTACCTGTCACAGAGTGGGTAGTCAGCGACACTATCATCAAAATAGTACTAAAGCAGTAAAGTAATACCAAGCCACAAAGTAATGCTAGCCGGAACAACCGCTCTACTCGTAATGGTAACTCGCAACCACCTGTACCACCTGTAGCACCTGTAACCCCGGTAACACCTGTAACACCTGACCGCGTCGGGATCCAATCCCGGCGGTCTCACACCTGACTACATCGGGATCCAATCCCGGCAGTCCCACACCTGACCGCGTCGGGATCCAATCCCGGCGGTCTCACACCTGACTACATCGGGATCCAATCCCGGCAGTCCCATCGCTGCCTCAGACCCCCCAGCGGTCAGGGGCCCCCAACTACGTCACCTCGTGGGGTAACACGGGTCAAAGACCGCCTTTCCGGAAAAGAGCACCCTTTGCGGTGGCCAAACCGCGGGTGCGCGTGTCGCAGCTCGAGCATAAGTAACCAGTAACCAAGTAACCAAGTAACCAAGTATCCAAGTAACCATGTCACCATGTCACGGGGTAAGGTAGTACATCATAGAAACCATCAACGTTAGTACCGTTAAATAATGAAAAGTCCCTGTCGGATTACCAACATAATACTCAGCCTCGACCGTAAACCCACCTTGTTATCGCGCTCCTGACTGATGTAAGGTTCTCTCGCGTCTCGGGTGCCCGCCCGGACCTACACGAATCTGTCATATGGGAGTCAGCAACTTAAGGCTTTGTCAGACTAATGATTAGAGCGCCCGGCGCCCTCTCACCTTGCGTATAATACGCACAGGTACGCGCCTGGCCCCGCACGGCTGGGCGGTGTACTAACAGCGTGCGGCCGTCGGCATGCGGAGGTGCCCGCAAGCGGCGGCGCCCGCATGCGGCGGTGCCCGCAAGCGGCAGCGCCCGCATGCGGCGGCGCCCGCATGCGGCGGCGCACAAGCGGCGGCGCCCGCATGCGGCAGCCCGCATGCGGCGCCGCCCGCAAGTGGCGGCGCGCATGCGGCAGCCCGCATGCGGGGCCGCCCGCAAGCGGCAGCCCGCATGCGGCAGCCCGCATGCGGCGCCGCCCGCAAGCGGCGGCGCCCGCATGCGGCAGTCCGCATGCGGTGCCGCGCGCAAGCGGCGGCGCCCGCATGCGGCAGCCCGCATGCGGCGCCGCCCGCAAGCGGCGGCGCGCATGCGGCAGCCCGCATGCGGGGCCGCCCGCAAGCGGCAGCCCGCATGCGGCAACCCGCATGCGGCGCCGCCCGCAAGCGGCGCCGCCCGCATGCGGCAGTCCGCATGCGGTGCCGCCGTGCGCGCCGGATTCCCGCGATGCCCTTGCCCCCTTCTTTTTCCTTTCTCCCCCCCCCCTCTCGTCCGCTCCAACCAAGAACGGGGTGAGAAGGCAAAACCCTAGCGTGCTCACCTCGGTTGTCGGAGGAAGAGGCGATCCGGTCCTGCGCGTTCGGCTACAAGGAATGTGAGGACGCCTCCTTCTCCTTCCTTGGTCTCGCCTCTTGGGTCCTCCGTGCAGTCGGTGAGGAAACAGAAGGATTTGGTTGGGAAATAGAAGGGTTGGGGAAATGGGGTTTCGTACGTAGGGGAATTGTGGGGAATACGGGTAGTTAAGGGGGAGTGTGGTGGTTTAAGGGGAGTGGGTAGTTAAAGGGAGTTACGGGTGGTTATGGGGGAATGGGTAGTTAGAGGGAGTGGGTAGTTATGGGAGTTACGGGTAGTGGGTAGGAGTGGGTAGTTAGGGGAGTTACGGGTAGTTAAGGGTAGTTAGAGGGGGTGGGTAGTTATTGGAGTTACAGGTAGTTAAGGGTAGTTAGAGGGGGTGGGTAGTTATGGGAGTTACGGTTTGTTTAAGGGGAGTTATACGACGGGGGGGAAAATAACGGGAACGGTTAAGTTGGTAAAAGGGAAAGAACCCAGTTCAAGTTAAAACGGGTCCAAATCAGGTGCGAACTAGAGTCCGGTCTGTCTAAATAACCCGCGTTAACCATCTGAGCCGTTAGCTACCTTCCGGAATTTATTCCGGGAGATTCCGGCGTCGGAATTCAGAACCGATTTCGCCGCCGCTCTCCGTTTCGCGAGTCCTATCAACTAAAAATAGCCGCGGGCCCCGACGGTCTGTCCGGAAACAGGGAATTAATCGATCACCCTCCAGCCCCCGAAACGAAATGCGGAGTAACGAAACCAAAAGTAGACCCTTAAAATATTTTAAACTAGCGGCTATTACACCACTCACCTCTTAAAACGAGTTTCGTCCTCGAAACTCAATCCTGATTTTCGGTAAAGAGATAAGGATAGCCCTCTCTCATCTTTGATTCTAGTTCCCATGTCGCTTCCCGCTCCTCGTGGTTGTTCCAGTGTACCTTCACATAGGGAATGTCTCGGTTTCGGAGCGTCTTGCTTTCTCTTGCTAGTATTCGCACAGGGGTTTCCTCGAAACTTAGGTCCTCCTTTAGTTCGAGTGTCGAGACGTCCAGCACATGCGACGGGTCGGGGAGGTATTTCTTGAGCATCGAAACGTGGAACACGTCATGAATCCGGTTGAGGTTCGGTGGTAGGGCAAGGCGGTAAGCCACTGGGCCGATCCGTTCCAGGATCTCGAATGGCCCCACGAACCGCGGGCTTAGCTTGCCTTTTAACCCGAATCGCTTGATTCCCCTGGACGGCGAGACCCGCAAAAACACGTGTTCTCCCACCTGGAACTCTAAATCGCGGCGTCTTCGATCCGCGTAGCTCTTTTGTCGACTCTGGGCAGTTAGTAAGCGCTGTCTGATGAGACGCACCTTCGCTTCTGTTTCTTCTACCAAGTCGGGTCCCAAGAGCTTTCGTTCTCCCAAATCGTCCCAACAGATCGGGGATCGGCAGCGTCTCCCGTATAAAGCTTCGTAGGGTGCCATCAGTATGCTGGCTTGGTGGCTATTGTTGTAAGCGAATTCTACCAGTGGTAGGTATCGCTCCCAACCGACTCCCCAATCGAGTACACAGGCCCGGAGCAGGTCTTCTAGTGTCTGTATCACTCGCTCCAACTGCCCGTCTGTCTGAGGGTGGAAGGCTGTGCTGAAGTGCAATTTTGTCCCCAAGGCTTGTTGCAGACTCTGCCAAAACTTCGAGACAAAACGCGTGTCTCTGTCTGATGTGATCGATGCCGGTACCCCATGCAGTCTCACTATCTCGCTGAGATAGACTTGAGCCAACCGCTCTCTGGTCCAGGTTGTGTGAATCGGCAGGAAGTGCGCTGACTTAGTCAGCCGGTCCACCACAACCCATATTGTGTCGTGTCCTTGTGGTGAACGTGGGAACCCGGTGACAAAGTCCATGGTGATATGATCCCACTTCCACTCCGGTACCGGTAAGGGTTGTAATTTTCCCCGCCGGTCGTTGATGTTCTGCCTTTATTTGTTGACACACCAGGCAATGAGCTACAAATTGGGTTACATCCCTCTTCATCTTGGGCCACCAGAAGGTCTGCTTGAGGTCCCTGTACATCTTTGTGCCTCCTGGATGCGCTGTATAAGGGCGCTGTGTGCTTCGGACAGAATTTCCTTCTTTAATTCCGGGGTATCCGGCACGCAAATCCGCCCGCGGAACCGTAGGGTATCATCGCTTTTTAATGAAAAGTCCCCTTCCTGATCCGGTGAGATCTTGTCTCTTACGAGCTGTAAGTGCGAGTCCGCCTGCTGTCCCTCTCGAATCTTTTCTAACAGTGTTGGCTTGACTACCAGAGTTAGAAGTTGCGCAACCGTGCCCGCTGACACTACTTCCAACCCTAGTCGAGAAAATTCTGCGATCAAGTCGCTCTGCTCAGTTATCGCACCTACCGATCCTCCCTCCAGTCGCCCCTTCCTGCTCAGAGCGTCTGCTACCACGTTTGCTTTCCCGGGGTGGTATTGGATCGTTAGGTCGTAATCCTTCAGTAATTCAAGCCACCGTCTCTGCCGCAGGTTTAGTTCCTTTTGTGTGAACAGGTATTTAAGACTTTGGTGATCTGAGAAGATGTTACAATGGACACCAAAGAGATAGTGTCTCCATAACTTCAGGACGAAGACCACTGCAGCCAGCTCTAGGTCGTGTGTTGGGTAGTTTCTTTCGTAGTCCTTTAGTTGCCTAGATGCATAGGCTATTACCTTCCCCTGCTGCATTAACACACCCCCAAGGCCGATTCTTGAAGCGTCGCAGTACACCTCATAGTCCTCACCGGGTGTTGGTTGTACAAGTATCGGTGCCTCGGTTAGCCTTCTTTTGAGTTCTTCAAAACTTTCCTGGCATTTGGCCGTCCATACAAACTTTTCTCCTTTCTTGGTCAACCGGTTTAGAGGGGTCGCAATCTTCGAGAAACCCTCGACAAAGCGTCTATAATACCCCGCCAGCCCCAGGAAACTGCGGATCTCCGTCACCGTTGTGGGCGGCTGCCAGTCTATCACCGATTCCACCTTCTTGGGGTCTACGGCGATTCCCTTTGCCGAGATCACATGCCCCAGGAATCCCACTTCGCGTAGCCAGAACTCACACTTTTTGAGTTTAGCGTACAGCTTCTGCTCCCTGAGGGTTTGAAGAATCGTTCGTAAGTGATCCTCGTGCTCCTCGTCGGTGGATGAGTAGATTAGTATATCATCGATGAAGACCACCACGAACCGATCTAAGAATGGTCTGAAGACCCGGTTCATCATGTCCATAAAGACTGCGGGGGCGTTCGTAAGTCCGAACGGCATGACCGTAACTCGTAATGGCCATACCGGGTCCGGAAAGCGGTCTTCGGAATGTCCTCGTTCCGAACCCGGAGCTGGTGGTAGCCAGACTGTAGATCAATTTTTGAAAAGACCGTCGCTCCTCGTAGTTGGTCGAAGAGGTCGTCGATTCTGGGCAGGGGGTACTTATTTTTCACCGTGACCTTGTTTATTCCTCTGTAATCGATACAGAGTCGCAGGCTCCCATCCTTCTTCCGTACGAAAAGCGCTGGTGCGCCCCAGGGTGACACACTCGGCCTGACAAACCCTTTGTCCAAGAGGTCTTCCGGCTGCGCTTTTAACTCCTTCAACTCCGCGAAGGCCATTCGGTAGGGTGCCTTCGTTATAGGTTGAGTACCTGGCAAGAGTTCAATAGGGAACACCACCTCCCTTTCAGGGGGTATCCCAGGCAGCTCCGTCGGAAAGACATCGGGAAAGTCCCTTACCACCGGGATGTCTGAAGGTGTCGTCGAGGGTCGAGTAACTAGATCTACCGATGCCAAAAAGGCTACACACCCACCCTCTATCAGACTCCTGGCTCGAGTCGCTGAGATGACTGCCGGGAAGGAGGTGCTTTTGCACGCTAGTACGCATTCTTAGGGGAAACTTGGTTCTTGTAGTTGTACCATCCGCTTATCGCAGTCGATAAGCACTTGGTACCTTGAGAGCCAGTACATGCCCAGAATAACGTCGTACTCCTTCAAGGGAATCACTATTAAATCCCAGGGCAAAATAGCCGCCCTAGCTTAATCGGCAAGTGGCTTCCAAATTAGAAGCCTCCAGCGTCCCACGAAAACCGTGCGTAAATAAATCACACAGATTCCCCTTTCCCCCACGTTCACATCACGTCCTACAACCTTACGTCCCACACATTTCATTTATTCGTAGTTAAGTGTGATATCTCGGTGGATGTTGGGTTGTCACTGTTGTGATTAAAGCAAAGTCTCTGATACCATCTTAATCTGTCACGCCCCGGGGGTTTTATTTTAGCGGAAACGATACTTCAAAGTACGCGTAAAGTGCGTACGAATTTTTTTGTTTAGAAACCTCCTTCCCCGGCGCGTGCCCAGACCCGCCACATATACAGATTCACTCGAAATTCGGGCAGAGTCTCCTCTGTATATGCACGGCGTCGCGGCTGCTACAATAGCCGAATATGAGCAATCATTTTCCCATTTAATCACAACAGTTCGAAGTAGTACGGTGCATGAAGACTAACAATACCCGTGGCCAATCAAGTTGAAAGGATAAACTCACAGTTTTGAAAGCAGGTCCACACGACCCAAGGTTTTTTTTGAAGACAGTTTGAAAAGATGCCATAAATCCACAGGTTTTGGAAAACAGTCCACACGACCCAGATTTTTTAAAAATAGTTTTCGAAGTTCTTTTCTTTCTAGTCATGTTGCTTTGAAAGCGGCCAAACGGGGACAATAACGGAAATAGTAGTGCATAAGTAGAAAGAAAGAATTCAACATCCACACGACCCCACAAGGGTATCGAGAACCACACATTAACCTACAGTTCTGAATGAAATGCAGAGAAGGTAAATAAAACAGCATACTCGGGCTCCCTCAGACCGACTGCTACCAACTCGGCCTCACCGTCGCCTACCTCTACCCCCTGGAGGTAACCTGTCACAGAGTGGGTAGTCAGCGACACTATCATCAAAATAGTACTAAAGCAGTAAGTAATACCAAGCCACAAAGTAATGCTAGCCGGAACAACCGCTCTACTCGTAATGGTAACTCGCAACCACCTGTACCACCGTCAGCACCTGTAACCCCGTACACCTGTAACACCTGACCGCGTCGGGATCCAATCCCGCGGTCTCACACCTGACTACATCGGGATCCAATCCCGGCAGTCCCACACCGTGACCGCGTCGGGATCCAATCCCGGCGGTCCTCACACCTGACTACATCGGGATCCAATCCCGGCAGTCCCATCGCTGCCTCGACCCCCCAGCGGTCAGGGGGCCCCCCACTACGGTGCACCGCTCGTGGGGTAACACGGTCAAAGACCGCCTTTCCGGAAAAGAGCACCCTTTGCGGTGGCCAAACCGCGGGTGCGCGTGTCGCAGCTCGAGCATAAGTAACCAGTACCAAGTAACCAAGTAACCAAGTATCCAAGTAACCATGTCACCATGTCACGGGGTAAGGTAGTACATCATAGAAACCATCAACGTTAGTACCGTTAATAATGAAAAGTCCCTGTCGGATTACCAACATAATACTCAGCCTCGACCGAAACCCACCTTGTTATCGCGCTCCTGACTGATGTAAGGTTCTCTCGCGTCTCGGTGCCCGCCCGGACCTACACGAATCTGTCATATGGGAGTCAGCAACTTAAGGCTTTGTCAGACTAATGATTAGAGCGCCCCGGCGCCTCTCACCTTGCGTATAATACGCACAGGTACGCGCCTGGCCCCGCACGGCTGGGCGGTGTACTAACAGCGTGCGCCGTCCGCATGCGGAGGTGCCCGCAAGCGGCGGCGCCCGCATGCGGCGGCGCCCGCATGCGGCGGCGCACAAGCGGCGGCGCCCGCATCGCGGCAGCCCGCATGCGGCGCCCGCCCGCAAGTGGCGGCGCGCATGCTGCAGTCCCGCATGCTGGGCCGGCGCCGCAAGCGGCAGCCCGCATGCGGCAGCCCGCATGCGGCGCCGCCCGCAAGCGGCGGCGCCCGCATGCGGCAGTCCGCATGCGGTGCCGCCCGCAAGCGGCGGCGCCCGCATGCGGCAGCCCGCATGCGTGCGCCGCCGCAAGTGGCGGCGCGCATGCGGCAGCCCGCATGCGGGGCCGCCCGCAAGCGGCAGCCCGCATGCGGCAGCCCGCATGCGGCGCCGCCCGCAAGCGGCGGCGCCCGCATGCGGCAGGTCCGCATGCGTGCCGCCGTGCGCAGCCGGATTCCCGCGATGCCCTGTGCCACCCTTCTTTTTCCTTTCTCCCCCCCCCCCTCTCGTCCGCTCCAACCAAGAACGGGGTGAGAAGGCAAAAACCCTAGCGTGCTCACCTCGGTTGTCGGAGGAAGAGGCGATCCGGTCCTGCGCGTTCGGCTACAAGGAATGTGAGGACGCCTCCTTCTCCTTCCTTGGTCTCGCCTCTTGGGTCCTCGTGCAGTCGGTGAGGAAACAGAAGGGATTTGGTTGGGGAAATAGAAGGTTGGGAAATGGGGTTTCGTACGTAGGGAATTGTGGGGAATACGGGTAGTTAAGGGGGAGTGTGGTGGTTTAAGGGGAGTGGGTAGTTAAAGGGAGTTACGGGTGGTTATGGGGGAATGGGTAGTTAGAGGGAGTGGGTAGTTATGGGAGTTACGGGTAGTGGGTAGGAGTGGGTAGTTAGGGGAGTTACGGGTAGTTAAGGGTAGTTAGAGGGGGTGGGTAGTTATTGGAGTTACAGGTAGTTAAGGGTAGTTAGAGGGGGTGGGTAGTTATGGGAGTTACGGTTTGTTTAAGGGGAGTTATACGACGGGGGGAAAATAACGGGAACGGTTAAGTTGGTAAAAGGGAAAGAACCCAGTTCAAGTTAAAAGGGTCCAAATCAGGTGCGAACTAGAGTCCGGTCTGTCTAAATAACCCGCGTTAACCATCTGAGCCGTTAGCTACCTTCCGGAATTTATTCCGGGAGATTCCGGCGTCGGAATTCAGAACCGATTTCGCCGCCGCTCTCCGTTTCGCGAGTCCTATCAACTAAAATAGCCGCGGGCCCCGACGGTCTGTCCGGAAACAGGGAATTAATCGATCACCCTCCAGCCCCCGAAACGAAATGCGGAGATAACGAAACCAAAAGTAGACCCTTAAATATTTTAAACTAGCGGCTATTACAGAACGGCTAGTGGAACCCGCGCGTGTTCCCCTCAGTAGGTCCTCGAAGAAGTTTTTTCTATGGTGTCTACCCATTTCTCGCTCGACCCCCTAGATCGGTCGTCTCTCCCCAAAAGTGGGAGGGTCATGCTTCTTGAACCTAGTCAAATTCGTCCTGACCCATTCTCCCGTCGTTCGTGCTCCGTAATCCCTCTACAGCGGCGGACCCCCCGAGAGTAGGGTCGTCCCTGCCTCCCCTGCTGTCGCCCCCCACCACGGGCCCCGGGTCTTCGGAGTAGGTACATCCCTTGGGGATGGGGGCTGTTCCGTCGTCGTGCCACCCGTCCCTTGCGGTCCCGTAGTGGGTGCGGTGGCTTTGGGCGGAGGGGTCGGATCGCGCTCGGCTGGCGCGGTTGTCTGTTGCTGCGTCAGGTGACGACCCGCTCCGTCAGCGTCGCTAATTGCCCGGCCATTTCCCGCAGTTGTTGTCGGAGGAGCTGGTTTTCTGCGGTGGTCGGGGTCACTCTGTCCGCGTCCGCATTCTCGGTGGACGATCTAGTCCGGGCCATCGTCCGCTATAGACAAAGAAACACGTTAACCCTAAGGTTATAACCCTAACACCCTGTCTTACGATTACACCTACATTACGTTCCCCTTTTCCCCTTCGTACTCACGTACTACGCACCTATACCTTGGTTATCTCATGTCTAATTTGCTTGTGGTACCCACCACTTGATGTGGATCACGTCTAATATGGTTATGGTTGTTTTTTGCTCTGATCCCATTTAATCTGTCACGCCCCCCGGGGTTTTTGGGTCTATCAAAGCGGAAATTCGTGTGATCTTTTTTTTTTTCTGACGAGTACATTAAACCTCACCCCGGTGCGTGCCAGACCGCCACATACACAAAATTCTCCCTGTCCGCGGACAGAGTCTCCTTTGTATATGCACGGCGTCTCATTTACAACACATACAACATCATCAACCATCAACCTACAATAGACATTCAACATCAAGCGGAATATTAAAGCGGCATCAATGTTTAGAAAGGATAAAGCCAGAATTGCAAAACCCGTGCCCACACGGCACTTCGTTTTGAGAAAACCCTTTTTTCGAATCATTTGGTTTATCATGAAAACATGCCGCATAAGACATCATCAGAAGAACAAACTATAAAGTACAACTCATCCACAGTGCCAAGTATACATATCCACGAATATTTCTACTCACAAGAAATTAACTACCATGCGTAAAAGAGATGAGATAATGATAAAACCAAGCGTTCTGACTACGGTCCTCGCGACGCAGTCTCAATAATCTCCCGGGTAACGCCCCTCGTAGCGCCTGTCACGGAGTGGGTAAAGTCAGTGACAAACAAATAGATGTCTAACAACAATAGGAATAAGGAGCAAACCGGAAACACCGTACCCTTTTCGCTAAAAACCCTGCACATTTAAGCTGGGCCCGACCCCAGATTTATCAATTTAATTGGGCACCAACCCCAAATATTTATCGGAGAGACCAAAGTCTCCCCTCGTGCGCAAGCACTCCTTTGATGCATTTAACCCCTTCCACAGTGCTGGTGGCTATTCCCAGCGGGCACGAAGGGTCCTCACGGCTCCCACCCCTTTGTGAGGAACACGGGTCATACAAGACCTCTCGGAAAAGTACACCCATGCGAGGCCAACCGCCTGTGTACTGCAGCATCCCAAACGGTTTTTGCCGAGATCGGCGTGTCATGAACATTGCGACCGCAGCCGGCTTCAATTGTTAGATAATAACACAATTATGCGAACGGTTAACTGTCTATCTACTTTGTTAGATAAATTGAGAGCACTTTAATGACGATAGATCACTTACTGCACTGGTTGTATTTAACAGCAACCTACCCACCTATTTGGAGAGAGATCGGAACACTCTAATCTTTCGCGCACCCCCGCTGGCGCTCTGACCTAAAAGAAAGTCCGCAAG
>CM055067.1:8960565-9006280 GCA_029204045.2 Tillandsia leiboldiana | reverse complement strand
ATGCTGGCTGGTGGCATTGTTGTAAGCTAATCTACAGTGTAGGTATCGCTCCCACCCGACTCCAATCGAGTACACAGGGCCCGAGCAGGTCTTCTAGTGTCCTGTATCACTCGCTCCAACGCCCGCTGTCTGAGGGTGAAAGGCTGTGCTGAAGTGCAATTTTTGTCCCCAAGGCTTGTTGCAGACTCTGCCAAAACTTCGAGACAAACGCGTGTCTCTGTCTGATGTGATCGAGTGCCGGTACCCCATGCAGTCTCACTATCTCGCTGAGATAGACTTGAGCCAACCGCTCTCTGGTCCAGTTGTGTGAATCGGCAGGAAGTGCGCTGACTTAGTCAGCCTGTCACCACAACCCTATTGTGTCGTGTCCTTGTGGTGAACGTGGGAACCCGGTGACAAAGTCCATGGTGATATGATCCCACTTCCACTCCGGTACCGGTAAGGGTTGTAAATTTTCCCGCCGGTCGTTGATGTTCCGCCTTTATTTGTTGACACACCAGGCAATGAGCTACAAATTGGGTTACATCCCTCTTCATCTTGGGCCACCAGAAGGTCTGCTTGAGGTCCCTGTACATCTTTGTGCCCTCCTGGATGCGCTGTATAAGGGGCGCTGTGTGCTTCGGACAGAATTTCCTTCTTTATATTTCCGGGGTATCCGGCACGCAAATCCGCCCGCGGAACCGTAGGGTATCATCGCTTTTTAATGAAAAGTCCCTTCCTGATCCGGTGAGATCTTGTCTCTTACTAGCTGTAAGTGCGAGTCCGCCTGCTGTCCCCTCGCGAATCTTTTCTAACAGTGTTGGCTTGACTACCAGAGTTAGAAGTTGCGCAACCGTGCCCGCTGCACTACTTCCAACCCTAGTCGAGAAAATTCTGCGATCAAGTCGCTCTGCTCTTATTCGCACCTACCGATCCTCCCCTCCAGTCGCCCCTTCCTGCTCAGAGCGTCTGCTACCACGTTTGCTTTCCCGGGGTGGTATTGGATCGTTAGGTCGTAATCCTTCAGTAATTCAAGCCACCGTCTCTGCCGCAGGTTTAGTTCCTTTTGTGTGAACAGGTATTTAAGACTTTGGTGATCTGAGAAGATGTTACAATGGACACCAAAGAGATAGTGTCTCCATAACTTCAGGACGAAGACCACTCAGCCAGCTCTAGGTCGTGTGTTGGGTAGTTTTCTTTCGTAGTCCTTTAGTTGCCTAGATGCATAGGCTATTACCTTCCCTGCTGCTTAACACACCCCCAAGGCCGATTCTTGAAGCGTCGCAGTACACCTCATAGTCCTCACCGGGTGTTGGTTGTACAAGTATCGGTGCCTCGGTTAGCCTTCTTTTGAGTTCTTCAAAACTTTCCTGGCATTTGGCCGTCCATACAAACTTTTCTCCTTTCTTGGTCAACCGGTTTAGAGGGGTCGCAATCTTCGAGAAACCCTCGACAAAGCGTCTATAATACCCCCCAGCCCCAGGAAACTGCGGATCTCCGTCACCGTTGTGGGCGGCTGCCAGTCTATCACCGATTCCACCTTCTTGGGGTCTACGGCGATTCCCTTTGCCGAGATCACATGCCCCAGGAATCCCACTTCGCGTAGCCAGAACTCACACTTTTTGAGTTTAGCGTACAGCTTCTGCTCCCTGAGGGTTTGAAGAATCGTTCGTAAGTGATCCTCGTGCTCCTCGTCGGTGGATGAGTAGATTAGTATATCATCGATGAAGACCACCACGAACCGATCTAAGAATGGTCTGAAGACCCGGTTCATCATGTCCATAAAGACTGCGGGGGCGTTCGTAAGTCCGAACGGCATGACCGTAACTCGTAATGGCCATACCGGGTCCGGAAGCGGTCTTCGGAATGTCCTCGTTCCGAACCCGGAGCTGGTGGTAGCCAGACTGTAGATCAATTTTTGAAAAGACCGTCGCTCCTCGTAGTTGGTCGAAGAGGTCGTCGATTCTGGGCAGGGGTACTTATTTTTCACCGTGACCTTGTTTATTCCTCTGTAATCGATACAGAGTCGCAGGCTCCCATCCTTCTTCCGTACGAAAAGCGCTGGTGCGCCCCAGGGTGACACACTCGGCCTGACAAACCCTTTGTCCAAGAGGTCTTCCAGCTGCGCTTTTAACTCCTTCAACTCCGCGAAGGCCATTCGGTAGGGTGCCTTCGTTATAGGTTGAGTACCTGGCAAGAGTTCAATAGGGAACACCACCTCCCTTTCAGGGGGTATCCCAGGCAGCTCCGTCGGAAAGACATCGGGAAAGTCCCTTCACCACCGGGATGTCTGAAGGTGTCGTCGAGGGTCGAGTAACTCATCTACCGATGCCAAAAAGGCTACACACCCCCCTCTATCAGACTCCTGGCTCGAGTCGCTGATTGACTGCCGGGAAGGAGGTGCTTTTGCACGCTAGGTACGCATTCTTAGGGAAACTTGGTTCTTGTAGTTGTACCATCCGCTTATCGCAGTCGATAAGCACTTGGTACCTTGAGAGCCAGTACATGCCCAGAATAACGTCGTACTCCTTCAAGGGAATCACTATTAAATCCCAAGGGCAAAATAGCCGCCCTAGCTAATCGGGCAAGTGGCTTCCAAATTAGAAGCCTCCAGCGTCCCACGAAAACCGTGCGTAAATAATCACCACAGATCCCTTTCCCCCACGTTCACTCACGTCCTACAACCTTACGTCCCACACATTTCATTTATTCGTAGTTAAGTGTGATATCTCGGTGGATGTTGGGTTGTCACTGTTGTGATTAAAGCAAAGTCTCTGATACCATCTTAATCTGTCACGCCCCGGGGGTTTTATTTTAGCGGAAACGATACTTCAAAGTACGCGTAAAGTGCGTACGATTTTTTTGTTTAGAAACCTCCTTCCCCGGCGCGTGCCCAGACCCGCCACATATACAGATTCACTCGAAATTCGGGCAGAGTCTCCTCTGTATATGCACGGCGTCGCGGCTGCTACAATAGCCGATTATGAGCAATCATTTTCCCATTTAATCACAACAGTTCGAAGTAGTACGGTGCATGAAGACTAAACAATACCCGTGGCCAATCAAGTTGAAAGGATAAACTCACAGTTTTGAAAGCAGGTCCACACGACCCAAGGTTTTTTTTGAAGACAGTTTGAAAAGATGCCATAAATCCACAGGTTTTGGAAAACAGGTCCACACGACCCAGTTTTTTAAAAATAGTTTTCGAAGTTCTTTTCTTTTCTAGTCATGTTGCTTTGAAAGCGGCCAAACGGGACAATAACGAAATAGTAGTGCATAAGTAGAAAGAAAGAATTCAACATCCACACGACCCCACAAGGGTATCGAGAACCACACATTACCTACAGTTCTGAATGAATGCAGAGAAGGTAAATAAAACAGCATACTAGGGCTCCCTCAGACCGACTGCTACCAACTCGGCCTCACCGTCGCCTACCTCTACCCCCTGGAGGTACCTGTCACAGAGTGGGTAGTCAGCGACACTATCATCAAAATAGTACTAAAGTAAAGTAATACCAAGCCACAAAGTAATGCTAGCCGGAACAACCGCTCTACTCGTAATGGTAACTCGCAACCACCTGTACCACCTGTAGCACCTGTAACCCCGGTAACACCTGTAACACCTGACCGCGTCGGGATCCAATCCCGGCGGTCTCACACCTGACTACATCGGGATCCAATCCCGGCAGTCCCACACCTGACCGCGTCGGATCCAATCCGGCGGTCTCACACCTGACTACATCGGGATCCAATCCCGGCAAGTCCCATCGCTGCCTCAGACCCCCAGCGGTCAGGGCCCCCCACTACGTCACCCTCGTGGGGTAACACGGGTCAAAGACCGCCTTTCCGGGAAAAGAGCACCCTTTGCGGTGGCCAAACCGCGGGTGCGCGTGTCGCAGCTCGAGCATAAGTAACCAGTAACCAAGTAACCAAGTAACCAAGTATCCAAGTACCATGTCACCATGTCACGGGGTAAGGTAGTACATCATAGAAACCATCAACGTTAGTACCGTTAAATAATGAAAAGTCCTGTCGGATTACCAACATAATACTCAGCCTCGACCGTAAACCCACCTTGTTATCGCGCTCCTGACTGATGTAAGGTTCTCTCGCGTCTCGGGTTGCCCGCCCGGACCTACACGAATCTGTCATAGTGGAGTCAGCAACTTAAGGCTTTGTCAGACTAATGATTAGAGCGCCCGGCGCCCTCTCACCTTGCGTATAATACGCACAGGTACGCGCCTGGCCCGCACGGCTGGGCGGTGTACTAACAGCGTGCGGCCGTCCGCATGCGGAGGTGCCCGCAAGCGGCGGCGCCCGCATGCGGCGGCGCCCGCATGCGGCGGCGCACAAGCGGCGGCGCCCGCATGCGGCAGCCCGCATGCGGCGCCGCCCGCAAGTGGCGGCGCGCATGCGGCAGCCCGCATGCGGGGCCGCCCGCAAGCGGCAGCCCGCATGCGGCAGCCCGCATGCGGCGCCGCCCGGCAAGCGCGGCGCCCGCATGCGGCAGTCCGCATGCGGTGCCGCCGCAAGCGGCGGCGCCCGCATGCGGCAGCCCGCATGCGGCGCCGCCCGCAAGTGGCGGCGCGCATTGCGGCAGCCCGCATGCGGGGGGCCGCCCGCAAGCGGCAGCCCGCATGCGGCAGCCCGCATGCGGCGCCGCCCGCAAGCGGCGGCAGCCCGCATGCGGCAGTCCGCATGCGGTGCCGCCGTGCGCGCCGGATTCCCGCGATGCCCTTGCCCCCTTCTTTTTCCTTTCTCCCCCCCCCCTCTCGTCCGCTCCAACCAAGAACGGGGGTGAGAAGGCAAAACCCTAGCGTGCTCACCTCGGTTGTCGGAGGAAGAGGCGATCCGGTCCTGCGCGTTCGGCTACAAGGAATGTGAGGACGCCTCCTTCTCCTTCCTTGGTCTCGCCTCTTGGGTCCTCCGTGCAGTCGGTGAGGAAACAGAAGGATTTGGTTGGGAAATAGAAGGGTTGGGGAAATGGGGTTTCGTACGTAGGGGAATTGTGGGGAATACGGGTAGTTAAGGGGGAGTGTGGTGGTTTAAGGGGAGTGGGTAGTTAAGGGGAGTTACGGGTGGTTATGGGGGAAATGGGTAGTTAGAGGGAGTGGGTAGTTATGGGGAGTTACGGGTAGTGGGTAGGAGGTGGGTAGTTAGGGGAGTTACGGGTAGTTAAGGTAGTTAGAGGGGGTGGGTAGTTATTGGAGTTACAGGTAGTTAAGGGTAGTTAGAGGGGGTGGGTAGTTATGGGAGTTACGGTTTGTTTAAGGGGAGTTATACGACGGGGGGGAAAATAACGGGAACGGTTAAGTTGGTAAAAGGGAAAGAACCCAGTTCAAGTTAAAACGGGTCCAAATCAGGTGCGAACTAGAGTCCGGTCTGTCTAAATAACCCGCGTTAACCATCTGAGCCGTTAGCTACCTTCCGGAATTTATTCCGGGAGATTCCGGCGTCGGAATTCAGAACCGATTTCGCCGCCGCTCTCCGTTCGCGAGTCCTATCAACTAAAAATAGCCGCGGGCCCCGACGGTCTGTCCGGAAACAGGGAATTAATCGATCACCCTCCAGCCCCCGAAACGAAATGCGGAGATAACGAAACCAAAAGTAGACCCTTAAAATATTTTAAACTAGCGGCTATTACAGAACGGCTAGTGGAACCCGCTCGTGTTCCTCCATCAGTAGGTCCTCGAAGAGTTTTTCTATGGTGTCTACCCATTTCTCGACGACCCATAGATCGGTCGTCTCTCCCTCAAAAGTGGGAGGGTCATGCTTCTTGAACCTAGTCAAATTCGTCCTGACCCATTCTCGCGTCGTTCGTTGCTCCGTAATCCCTCCTACAGCGGCGGACCCCCCGAGAGTAGGGGTCGTCCCTGCCTCCCTGCTGTCGCCCCCACCACGGGCCCCGTGGTCTTCGGAGTAGGTACATCCCTTGGGGATGGGGGCTGTTCCGTCGTCGTGCCACCCGTCCCTTGCGGTCCCGTAGTGGGTGCGGTGGCTTTGGGCGGAGGGGTCGGATCGCGCTCGGCTGGCGCGGTTGTCTGTTGCTGCGTCAGGTGACGAACCCGCTCCGTCAGCGTCGCTAATTGCCCGGCCATTTCCCGCAGTTGTTGTCGGAGGAGCTGGTTTTCTGCGGTGGTCGGGGTCACTCTGTCCGCGTCCGCATTCTCGGTGGACGATCTAGTCCGGGCCATCGTCCGCTATAGACAAAGAACCACGTTAACCCTAAGGTTATAACCCTAACACCCTGTCTTACGATTACACCTACATTACGTTCCCCTTTTCCCCGTACTCTCACGTACTACGCACCTATACCTTGGTTATCTCATGTCTAATTTGCTTGTGGTACCCACCACTCTGGATGTGGATCACGTCTAATATGGTTATGGTTGTTTTTTGCTCTGATACCATTTAATCTGTCACGCCCCCGGGGGTTTTTGGGTCTATCAAAGCGGAAATTCGTGTGTATCTTTTTTTTTTCTGAACGAGGTACATTAAACCTCATCCCCGGTGCGTGCCAGACCGCCACATACACAAAATTCTCCCTGTCCGCGGACAGAGTCTCCTTTGTATATGCACGGCGTCTCATTTACAACAACATACAACAATCATCAACCATCAACCATACAATAGACATTCAACATCAAGCGGAATATTAAAGCGGCATCAATGTTTAGAAAGGATAAAGCCAGCAATTGCAAAACCCGTGCCCACACGGCACTTCGTTTTGAGAAAACCCTTTTCGAAATCATTTGGTTTATCATGAAAACATGCCGCATAAGAAACATCATCAGAAGAACCAAACTATAAAAGTACAACTCATCCACAGTGCCAAGTAATACATATCCACGAATATTTCTACTCACAAGAAAATTAACTAACATGCGTAAAAGAGATGAGATAATGATAATAACCAAGCGTTCTGACTACGGTCCTCGCGACGCAGTCTCAATAATCTCCCGGGTAACGCCCCTCGTAGCGCCTGTCACGGAGTGGGTAAAGTCAGTGACAAACAAAGTAGATGTCTAACAACAATAAGGAATAAGGAGCAAACCGGAAACACCGTAACCATTTCGCTAAAAACCCTGCACATATTAAGCTGGGCCCCGACCCCAGATTTATCAATTTAATTGGGCACCAACCCCAGAATATTTATCGGAGAGACCAAAGTCTCCCCTCGTGCGCAAGCACTCCTTTGATGCATTTAACCCCTTCCACAGTGCTGGTGTGCTATTCCCAGCGGGCACGAAGGGGTCCTCACGGCTCCCACCCCTTTGTGAGGAACACGGGTCATACAAGACCACTCTTCCGGAAAAGTACACCCATGCGGAGGCCAATCCGCCTGTGTACGTGCAGCATCCCAAAACGGTTTTTGCCGAGATCGGCGTGTCATGAACATTGCGACCGCAGCCGCTTCAATTGTTAGATAATAACACAATTATGCGAAAGGTTAAACTGTCTATCTACTTTGTTAGATAAATTGAGAGCACTTTAATGACGATAGATGCACTTACTGCACTGGTTGTATTTACAGCAACCGTACCCACCTATTTGGAGAGAGATCGGAACACTCGAATCTTTCGCGCACCCCCGCTGCGCGTCTGGACCTAAAGAAAGTCCGCAAGGATAACTATAGTTAAAAGCGTGTACTTACATCCGAAAACATAAGACCCAATTTACTCCTTTGTTTTTGATGGAAAAGTCCAACATTGTCCGGTTGACGAAACGGAATTCCCGAGCCGCCCTCGCCGTCTGCCGGAGCCCCGCGCGGTTCAGAACCGCGCGGCGTATCTCCGCGGACGATGCCCTCGCGGCGCGGTGCCCCGCGCGGGTTGCCTGCGCCGGTGTGGCCCGGCACGGCACCCGCGCGGTTGCGGGTCCGTGCGGGTGCCGCCCGCGCGGTAGCCGCGCGGCGCCCGCGCGGTGCCCGCACGGGTGCGGGCCCGCGGGGGGGCCGCCCGCGCGGCAGCCGCGCGGCGCCCGCGCGGTGCCCGCACGGGTGCGGGCCCGCGCGGGTGCCTCCCGCGCGGCGGCCGCGCGGCGCCCGCGCGGTGCCCGCATGGATGCGGGCCCGCGCGGGGGCGCCCGCGCGGCAGCCGTGCGGCGCCCGCGCGGTGCCCGCACGGTGCCCGCACGCGCGGGTGCCTCCCGCGCGGCGGCCCGCGCGGCGCCCGCATGGATGCGGGCCCGCGTGGGGGCCGCCCGCGCGGTGCCCGCATGGATGCGGGCCCGCGCGGGGGCCGCCCGCGCGGCAGCCGTGCGGCGCCCGCGCGGTGCCCGCATGGATGCGGGCCCGCACGGGGGCCGCCCGCGCGGCAGCCGCACGGCGCCCGCGCGGTGCCCGCAAGATTGCGGGCCCGCGCGGGTGCCTCCCGTGCGGCAGCCGCGCGGCGTCCGCGCGGTACTCGCATGGTTGCGGGTCCGCGCGGTGGCCGCGCGGCGCCCGTGCGGTGCCGTCCGTGACCCTCCTCCGCGCGATGCCCTAGCGGCATCGCGCGCCTCCGCCGTCCCGCTAGGGCATCGCGCGCCTCCGCCGTCCGTTCCGCGCCTTTTCAAGGAGACGACGTCGGCGACGGTGACGGATATGACGGAGAAAGCAAGAGACCAAGAACTCAACGAAAAAGACAACGAACAAAATCCCAAATAATTTAAATAAATTATTTTACTAACCGAAGATCGACGGAAAGGTTGTCCGGTCGTGTTCTTGTCTTCGGTTCGGCGTCCGGGAAGATCGGGCTCCTTCTCTTTCTCCTTTCCCTTTCTTCCGGCTAGGGTTTCGTCTTTTCCTTTTTTTTTCCCTTCTCTCCGATTAGGGTTTTTATTTTCTTTTCTTTTCCTTTCCGATATTCGGGATCTCTTATATAGTCGTACTTTACCTTTAATTAATTCCTCTTTAATTCGTACGTAAGAGAATTAATTAATTTTCCGTCTGGGATAATTAATTAACTAATTAATTATCCCCCACGAGATAAACCACCTTATCTCTAACGGGTGCAAGATATTTAGCACGGATTCCGATGCACGACTAATTACTGTATCACTTTGAATCCCGTTCAGGGGGTTCCCGATATCGGATTTCAGATCCGATCGCGCCGTCGGCTTTCTTTTTCCGCGCACAATCGCGAAAAAATACTAGCGTCCCACAATGGCCAACTTCAAGAATTGAATAATTCTATTTCACTATAAGGCTTAAATGACTACACGTAAGTCAAAAGTACCCCGAAAGACCGGATCACTACAGCGCGCCAGACCCGCCACATATACAAATTCACTCCCCAAACGGACGGAGTCTCCTTTGTATATGTACGGCATTTCGAACACGTCTAGTACTTTAACCATGCAATCATTGAGCAATCAGAAGGAGAGATCACACTTAACCATATAATCATAATCACCACATCGCAATGAAAGGATAAATCCATAGGTTTGAAAGACGGTGTCCATACGACACCCGATTTTACAAAACGTTTTCGCAATCTCTTTTAAGCGGCAACATAGCTTGAAAGGATAAATCCACGGGTTTAGAAATCAGTGCCCACACGACACTTGGTTTGAAAACACTTTCGAAACCATTTTGATATTTGAAAACAAGCCGCATACATAAGTCTCAACAAGCACAGATATAAGATGTTGTCCCTAAGCTAAGATCTCAACCCAACATCCACAATAATCCACTAACGAGCAATCACAAGATTACTAACCAAGAACAATAAAAGATAACCGCAAAACTGAAAGTTCATTAGCCTCAACGGCTAAGGTCCTCTAAACGCTGCCTCACCGTCGTCCCGGTTCCCACCCCTGCTCGGACCTGTCACAGTGTGGGTAGTCAGTGACTGATAAAGTAGATGATAAATAAGTAAATGCTATAAAACTGTAATGAACAAACCGATACACCAGAGCATTCCACTTCCCCCTCATGAATCGCTAAATCCCCTGTCACAAACACGCTGGGCCCCTACCCCAGATACTGTGCTCAATCTTTGGTGCCTCCAACCCCTCTACTGCCCAAGAAGCAGTCGCCTCACCGTGAGGGTCCCCATCATCCCTAGTCGTGGGGTACACAGGTAATCGTATCATCTTTCAGAAAAAATACACCCTGTGCGGTGGCGAGACCGCCGGTGTGCATGTAAGCAATTATGAGCATGTATGCCGAAACTGGCATGTAATACAGCACCGCGACCTCAGTCGCCTCAGTTAGAAATAAAACGGGAATCTCATGCAATGGGGTTAGACAATTTACCAAAAATATCTACTTTAATTTCACGAAATACACGGGAACGACTATACATCGAAAATACCAAAAAGTACCCACCTCGAAATGTGCTGTCTGGAACACCTAAGACCGAAACACGCTCCAATCGGCACTCGGACCTAAGAAAGTCCCCAAAAGAACCACGGTCAGAACTGAAATGTATTCTATAAAGAAATGGAGTCCAAAACCCAAGAGTACGACAAAAGACCCGACACGGCGGCGGCAACGACGCGCGACGGACGACGCGACGGCGCGCGATGGTCGACGCGGCCGCGGTCTCTTCCACCGCGTTGTTGCATGTCGTGCGGCCGCGTGGGCACCGGCCCCGCGCGGCACCGCATGCAGCTCAGCCGCGCGGGCACCAGCCCGGCGCGGTGCCGCATGCGGCACGGCCGCGCGGGCACCAACCCAGCGCGGCACCTCCAGTGGTTCGACCGCGCGGGCGCTAGCCCCCGCGCGGTGCCTGCCCGTGGCGTGCCCGCGCAGGCGCCTGCCCCGTGCGGCGCTGCGGGCAGCCCGACCGCGCGGGCTTGCCCTGCACGGAGCTGCCTGTAGCGCGGGCGCGGGCGCCTGCCCCGCGCGGCGCTGCGGGCAGCCCGAACGCACGGGCTTGCCCCGCGCGGTGCTGCCTGCAGCACAGGCGCGGGTGCCTGCCCCGCGCGGCGCTCCGGGAAGTCCGACCGCACGGGCTTTGTCCCGCGCGGCGCCGCCGGCAGCGCGGGCGGGGCTTTGCCCCGCGCGGCGCCGACCGGGGTGCGGCGGCAGTCCCGAGATAGCGGCGGCGGCGACTAAATGAAAACCGTGAAAACCCCAAAAAAAACAACGGAAAAAGAGCATCGCTTACCACGATTTCGTCGGAGAAGGCGATCCGTTCACGCTCCCGGCTTCGGCACGTTGATCGAGAACGATCGGGTCCCTCCGCTCTGTCCTTCTTTCTTGCTTTTCTCCTCCGATTACGGTTTTCCCTCCCTCTTTCTTTCTCTTCTCTCCGGCTAGGGTTTTTTCTTCTCTTTTCTTTTCGGGAAGAATGATTTTTCTCTTCATACGTACCGAAAAATCCACATCCGGGTCTTTAAAAATTAATTAATAATTATTTAATCATAAGAGATAATTACTTATCTCCTCGGAAAGCTTGCCTGATCTTTTGCACGGATTTCGATGCACACTACGGTTACCGCGATCCTAAGAACCCCTTTCCGGGGGATCCATAAATCGGAACTCGGATCCGGTCGCACCGCCGTTCATCATTTTTCGAGCTCTATCACAGAAAAATACTCGCACCGTATGATTATCAACTTAAGAAAACCCGTTAATTCGGTTTCCTCTAACCTGTACTTTATTAGCAGGAGGGTAAAATGTTATACAAAAAGTTGTGATATTACAGGTCGACGGTGGTCCCGGCTGTGGAGTATCTCCAGCCAGTGTGTTTTGTGCCACGAGTTGGTTGAGTTCGTTAGTGTCTCGAGATTCGTGAGAGCTGGTTAGCTGAGTCGTTGAGAGTACTTCGACCGTCGTGCGAGATGCTTGAGGACCTTGAGTCCTTCCGTTCTGAGAGTGAGCGTGGATTTTGATTATACCCTGCAGGAGCCACCTTGAGCTCGACAGAGATGCGCGGATATATTTCCTCGGTGGGGTCGCGCCCCTCGAGTGCCACTCTGGAGCAGAGCCTGTTACTTTACTATTGCCACTCCGGAGCAAAGCTTGTTACTTGCTATCGCGACTTGTCGATGCAGTCCCTCTGGCTGGGCCAGTTTTGGCAGTCACAAACGCCCTACATAAGTCCAGTCCTCCATAGATGTAATGATAGTAGGTAGGCGCAGGCTTGACTGGACCCTATGAGGTAGCCAGTTCGATTGGGTTGATTGAGCACCTTGGGTGCGAGTGGTTGCGTATCTTTTCATCTGTATCACCCATTGAGCATTTAGATAGAGGCATGGTAGCTGTAGAGTATCTCCAGCCTTTCTTGTTCAGTTTTTACTGCATTGTTATCCTATTCCTCTAGTAGACTTAGTGGGCAGACTGTCGAGCTTGGTGGCGGTACCCACTGCGAACTATGTGTTGATGTAGTTCTCACACCCGTTGGGGAGTTCTCCCCCTCCTTTTTCTTTCCTCTCCTTTATTTTGCAGAGTCATCTGCGGGAGATGCTGATTCTGCTGTTGCTGTTCGAGGCGAGGGAGTCGCGAGCTTGATCCCTACCTGTCCTTGGAGAGTAGCTGTACCCCCACTTTGGAGATTGTAGTACAATTAGTAGATTATTTTATTTTCACTTTTGAGAGACTGATGTATTGTGAGGATCTGACTTGTACTGAGAACCTGTACACCGATATATTATTATTTTAGTTTTTCTCCCTGTTGGAGTTCTGGATTGTTGTATCAAAGGATATTGAATGATGATCATTTTTGGGAGATGGATATTATATCATTATTTCCAGTTGTATAGTATTGGATTTGAGTTTTTACAGCATTTTATTTTATAGCTCTGATATATGTTTAGCTGTAGATTTTTCTTGCAGGCTGGACCTTTCGCCTATGCGGGGTTTTCATATAGATGGCGGATCTGTTGGCGAGCCCGGGTCACAGTTTCGACCCTGGGGCGTGACAGCATGCCCTATGGGTGGAGCGAAGTGCCGTAGTTTTGGGAGAGAGGACTATGACGACGAGGCAGGAGTCTGATAGGAAGAGGCCTGCTGATAGTGAGGTTAGACCGTCCAGTGTTAGGGGACCGCCAACACCATCGCGTTTGCATTTGCAGGATAGGGGGTCCTTCGCAGGATAGAGCCCAGGAGGATCGGGACAGAATCAGCAGCAGTGGCAGTAGGGATCGAGGGGATATGTGATTTGCGGTGGACCACACTTCCCTCACCAGTGTGCTCAGCGTGGGGGGAGATGCTTTCGTTGCGGTCAAATGGGGCACAGATGGTCGGATTTCCTCCGAGGAGGGGTTTTGGGCTTCTGTGTTTTGAGGTCGTGGCCTCTCAGATTGGGTTAGATTGGGTTAGTGTGCTTGAGTTGTGGGTGTTATTTGAGTTTCAAGAACGAAGCCTTTTGTAGGGGAAAAGAACGTAAGATACTGGACATTTATAAATAGCAAAGTTACAGTGTGGTGGGTCAGTCAGCAAGTGGGTTGAGTGCTGGGCTGGGTTGGGATTTTTTTAGCGTAAAATTGGCACGAAAAATAGAGGCGAATTTGGACTGTTACTGTCGAAATGAGGTTTTTGGGTGCAGATTCGGGCGCTCGAACCCACTCGTAAGCCACCCGAATAGTGGGTAGGAGTTGTGATGGATGATGGCTCGGCGACCCAGGCGCCAGCCACGTGGCGTCGCCTGGTTAGGCATGAGCGCCCGGGGAAGCGGTAGCGACACGCGATACGACGTGACACGGGCACTGACGCGGCAGGACGCGTGGTGGCTCTAGGTTGGTTGCAGGCGCGCGAGTGGGCGCCTGAAGCACCCATTATGGCGGCTTGAATTGTTCAGGCCGCCTCTCTACTGTTTGGGCCACCCGAGTGGTCCAGTTTTGGGCTCTCGAATGTGGATTTCGGGTGCCCAAATATCCTCTTTCGACTATTTAAGCACGAGCCCACCTCTTTTTCTTCTTTTTCTTCCTTCTTGCTCACGTCCGTGAACATTTAGAGAGAGAAACATAGAGCGATGGAGAGGGGGAGGGGGAGGAAGACAGTGATCGTGCGGGGAGTGTCGTGGAGTGCGCTGATCGTTCTGAGTGGTTAAGCACGGATCCGTGCTTGTGAGATCTTACGACGTGTCAATTTTAGGGGAGGTCTTATTTTTTTTATTATTTATTTGTGCTTTTGGAGGTAGACTTTGTTGTTATAGGTTTAGCCCGTTAGTGCTTTTGGATTTGAGTTTTGTGTCATTTTGCGTTTGCCTGTTAGGGTCGAGACCTTCTGTGTCGCACGGTTGAAGCGAGGTGCTGCCGAATTTTTCGATATGGAGTCTTTCGCATGTGGTGGTTACCATTGAGCGTATTGTCTTTTCGTCGTCCATATTCTGTTGGGATTTGCGATCCAAGTAGGTTCCGTGTCGCCGAGAATGGCGGATTACTTATTATGTCTTCTTGCTAGATGTAGGTATTTTGACTGTCTTTATGTTGTTTATTAGTAGTAGAATATGCATGCGAATGATGGATTAATACTTTATAGTTTTTGGGCTATTCGGGCTGAAATTAAAAAATATTATTATTTTATTACTAGAGGGCTTATATAGGTTTTCTGATTGTGCGAACATCGTGGTAGGTACTATTCATTATATGATTGAAACGTTTGATTATCAGGTGATCCATATTATTGACCGAGGGGTTAGTGTTTTAGTGGGATGTTCTTAGTGGGTGGTGACCGGGTTGACTTTTCGTTTTTGTGTGGTTGGTTATTAGAGATGGGTGATACCTAAGTAGTGATATTTGTGCAACGTCATACTGATATAGAGGCTGCACTTACCTTGAGGTTTCGTGGGCCATGTGTCAGCGTGTGTGGGTGTGGCATGGTCAGTGTGTGTGGGTGTGTGTGTGTGTGTGTGTGTGTGTGTGTGTGTGTGTGTGTGTGTGTGTGTGTTTAGGGCACTATGATTGAGATGTTGAGTACTTCCAGTGTTGGAGGCACGTGAGTTGATTTTGGAGTTTCTGTCTTGTGTCGTCGATGATCTGAGGGATTATCGTTTGATCATAGTCTGCATGCCACATTAAGCTTTATTGGGATTTACCAATGTGATATCAGAGAGAGAGAGATAATGATGTGAGGGTACCGGTCGGCGGGTGCACCAGAGGTAGCATGGCCCGGACGGCAGAGGGAGGAAGACTGGCATCTACTGTTGGCGGGCATGTAGTTTGGATAGTTGGGAGCTATGACATGTGCCTATCTATTGTCAGACGCATCAGCAGCTATGTAGTCGATCTGGGCAGTAGGTGGTGCAGGCTTGACCGGATTAGGGAGTCGATCAGTTCATGATTGGGCCTTGTGTACGTTCTGTGTGGTTGGTTAGTGTTATGCTGATTGGAGGCATGATAGCTTAGTGTCGTATAGATTTGTTTTATTTTATTTTATTATACTTTGTTACTTGCTTATTGTTGTAACTTCTCTATCTTGCCTCTGGTAAACCTAATAGGTAGGCCATGTGTAGCCGACCGTACCCACTGGGAACTACTATTTTGTAGTTCTCACGTTCGCTTGTGGTCTACATTTCAGGGACTTCCGAGCCAGCTTTAGACCGAGATAAGGTGATTGTACCGTAGTTAGCAGCTCCCATGCAGTGTTGTTTTTGGTAGAGGTAAACCATCGGTTTGTAGTTTTGTATAGTTACACTATACTCGAGACTGGCTAGGCCATGACCTTTTACTTATATTTATATTTTTAGAAGATGGACCTCGTATGCATTTTTGTACAGTAATAGCTGTTCGATTAATTTTACTTATGCTTTGACTCATGCTTAGTCATAGATTTATAGTTCTTTTATCGGTTAGCTTTGGACATTTCGCGTGTGTGGAGTGTGTCTTCGCACACGTGGCAGGTCGATTGAGTGTCCCGAGGGCTTCTGCTGTGGGCTCAAGGCGTGACCTTTTGTTTATGAACGGTTAAGTTTAAACATATAGATTGATTATACATTTGAATTATTTTATTATTAATTTTATATAAAAATTTTCTCTATACTTATATATTTGTTTAAAAGTTTATAAAAATATATTTCATTAACATTTATTATTTTTTCTTCTATTATCTACCCGCTGTATCACCCGGATTACTATACCCGAATAGATTAAAGAGTTATAAAATAAAGTGTCTGAAATATGTATATTAATTTATTTCAATTTGATACAATATAATGTATACATGCCATATGAAGTTGGCGTAAACAAAGCCCGATTGGTATTAGGCTTTCGATGGTTCGATAGTGGGCTTGCGAGAGCCTTAATTCTCTAAAAAAAATGGCCCAAAACCTGACCCAAGGCCCACTATTTTATTTTGGGCTGACCCAAAGCCCTGTATTTTGTTTTGGGCCAGGCTTTGTGGTATTAGCAAGCTCCAATTCTGGCCCTATTCCAGCCCTACTAAGAGAGCGGGCACGTATCTCACATTACTAAATCGAAAATATTTTTCAAAATTTCTAAAGTGACTTTAAGAACTCTTAAACCTTTTAATTTAAAAGCTAAATGTTAATTTACAATTAAAGTTAAATTTAAATTAATTTAGTACAAGTCTTTTGAATCAAATAAGTAAATTCACATTTAAATTCACTATTTAAATGTAGAATTTAAATTAAATTTATATTGAAATTCAAGATTTAAACTTACTAATTGAATTTATTTTGCTTTAGTTAAACAACTAAACGTCCTTTGAGTTTAGAGTTTAAATTCAAATGTGAATTCAAGGAGTTAAACATACAGTTTTAATTCGACATTTAAGTTCAAGTTTAAATTTGAGTTTACTTTTTATTTAAATTTAATTTATGTTTAATTGAATCATTGAAACTCCTTTGCATTAAATCAAATTTGAATTTATAATTTGGCCTATTAAAATTTTTATTTAGATTTATAATTCAAATTAAAATTTTGAACTAAAAAAAAACAGTTAAAATTTGGAACCAACAACACATATAACAAATATACATTTGATTTTTTAAATTATGATTTATATAATAATTTTAATTATATTCTAATGATAAGTAATATCACTACAAATAAATAAATTTGTTACATATAAGGGTAATTTTATTTTGAAAATTTACCCATATTATTATCTAGATTACAAAAAAAATTATTATTGAATTAATCAAATATAATAATTTTTATATTATTAATAATCTAAGATAAGAATACTACACGAACCAAATGCAAGAATGCTATATTTTTCACTAATATAGTTCCTAAGAATAAAATTTCTCTTAATCTAGCAATTTTTTAAATTTCTTTATAACGGATACGAAACGCAACCTTAAGATATATCAGGAAGGTATGGTCGCAAAATCTAAGTGACTCCTTCCCTGTGTATTTTTTTATTTTTTGTTTTTTTCTTTTAATAGGGGAGCTTGCCCCTCTCAGTCTCCGAAATAAATAATAATAATAATAAAATATACAGAACTTAATTAGGTGAATTTTTAATTTTGAATTAACTATCCAATTTTTTAAAATTTTAATTTTACTATCTAACTTTTCAATATATTTGATTTAAGTTAGTTAGTTAATTATAATTTGACTTCAAAATTTGAATACATTATTTATTTTTATAGACTTAATTAATATACTTTATATAATTCTTGCAACTATAATTTTAAAATAAATAATAAATTTAAATTTTAAAGTTAAAACACCATTCACCAACTTAAATAATAATTTTTACAAAAATTATATTATAATTTTAAAATAATTAATTAATTTAAATTTTAAAGTTAAAGCACCGTAAATCATAATTTTTACAAAAATTATCTTAAACTGTTCCTTATCCAATTGGTAATTGTACCTTATAAATTATAATTAGCCATAGTGTATTCCAATTCTTTTGTTTTTCTCGAAGCTCTTTAAATTCTTTTGGCTTTGCCAACAGATTATAACTATATGGTGATTTATATTTTACAGTGATGCTTTGAATCTTTTAAATGCGATTTAATGCCTTGATGTTCCATGTCGTGTTCACTTGCTACTCCTGATCTAGGGTTGCTGGTTTCGTATTAATGGTGATAATAATTTACAAACTCATTAGTTGGCTATATCTGTTTTGAGATCTTTGTGTATCTCATCTTATTAATGTTTGTATTGACTTGCTATATATTATTCTTTCTTTCTTTTTTTCTGTTTTTCCTATTATGAGGCTGGAATTAATCCCTCTTTATGATTAAAGAATAAGAAGGATCACCAAGGACTCTCCACAAAAAAAAAAAAAAAAAAAAAAAAAAAAAAAAAAAAAAAAAAAGGATCACCAAGGACTCCACCCAAAAAAAGAAGAAAGAAAAAAAAAAAGAGAGTAAAGAAGTATATATAGAATGTTAGTAATATATCCTAAAGCTAATCAGTGATATAGACTTACAAACATATTTTATATTTTATATTAATTAATAAGGATAAGTTTTATTGATATTATTATCAGTGCAATATATTTGCATGAATCATTTGTCAAATTTTTGTTAAGAAAACATATTTTTTTAAGTTATGAATTTAAAATATATATTTTTTTATACAAGATTTTTAAATATTCCTGAGCATAGGAGTATCATAAGAATGATGATATTCCAGATAAGTCGGTGTATGCTATACTTATCAATTGAGATGACGAATCTCAAGCCACTTGTAAGACCCGCTTTTCTTTTTGGTTTTCTTTTCGTTTCCTACGTGTAGGGGTCCGACGGGTACTAATTTTTGATTATTTCTGGACAGTCCGTCGGGGCTCGCGGGTATTTTTAGGCGGTAGAGCTCGCGAAACGGGGAACAGTGGTGAAATCGAATTTGGATTCCGACACCGGGATCTCCCAGAAATTAATTCTGAAGGTTGCGGTCTTTTAGACGCCCCGGGATCCGTGCGGACGATCTGCATGCTTTTCGAGGTAACCTTTAGCCGCTGATCTCTTTCGTTTTATTTTGAGCGGGGGTTTATAAGTCGGACTTAGGGTTTTCCCTTTGGGGTTCCCACATTTTTTTCCTCGACCGTGCGGCTAGGGTTTCAGGTGAGCCACCAAAGAGAAGGAGAGGGAAGGAACAGGAAAAAAACCCAACCCTTTTTCGCTCTCGCTCGAGATTTCTCTGACGCGGAACTCTACGATCCGGAGAGAGGGAAAAGGGAGAAGGTGGACGATCCTTCTCATCAATCTCTTGAGTTTCAAGGTGAGCCTTTACCGTTCTTGGTTTAGGTTTCATTTTTTTTTGTGTTGAGTTTTGTCGTTCTTCCGGGGACGGGGATCACCGCGCCGCCGCCGCCACGTCCGAGGCGGACGCCGCCGTCGCCGGGTCGCCCGCGCGGGGCCGCCCGTGGGTGGAACGCCCGAGCAGGCTGGGGCCGCGCGGGGTCGCCGCACCCGCGGGTAGCGCGCCCGCGCGGCTCGCTGCCGCGCGGGGCCGCCCGCACCCGCGGGCAGCGCACCCGCGCGGCTCGCTGCCGCGCGGGGCCGCCCGCAGGTGGGGCGCCCGCGCGGGCTGGGGCCGCGCGGGCCCGCCCAAACCCGCGGGCAGCGCGCCGTGCGGGGCCGCCCGCACCCGCGGGCAGTGCACCCGCGCGGCTCGCCGCAGTGCGGGGCTGCCCGCAGGTGGGGCGCCCGCGCGGGCTTGGGCCGCGCGGGGCCGCCCGCACCCGCGGGCAGCGGGCCCGCGCGGCTCGCTGCCGCGCGGGGCCGCCCACACCCGCGGGCAGTGCACCCGCGCGGCTCGCCGCCGCGTGGGGCCGCCCGCAGGTGGGGCGCCCGCGTGGCTCGCTGCCGCGCGGGGCCGCCCGCACCCGCGGGCAGCGCGCCCACGTGGCTCGCTGCCGCGCGGGGCCGCCCGCAGGTGGGGCGCCCGCACGGGCTGGGGCCGCGCGGGGTCAACCGCACCCGCGGGCAGCGCGCCCGCACGACCGGTGCCGCGCGGGGCCGCCCGCAGGTGGGACGCCCGCGCGGATTGGTGCCGCGCGACGGATTGGGGCCGCGCGGAGCTGTCCGCATGTGGGGCGTACGCCGCCCGGGTCGTCGTCGTGCGGGGACTGCGCGCGCGGGTTTTTTTTAGAACTTGTCGTTTTCCCGTTTTCTGCCGGAGTCGTCGTTGGGTGTTTTCGATCACCACGTCTTAGTGTTCGTTTCCTCAGGGTCGCGGGACGCGGTAGACTCGGCAGACACGCAAACGCGGACGAATCGAACGCCGGACTCCTTTCAAGGTGGGTACTTTCCTCTTGAGCCAGTTGGGAAAGGGTGTTAGTTGTAAGGTGCATGTTTGGGCAACGGTGGTTTTCTAAAATATTTACTGTTGCCATTGCTAACCTGTTGATACTATTTATTTAATCATTTATCTAAATACTTGACTATGAGGCTCGTGTGACTGTACGCACACCGGCGGCTTGGCCTCCGCAACGGTGTGCTTTTCCGAAAAAGTGGTACGTTGACCCGTGTACCCCACGTGACGGTGACGTGATGGGGGCCCTCGGGGGTGGAGGGTGTGAGCGGTGATGCCGAGGCAGGTGCTCGGCAGGGGTTACCTGTTGAGTTATGTATAATTGGATCTAAATAGGGAAAAAAACACCTAGAGGGGGGTGAATAGGTGTAAACAATAAACACTCAAAAATCTTTGCGATATAAAACCCAATGCGGAAAAATAAATAACACGCAGAGATTTTTACGTGGAAAACTCCAAATCGGAGTAAAAAATCACGGGACCGATAACACGGTGAAATCCACTAGAATTAAACACGTACAAGGTGATATACCGTACTCACAGACGACTCAACCTTTTCCATACGCTCCTAGTTAATCTTCTCCGCTCGCTCCACGACGCTTCTCGAATCCACGATTTGCGTCCAACGCCGAATCCACGACGTCCGACCGACTCCACGGTCTTCACCCAGTAGCACGCTTCGAATCCATGAACGTACCTCGCTCCGAATCCACGAGAGCGGTAGCACCTTGAATCCACAAGGCCACGCGAGTCCACGCGCCGATTTTGGGAAAATCGTTGTTTTTTGGGTGGTGATGATCCGCCGAATACTTAGATTAGAAATAGATCGGAAATGCCATCTAAGTATTCATTGATTTGATTCTACTCAAAATGTGAGTATGAAAACCTAGAATCAAATCAATCAATATAGATGAAGAAACATAAGATTTAATCTATTGATTTCCTTTCTTCTCTATATGTGGATGGATCTATCTAATTCGGTCGTCTTTTTCCCTTTTTCGTGGGTTGCCCTAAAAGATGAATTAAAGGGTCTATATATAGGTTATAAACCATTGGAAGAGGATAAGAATAAAAAACTAACATTTTCTGGAATTTTTCAGGACGGCGATCCGGATCGGACTTCGGCGATCCGGATTGCAGTAGCGAGACAAACAGTTTCCAGAAAAACCAAGGTTCGGGATCCGGATCGAAGTGCCTGATCCGGATCGTTCATACAATTTCACCAAACACCAACGTTCGGGATCCGGATTGGAAAGCCTGATCCGGATCGTTCATAAAACATGGTAAAATCAGTGTTCGGGATCCGGATCAAAGGAGGCTACGATCCGGATTGAACTGGTGTATGAACGAACACCCTTCGGGATCCGGATTGGAAAGTCTGATCCGGATCCTGAACATGTCCCATGTCCAGTTTTTGATTTTTATGCAATTAGAAATTCATCCAAGTGTTTCTACACTATAATAAGTATTCGGATCACCAAAAATAATTAGTTAAACATACCTGATCCTTTTGAATTCTTCTTTCTTGAGATTGAGTTAAATGATCCAACTTTCTTTATCTTCAATCTTCAAGACTTAACCGAATTCACGAAATACGCCAACTCAAATTTCGTAACAATCTCCCCCTTTGGCGGTTTCGTGACAAAACATAAATCCACTCAAGAAAATTCAAAAAGATATTTTTGTTGCTATCACCATACAACAAAAATTTACAATGGAGATCCAAAATAAAATAGATACATGAGTTAAACTCCTAAAACAGACTCTAAACTTAGACATCTGTACTCTCTGCAAAAGAAATCATTATTGACAAAAGAAATCATTCTTGACAAAAGAAATCGTTAGATACCTCAAGAATTTTATATCATTCAAAAACCACATACAGAGATGAAGTTTATGCTCATTTATACTTACCATGACATTTATACATTCAGATATGTAATTTGATCATAGTTAAAAACCAACATATCTCCTATGCAATCAAAATCCAAATGTCACAAACTTGTTAGTGAACATCAACTTGTTAGTTATATTACATGCCCAAATAGTTAGCAAATAGTTAGTCGAGGCATGCATGCAATCACAAAAGAAAACCAAAAGTTGAAGTTCTACTTACCTTACTTACCTTCACAGTTCAACTGGACAATCAAGATTGTTCAAACTGTTCTAATACTCTCTCCTCCTTTTTGTCACAAAGTTAGCCAAAATTACCAAAAAGGATCAAAAAGTTAACAGGTTCAAGAACCAAAACCGTGAGCTAAAACTTAAAACCTGCACAGGAAAAGATTAAAAATCTGCATAAGAAAAGAATAAAAAGTTTGAGCACAAATCAATCATCTGAGTCAGAGTCTTCAGAGCTCGTGCAGCCCAGTTTGTTCAAAATTCCTTTAAGCATTCCCGAAATCGTAGAACATTCTTGTTTCATCTTATGTATGTCCTTGGACATCTTTCTGAGTTCTAGAGCCATTTTATCTTGTTCTTGGTTGATGGAAGACACTAAGTTTGCCTTTTGGTCGATTCTTCTAGAAGTTGAAGAACGTTGTGTGACAACTGACGGAGCAGTCTGACCTTCATTCCGAGGAGATCTTCTTGGCAGAGAATGTGAATTGTCAAAAGGTTCATTGCTTGGCGAATTCTTTTTCCTTGCGTACTTCTTAATCGTTGAGGAAGACTTCATCAGCTTCTTGTTCTTTAGGTAAACCTTATTTTCTTCATCAATACCTTGTTGTACTTCATTCAGGAATGTGTCCCAATCTTCTTCGTCTTCAGATTCAGTTTCAGTTTGAGGGATATTCTTTGTTTCCTCTTGACATGTTTCATTTATTTCAATACCCCGAGCTCGTCCAAGCCGTCGAGCAAGTATTTTTCTTTTAGTTTTCACAGAAGTTTCTTCCATTGGAGCTTTGCCCTTTTCAGCAGCAGTAGGCGGAGCCTTTGATGTTTCTGCAGGCGCTTTTCCTTTCGAAGCAGTGGGTGCTGTTGCTTCAACTTGTAACTCATCCCAATCGATCGATTCCGTCTCAGATTCCGTATCGGAATCATCTTTTATTTTCTTCGCCTTCTTAGCCCTCTTGGGCTTGATAGTGTCTCTAGTATGGACCATAGTAGCCAGAAGAAAAATGATCCAGGTGATCACCATTGCTACTAGTTTCTTGTGAGAAAGAAAATCCTGTGAGCAATAACTCAAGAACACGAAAAAATTATTAATTTTCAAAAATTTGAAAAATTGTACCCAAACAATCATTATCGTGTAGAGAGACTAAGAATCAAATTAGTTTTGCAAAAGGAATTTTAAAAATAGATCAATCGCATGGTTTTGGAAAATTCCCATTATATGCCCTAAAACCGAAATTTTTGAAATCAAAGGCCAAAAATCCGTTATCATTAGAATACCTAGCATATAATCAAAACTAATCTACCCAGAGTTCTTATTTCAAAAGAAATTTGATCAAAAACCATCCACAAACGAAAAAGATACGAAAATTCCATCACGTTTTGAAGAAAAATATGAAAAACTGTGAAATACCGAGATTTTGATCAATAAAACTTACTTGGAATCGAAGATCTTGAGTTTGAAAGCTTCCAAGATGGATGAATTCTAGAGAGAGAAGCTCTGGAGACTTTTGAACAAAAGATTGAAGTAAAAGAAATCAAAACCCTTTTGTTCTATATAAAACCCTAGCCGCGATCCGGATCAGTTCGTGATTACGATCCGGATCGGCTACCCGCAGAGAATACCTGCGTTCGGGATCCGGATCGGCTTGTCCAATCAGGATCGGCTCCAACTTTTTCTTCAGAAAAAATTCAAAAAAATTCTAGAAAGTCCAGAAAAAGATTGTAAGCACTTTTGTATATCAACTTTAAATGAAAATCATCGTTTCATACAACAAGAAATAGATTATGCCAAATCTATCAATAACATCCAACAAATGAAACGAAAATTTATAAAAATTAAATCCCTTAAAGTTGAACAACTTCAATTACATCTAACTTGATCTTATGAGTAATGCCTTTATCAAATCATCAATTCGGTAAAGAAAATGAAATACAAAGATCAATAGATGTCTGAAATCCCAGATAAGTTAGATAATATATCTAGTCAATTTATTGAAGAGAGTGGCTCTTTGAGCATTTTTCATTAAAATTCCCACCTTATACCAATCTTGAAATTTTGACAGAGTCAAGTATTTCAACATGCATTTTATTTAATCAAACTTGAAAAGCCTTGCTTGGTATACATGTGGTAGCTGCACACAGTACTCGGACGACCGAGGTGGTAGCTCTTTCCTCCATGTGGTGGTAGTTTTCACACTCCTCATTGGGATGTAACTCTTTCCACATCTTTTGAGCATAAAACTTTTTCTTTGACTCCCCCTCAATTGGCTATCAATTATTTAAGATATAAAGTATTTAGCCAAATATTGATCTCGATTTCATACTCGACTAAACAGCCAAATAAGATAAAAACTATACCAAGAGATCATCGAGAGAGAAATTGACTTTGATCAAAACAAAGATGATTTAATTCACATAAATGATCATTGCATCAAATGAATTATTATGATATCCAAAGCATAATAAATTTCTAAACATATAAAAGGATGCAGTTAAAGTCAATAAAAACTAATGCTCAATTAATGTTCTATGTCTAAGCATAGATAATGAACAAAAACACAAAAACAAAACCTAACCTGAACAAAAGTTTCAAAAAGAGGTTATTTCAAGGAAAGCATTCCAATTGCTTTACGCAAATGAATAAAACGTTTTTGATCCAAAGGTTTTGTTAAAAAGTCAGCTAATTGATCTTCAGTTGAAATGTAGGAAATTTAAAGAATATTTGATTCAACTAGCTCTCTAAGAAAATGATATCTAAGTTCAATGTGTTTTGTTCTAGAGTGCAACACAGGGTTTTTTGAAATGTTTATAGCACTAGTGTTGTCACATAAAACAGTTACCGAAGTTGCTGAAATCCGGAAGTCGCTCAACACGCTTTTCATCTAAATGAGTTGAGTAGAACAACTACCCGCTGAGATGTATTCCGCTTCGACAGTCGAGAGTGCAATGCAGTTTTGCTTTTTACTATGCCATGCAACAAGGCAATGGCCAAGATAAAAACATGCACCACTCGTACTTTTCCGATCATCCACAGATCCTGCCCAATCGGCATATGAGTATCCAATAATATCTAGACTTGTTCCCATAGGATACCAAATTCCGAAATTAATGGTTCCTTTGATGTACTGGATGATCCGTTTCACCGCTTTCAGGTGAACCTCCTTTGGTGCTGATTGATATCTCGCGCAAATCCCAACACTAAAGGATATATCCGGGCGACTAGCTGTGAGGTAAAGTAGACTTCCAATCATGCTGCGATAAAGTTTCTCGTCTACATTCTCACTAAGAGATTCACTTCCTAATCCCTTATTGCTAGTTCCCATAGGAGTAGGAAAATCTTTAGAATCTTCTAATCCGAATTTCTTTACCAACTCCTTTGCGTACTTGGATTGACACAGATGGATGCCTTCACCATTTTGTTTCACTTGCAATCCAAGAAAGTATGTCAGTTCGCCCATCATAGACATCTCAAATTCGCTTTCCATGATTTCAGCGAATTTAGAAGCATCATTATCCTTTGTTGCTCCAAATACAATGTCATCGACATAGATTTGTGCAACAATGAAGTTATTTTGATAATGCTTCACAAAGAGAGTCCTGTCCGCTCCCCCTCGAGTATAGCCCTTCTCCAAAAGGTGCTTTGTCAACCTTTCGTACCACGCTCGCGGTGCTTGTTTTAAACCGTAAAGAGCATTTTTCAAACGAAAAACATGGTTAGGTAGTTTACAGTCTACAAAAGCTTTCGGTTGAGCCACATGAACTTCCTCATTTAAAAACCTATTTAAAAACGCGCTCTTAACGTCCATTTGAAAGAGTTTTATTTTAAAGTGACAAGCAATAGCGAATAAGATACGAATGGACTCGAGTCTAGCTACAGGGGCGAACGTTTCATCAAAGTCTATACCTTCTATTTGAGAGTAGCCTTGAGCAACTAAACGTGCTTTATTCCTGATGATGGTACCATCCTCATTTTTCTTGTTCTTGAAAATCCATTTAGTACCGACCACATTGTGTTGCTTCGGAGGCGTCGTTAATTCCCAGACTTTGTTTCGTTCAAACTGATGGAGCTCTTCCTGCATTGCTTCAATCCAGTAGTCATCCTGAAGAGCTTCATCGACATTCTTTGGTTCGATCATGGAAACGTAACAAGCGAATCCACAAACCAACTGTCTCTGAGTTTTGACTCCTTCTTGTGGGTCTCCAATGATGTTTGATTCAGGATGATCCTTGGAGATGCGTAATGTTTGATGTAATGGAGTACTCGGAGGTACATGAGATGATTCATGCACATCAGATAAACTTGAAGAACCATTAGATGCATCATTAATATTGGAAGTATTATCATGAGAATATGCATTTACAGGAGTATCATCATCAAGAGAGATATCAGGGGTAGATTTATCAGATGCAAAGTGGAAAGCTTCATCTACTTTAACATTTATGGATTCTACAATCATTTTAGATTCCAAGTTAAATACCCGATATGCTCTACTATTTGTAGAATAACCCATGAAAATCTCTTCGTCACTTCGAGAGTCAAAATTTCCAAGATTTTCGCGGTCACGTAAAATGTAACATCGACTCCCAAAGATGCAAAAATATTTGATGTTGGGTTTTCTACAACACCATAGTTCATATGGTGTATTTAACGTCCCCGGGCGCAAATAAACTCGATTAATAACATAGATTGCAGTGTTCACAGCTTCAACCCAAAAATGTAACGGTAAATTCCGGCTGTGAAGCATAACACGTGCCATCTCTTGTACAACCCTATTTTTGCGCTCGACTACACCATTCTGTTGAGGTGTATAGGGTGCTGAGAATTCATGTTTAATGCCATTGGAAGTGCAAAAGTCAATGAATTTTGAATTTATGAATTCTCCACCTCTATCACTTCTAACACGAATGATCTTTTCATTCTTTTCAATCATAATACGAAGGCAAATCTCGTGAAAAGAATCAAAAGTATCAGCTTTCTCTTTTAAAAATGCTACCCATGAGTATCTAGAGAAATCATCAACCAATAAGAAAATATACCATTTACCTTCCAAGGATGATTGATGTGTCGGCCCCATAAGATCCATATGCAATAATTCCAAGGGCCGTTTGGTACCGACGTGATTCAAGTTCTTGTGTGCAGTCCTAGATTGTTTTCCCTTTTGACAACCACCACACACAATGTTTTGTTTAAGTGAAAGTTTAGGAACCCCTTTGACCACGTCTTTGTTTGAAATTCTAGCAAGTTCCTTAAAATTTATGTGACCTAGCCTTTCATGCCAAAGTGTTTCATTATTCAAAGAGGCTAAGTTACAGTTTTCAGAAAATTTATTGGGAACAACATAACAATTGTTTTAAGATCTAACCCCTTTTAAAAAGAAAACATGGTCCTTATCAGTTACAATGCATTCGACAGATGAAAAATTAACTGAAAAACCATTGTCACAAAGTTGACTGATACTTATGAGGTTAGTTTTAAGGCCATCAACAAATAACACATTATTTAGAATCGGCCCATCTGGAATAGCTACTGTTCCTTTTCCAACAATTTTGGAAGACTGACCGTCTCCGAAAACTACAAGTCCTCCGGAGATTTTCTCAAAATTTTGAAAACAGTTTTTGTCACCGGTCATGTGACGAGAACAACCGCTATCCAGATACCAAGACGAATTATCATAAGCATGCAAGGAAATATTTGTAACAAGACAAGGGAAAACTTCACCTTTGCGTACCCAAACCTTTCGAGTTTTGGTGTACGTCGGAAATGATTGTGAGGTTGATACCTTTGGTGAAAGCGTCTTGTTTGATCCGTCGCTTTTTCTTGACGTCGTCGTCTTGTTTGATGAACTACCGAGGCTCTTTTCCTTCGAAGAATTTGCATTTGATTTCCGAGGAATCACCCTTTTGGTAGTCGTTGCAAGAAGTGCTTGAGTTGAGCGTTTGACTCCCATCTTGCAATTTCTCCTTATGTGCCCTGCAATACCATAACGAAAACATACCTTGATGCTTGACGATTCCGAAGAGGGGGAAGTAGGTTTGTTGTCGTTGTTTGTCATCAATTCCGGTGTCGGAGGAGGAGATACCGACTGGGGCACAAAGACTGTCCCAACCGAACTAAAATTGTCGTTAGTTCGATTGTATCCGAGGCCGAACTTGTTTCATTGACCAAGACCAAGAAGCTTATCCAACTTACTCCTTCCTGATAAAAATCGCTGTAAGTCATCCTTGAGTTGGAGAATGGTCTCTGTCATTTCCAATTTTTCCTGTCGAGCCTCGCCGTTGAGCTTCAAGAAGCAATTCGCTTTGTTCACCATATCTATATAATTCTTCTCGAGTTGCTCATTGGACTCTTGAAGGAAAACATTTATTTTAATCAGATCATCCCTTTCCACTTCAAGATCGGTCGAGAGAGAAGTTACCCTTTTTACTTCTTCTTCGAGATCCTGCAATCACCCTCTCAACCCCTTGTTTTGCTTAGCCAGTTTCTTTGAATCCCTCAAAAGTCTGTGATAGGCTAGAGCAAAATCTTCACCTTCTGAGTTATCCGATTCATCGTCCGTTGCAATCTTTTCAACAGTGGAGTTGGACAATGACTCGGATGTATTAGCCATTAAGCACATGAAGGGTGAAGATGTGGACGCGTGGAACGCCGTTGCGTTATCTTCTTCATCACTTGACGATGACTCATTTGACGATGAGGTGTCATCCCAAGTGACGGCTTGCATCGCTTTCTTCTTTGACAGATTCTTATTTGGACACTCCGTTGAGATATGGCCGTACCCTCGGCACTTGAAGCATTGGACTTGTCCTTCTGAGCTTTTCTTATCCTTAGAAAAACCCTCTTGCTTTCTTGGTTTGAAACTTGAAGAACCTTTGCCTTTCTTCGACTTTACGAAGGATGGAGTTTTGCTTGAGTTACCCCTTCGAAAGTTTCGGCGAAATCTTCTTGTCAATAGAGCAAGCTGCTTCTCAAAGTCCTCCATAGATAGGTTTACGTCATCGTCTGAGGAGGATGAATCCGCGTCTTCTTCTTTTGTAGTTTTCAAATCCAAACCTGAAGACTTAGAAGAGGATGCCTTTCCAGAAGAATAGTTAGTAGGAAATGTCATTTCATAAGTTTGTAATGAACCAACTAATTCTTCTACACGGATTTCGTCCGGGTGTTTAATAGTTTCAATGGCCGTAACCTTGGAACGAAATCTTTCAGGAAGAGTTCTTAATATTTTTCTTACAACTTTAAATTCTGGAATCTTCTCTCCCAAGTTAGCACATGAGTTTATGATGTCTTGCAATCGTGTGTAATAGTCTGTGAAAAATTCATTTTCTGCCATGAAAATAGAGTCAAACTTGCTCGTAAGCATTTGCAGTTTCTGAATCTTCACAAGGTTAGTTCCCTCATGCGTAACTTGAAGAACATCCCAGATTTCTTTCGCAGTCTCACATGTCAAGACGCGAGAGAACTCGGTTTGCGACAAAGCATTAAATAAGGCGTTAATCCCTTTGCCATTGTAAGAAGAAGTATCTATCTCTTCCTTGGTCCATTTCGACCTAGGTTTGATGGTGCGAACATCAGCAAGAATTTCAGTTGGATTAGACCATCCTAATTCAATTGATTGCCACACCCGTTCGTCGATGGAAATTAAAAAGGCTTTCATCCGTACTTTCCAGTACGCATAATTTGTTCCATCGAAGAACGGAGGTCTGTTGATGTTTCCACCTTCAACTATTGTTTACAACCCTATTCCCGCTCTGATACCACTTGTTGAGTTATGTATAATTGGATCTAAATAGGGGAAAAAACACCTAGAGGGGGGTGAATAGGTGTAAACAATAAACACTCAAAAATCTTTGCGATATAAAACCCAATGCGGAAAAATAAATAACATGCAGAGATTTTTACGTGGAAAACTCCAAACCGGAGTAAAAAACCACGGGACCGATAACACGGTGAAATCCACTAGAATTAAACACGTACAAGGTGATATACCGTACTCACAGACGACTCAACCTTTTCCATACGCTCCTAGTTGATCTTCTCCGCTCGCTCCACGACGCTTCTCGAATCCACGATTTGCGTCCAACGCCGAATCCACGACGTCCGACCGACTCCACGGTCTTCACCCAGTAGCACGCTTCGAATCCACGAACGTACCTCGCTCCGAATCCACGAGAGCGGTAGCACCTTGAATCCACAAGGCCACGCGAGTCCACGCGCCGATTTTGGGAAAATCGTTGTTTTTTGGGTGGTGATGATCCGCCGAATACTTAGATTAGAAATAGATCGGAAATACCATCTAAGTATTTATTGATTTGATTTTACTCAAAATGTGAGTATGAAAACCTAGAATCAAATCAATCAATATAGATGAAGAAACATAAGATTTAATCTATTGATTTCCTTTCTTCTCTATATGTGGATCTATCTAATTCGGTCGTCTTTTTCCCTTTTTCGTGGGTTGCCCTAAAAGATGAATTAAAGGGTCTATATATAGGTTAGAAACCATTGGAAGAGGATAAGAATCAAAAACTAACCTTTTCTGGAATTTTTCAGGACGGCGATCCGGATCGGACTTCGGCGATCCGGATTGCAGTAGCGAGACAAACAGTTTCCAAAAAAACCAAGGTTCGGGATTCGGATCGAAGTGCCAGATCCGGATCGTTCATACAATTTCACCAAACACCAACGTTCGGGATCCGGATTGCAAAGCCTGATCCGGATCGTTCATAAAACATGGTAAAACCAGTGTTCGGGATCCGGATCAAAGGAGGCTACGATCCGGATTGAACTGGTGTATGAACGAACACCCTTCGGGATCCGGATTGGAAAGTCTGATCCGGATCCTGAACATGTCCCATGTCCAGTTTTTGATTTTTATGCAATTAGAAATTCATCCAAGTGTTTCTACACTATAAGAAGTATTCGGATCACCAAAAATAATTAGTTAAACATATCTGATCCTTTTGAATTCTTCTTTCTTGAGATTGAGTTAAATGATCCAACTTTCTTTATCTTCAATCTTCAAGACTTAACCGAATTCACGAAATACGCCAACTCAAATTCTGTAACATTACCGAGGTGGGTGCTCGGAGGGGTTGCCGGGGGAGGTGCCCGGTTTGTTTGTTTTCACAGGGTTACCTACTGTTGAGTGCACTTTGAGGCGGTGGTTGCTCCGGTTTTAGTGGTTTGCTGTTTATTGCCCTTTATGCTCGTACTTTCCTTTTAATCACTGACTTCCCACCTTGTGACAGGTTCGTCCAGGGGCGAGTGCTAGGACGCCGGTGAGGCCGTGAGAGCACTGTTCTGACTTTTAGCGACAGTAGACACAGTGACTTTTCTTTCCTCGTTCTTTCATTATTCATGTTAGTTAGATGTGGATTGCGATACCCCCGTGGGTTCGACGTGGATGTTGCCCGTTTCTTTTATCATTATTGAATGAATGACCTTCCTTTCCTTTACTTGGCCGTTTTGAACTACAAACAACAAAAACCGTGGAAAACCTTTTACGAAAATCGATTTTAAAATGTGGGTGTCGTGTGGGCACCGTTTTTAAAACCTTGTGGGATTTATGTGATTTCGAAAATGGTTTTACAAAATCAGGCATCGGGTGGGTGCCGTTTTAAAACTCTGTGGATTTATGTGGCTTTGAAACGGATTTTTAAAACATCGGCGTCGGGTAGGCGCCGCTTTCAAAACTCTGTGATTGTTTATCCTTTTAAAAATAGTCGGCCCTTTTCTAAGTATGAGAATAGATAGGATGTATGGTTGCATGTTGAATGTGTCTGTGCCTTGATCTAGTGTGGTTAAAGCTTGTATGGGATGCATTATGTAGTCAGGACGCCGTGCATATACAAAGGAGACTCTGCCCGTTTGCAGAGTGAATTTGTATATGCGGCGGGTCTGTGCGCACACTGGGGTAGATTTGTTTAAAAAAAAAAAATATTACGCTGATCTGGGAGCGTCGGTGGCTCAACTTCCGCGCGTTTGAACCCCCGGGGCGTGACAGATTAAGATGGTATCAGAGACATAACTTTAACCACAATAGTCGGGGCCCAACATCCACGGGGCGCAATACTCTAACTACTGATTAATAAAGTGAACATTGTGTAGATAAATAGAACGCAAGTGCTCGTGGGGAAGGGGAAATTAGTAGAATCCCTTTTAGTGCCAGAGTTGAGGTGTTACTTTAGATTAGTCTAGAAGTAACTGGTTTTGTGCATGTGTTCAGATCATGGCCAGAACTAGATCTACTGTGTAGTGATCCGGCTTTTACGTGTAATTATGACTCACATATTAATTAAGTATTTCTTTTAGTGAAATAAAATTATTGAGTTTCGGTAAGTCGGTCGGTGCGGGGGATGAATATTTTTCTGTAAAAGGGCTCGGAAAAGGAGGACCGACGGTGCGATCGGATCGGGAATCTAATGTATGGATCCCTCGGAATAGGGTTTCTAAGATTGCGGTGACTTAAGCGCGCTTCGGAATTCGTGTAAAATATCCAGCACGCTCGGTGGGGAATCTTGGATATTCCGTGTGATTAATTAATTAAGGAATTAATTAATCGGTGACAGGAAATTAAAATAAAGGTGGACTTATCTTGTAGGACTAATCGGTGATAGAATTTGTTATTCGGTTACGGATGTTATAAACGTGAATTTATCTTGTAGGATTAATTAATTAAAGAATTAATCGGTGAAAGAATTTGTTATTCGGTTACGGATGTTAAAAAGGAGGATTATCCCGTAGGATTAATTAATTAAGGAATTAGTTAGTCTGTCACGCCCCGAGCTCAAAAACCAGCATCTAAATTTTTTTTTTTTTTTTTTTTTTTAAATCAGAGTTACAACCAATCAGGGCATGACAGACCGCCACATATATAGAAGAGTCCCAATCCCCCTTTGGAATTGAGCCTTTCCTATATATGCACGGCTAAGCTATACTACAACAATACCAGAGTAGACTAACTACGTACTACTAAAAGATGTTACAACAGTTTAAACAATTAATTACAATTTTGACAACTTGCTATTCCATAAACGGCTGTCCAGGGTTGTTTGCTAACTCGGAATCTCAACAACATGTCTCGACATCCCAGCACACGATCGACCTAAAAAATAGTCACCCGAGGGTGTGAGATACACTGTACATGTATCCCAGTGGGCACGACGAGCCGAGAATAGCAGATCGTACCTACTGGTATACAATACTAGAGGATAGTAATAATCAGGGGTTAGGATAATCAGATATATATAATCATGGAACTGAAATTAAAAGCATCATATAACATCTTAATCATGTATAGGCTGATAACAGGAAATCAAATCAGTTAATCAAATAGATGTGACGGAAATAGGTTTATCAAACAACAACATATGCATCAATAACTGAAATAGTAAAGTAACCCAATCTAATGCCACTATCGGTCTCACAGAACCTCAGCCAAATGCCACTATTGGTCTCACAGAACCTCAGGCAATGCCACTATTGGTCTCACAGAACCTCAGGCTAACATGCTATCATAACCCTGCACTCACAGATGCAATCGGGCTCACGGGTCGTTGTGACCATTTACCGGTAAAGAACACCATGACGGTGGCCAAACCGTCGGTGTACGTGACTGAAAGCTGGCGCAGTGGTGATCACAATGTTGATGCTGAAACTTACTGTCAAAACCAGGTAATTGGCAGAAAGCCAGAACAATTCCAACAGAAATGCAATAACAGAATCAACTGAATTTCAACTCATATACAGGAATAATCATCAACTAATCCAACCAAGGATGCAATATCAGAATCAACTGAATCTCAACTCATATGCAGGAATAATCCTCAACTACTATAGCATGGATCAGATATAATCAGGGAGTACTGATAATCAGGTATGCAAACTAGCAAATGACCAAAATCCCAATAAGGGTACAATGTAGAATAGCCACTAAATCTCAATCATATGCAGAATATAATCAAAACCTACTAGAGCATGGATCAGGATATACTGATAATATAGTATAATTGTGCAAGCTAGCTAATGACCAATCAGGCATGACAAATGTCCAGGAGTAAAGTCATAATAACTGGAAGCAACTAAAGATCAATCATGCAAGGTATCATATAAACAATTTTGCAGATAAGGATCATAACTCAGCATATAGCAGAATGAAACTGATCAAAAGGAAGGCAGGCTCAAATATCAACTAGGCTACAAGAACAGGGGTCCAACCAATACTATACCCCAGAGGGCCGAAATCATAAAGCCCGGACCGAAGATAAACCCACAGTCCATGCCTACCAACTTTGGCTCATTTTGGTCCATTGGTTGAAAAGAATGGCCGCGGCGGAGCAAAACTAGGGTTCCGGCAATAGTTTGCTCCCGCCGGCTAACCAGTGTGCATGGGAAGCTCAGGCTTGGCAGGGAGCATGCTTAGGTCACAATTAGGCTACTGCTAATGGTCTTGGGCTCAAACAACTGGTAGTTTAAGTGGGCTTACCTCGCCGGAGTTGATCAAGAAAGGAAGAAGCCGGGTTCACTTCTCCTTCCTTGTGCGGCCACGGCAAGCACCAAGATGCTCTTCCAGTCACAGAGGAACACCTCTGGAACTCCAGGATCAAGCTTTGTTCCAATTGGTTTCAACCTTTTCTCTCACTCTCTCTCTCGGGTTTCCTCTCTTTGGTTTATGTCCCTCCGCCTCCAGCACTTCGGGGCTTGGTCTGGGAGATACAGAGGGGAGTTGATGCTTCGGATTTCCCCCCACAGACCCCTCGTGAACCAGCCACAAGAACCCAAGAGCCACATTGGAATTAAATGCAATATTTTTTAGGCTGACAGGACCCTATCCTAAATACCTTTTAATTTTTGGTCCACCAAATTTGAAGTTTTATCCAAAATACCCCCCATGTTCGGGGTCCAGACGGCGAATCGACCGACGTTGGTCGAAAAGGGATTTAAATCAGGGGTTACTATTCACAACTTAAGTTGTGGGGCCCACTATTACTCTACTAATTTTCCATTTTTGCCATTTAAATAATCCAGAAACTATTTAAACTTAGATTTTGGATTTTTTAAAAAAATCTCGGTTACTACATCACCCACCACTTATAAGAAGTTTCGACCTCGAAACGTAAACTTAAACCACTAGTATGCCTCTAACAGGTTCACGATAGTGACCACCAGTCACAAGGTATCAACAACTCCAAGACTACTAATTTAGACCCAATCTGATACTTCCCCTTTACAGGGTAGAGTATTTTCCTCAGTTCTTTCGACAGTACGTTGTCGGCCGCCAACGTGCTTACCAAAAGAAAGGCGAAATACCATAGATCTGTCGCCAACAACTAGTTGGGGACACAACTCACATATGAAGGTACATCACATACCTTCCTTCACAGTCTCTATGCCGATGATATAACCTTTACCAAAGGTCACTACCATCACGTGGTCAGGTATGCCACCCTGTCTATTCACAAGAAACTGGAACCATATTTCAACGTTTTCCAACTCCTTATTAAATCCGACGCATAGGCAAAATTTAAATCTTTCCCTATTCAGGATTTACTAATGGCACAGAGGCCACTAAATTATGACACGGGGTCATCGAAAGATCGACATTTTATTAATCTCAGGGCAAACTGAGGGGCTGGTGCAATATTTGCAGTCATCTGCTGCTGTGCCATTAATCAAACAATTACTGCAGGAACCGTGGTCAATCTTTGAACCACATGTACTGTAACTGATCTGAGCCCTCTGGCTCCACTGAAACATCAAGCCCACGGCCGAAACACCGACCGCGGCTAACCCTGTACTAACAATGATCCACAAAACGCGAACACGAAACACACCTAAGCTTCAAACCGCTACGCCAATACCCTGCGCTCTCTCGTAAACACAAGTCATCTAGGGTTCGTTCCTAGCCAAACCTAGGCATCGTATTCCTATTGCTCTGATACCATTTAATCTGTCACGCCCCGAGCTCAAAAACCAGCATCTAAATTTTTTTTTTTTTTTCTTTTTTAAATCAGAGTTACAACCAATCAGGGCACGACAGACCGCCACATATATAGAAGAGTCCCAATCCCCCTTTGGAATTGAGCCTTTCCTATATATGCACGGCTAAGCTATACTACAACAATACGAGAGTAGACTAACTACGTACTACTAAAAGATGTTACAACAGTTTAAACAATTAATTACAATTTTGACAACTTGCTATTCCATAAACGGTTGTCCAGAGTTGTTTGCTAAATCGGAATCTCACCAACATGTCTCGACATCCCAGCACCCGATCGACCTAAAATATAGTCACCCGAGGGTGTGAGATACACTGTACATGTATCCCATAGGCACGACGAGCCGAGAAATAGCAGATCGTACCTACTGGTATACAATACTAGAGGATAGTAATAATCAGGGGTTAGGATAATCAGATATATATAATCATGGAGCTGAAATTAAATGCATCATATAACATCTTAATCATGTATAGGCTGATAACAGGAAATCAAATCAGTTAATCAAAGAGATGTGACGGAAATAGGCTTATCAAACAACAACATATGCATCAATAACTGAAATAGTAAAGTATCCTAATCTAATGCCACTATCGGTCTCACAGAACCTCAGGCTAAATACCACTTTCGGTCTCACAGAACCTCAGCCAAATGCCACTATTGGTCTCACAGAACCTCAGGCAATGCCACAATTGGTCTCACAGAACCTCAGGCTAACATGCTATCATAACCCTGCACTCACAGATGCAATCGGGCTCACGGGTCGCGCGTTGTGACCCTTTCCCGGTAAAGAACACCATGACGGTGGCCAAACCGTCGGTGTACGTGACTGAAAGCTGGCGCAGTGGTGATCACAATGCTGATGCTGAAACTTACTGTCAAAACCAGGTAATTGGCAGAAAGCCAGAACAATTCCAACAGAAATGCAATAACAGAATCAACTGAATTTCAACTCATATACAGGAATAATCATCAACTAATCCAACCAAGGATGCAATATCAGAATCAACTGAATCTCAACTCATATGCAGGAATAATCCTCAACTACTATAGCATGGATCAGATATAATCAGGGAGTACTGATAATCAGGTATGCAAACTAGCAAATGACCAAAATCCCAATAAGGGTACAATGTAGAATAGCCACTAAATCTCAATCATATGCAGAATATAATCAACAACTACTAGAGCATGGATCAGGATATACTGATAATCAAGTATAATTGTGCAAGCTAGCTAATGACCAATCAGGCATGACAAATGTCCAGGAGTAAAGTCATAATAACTGGAAGCAACCAAAGATCAATCATGCAAGGTATCATATAAACAATTTTGCAGATAAGGATCATAACTCAGCATATAGCAGAATGAAACTGATCGAAAGGAAGGCAGGCTCAAATATTAACTAGGCTACAAGAACAGGGGTCCAACCAATACTATACCCTAGAGGGCCGAAATGATAAAGCCCGGACCGAAGATAAACCCACAGTCCATGCCTACCAACTTTGGCTCATTTTGGTCCATTGGTTGAAAAGAATGGCCGCGGCGGAGCAAAACTAGGGTTCCGGCAATAGTTTGCTCCCGCCGGCTAACCAGTGTGCATGGGAAGCTCAGGCTTGGCAGGGAGCATGCTTAGGTCATAATTATGCTACTGCTAATGGTTTGGGCTCAAACAACCGGTAGTTTAAGTGGGCTTACCTCGCCGGAGTTGATGAAGAAAGGAAGAAGCCGGGTTCACTTCTCCTTCCTTGCGCGGCCACGGCAAGCACCAAGATGCTCTTCCAGTCACAGAGGAACACCTCTGGAACTCCAGGATCAAGCTTTGTTCCAATTGGTTTCAACCTTTTCTCTCACTCTCTCTCTCGGGTTTTCTCTTTTTGGTTTATGTCCCTCCGCCTCCAGCACTTCGGGGCTTGGTCTGGGAGATACAGAGGGGAGTTGATGCTTCGGATTTCCCCCCACAGATCCCTCGTGAACCAGCCACAAGAACCTAAGAGCCACATTGGAATTAAATGCAATATTTTTTGCAAATTTTCGTTTTAGTCCTCTACCAACCAACCGTAAGCCTTAGGGTCCCTGCTGTAGATCTCTTAGGCTGACAGGACCCTATCCTAAATACCTTTTAATTTTTGGTCCACCAAATTTGAAGTTTTATCCAAAATACCCCCCATGTTCGGGGTCCAGACGGCGAATCGGCCGACGTTGGTTGAAAAGGGATTTAAATCAGGGGTTACTATTCACAACTTAAGTTGTGGGGCCCACTATTACTCTACTAATTTTCCATTTTTGCCATTTAAATAATCCAGAAACTATTTAAACTTAGATTTTGGATTTTTTAAAAAAATCTCGGTTACTACATCACCCACCACTTATAAGAAGTTTCGTCCTCGAAACTTAAACTTAAACCACTAGTAAGCCTCTAATAGGTTCACGATAGTGACAACCAGTCACAAGGTATCAACAACTCCAAGGCTACTAATTTAGACCCAATCTGATACTTCCCCTTTACAGGGTAGAGTATTTCCTCAGTTCTTTCGACAGTACGTTGTCGGCCGCCAACGTGTTTACCAAAAGAAAGTCGAAATACCATAGATCTGTCGCCAACAACTAGTTGGTGACACAACTCACATCTGAAGGTACATCACATACCTTCCTTCACAGTCTCTATGCCGATGATATAACCTTTACCAAAGGTCACTACCATCACATGGTCAGGTATGCCACCCTATCTTTTCACAAGAAACTGGAACCATATTTCAACGTTTTCCAACTCCTTATTAAATCCGACGCATAGGCAAAATTTAAATCTTTCCCTATTCAGGATTTACTAATGGCACAGAGGCCACAAAATTATGACATGGGGTCATCGAAAGATCGACATTTTATTAATCTCAGGGCAAACTGTGGGGCTGGTGCAATATTTGCAGTCATCTGCTGCTGTGCCATTAATCAAACAATTACTGCAGGAACCGTGGTCAATCTTTGAACCACATGTACTGTAACTGATCTGAGCCCTCTGGCTCCACTGAAACATCAAGCCCACGGCCGAAACCACGACCGCGGCTAACCCTGTACTAACAACGATCCACAAAACGCGAACACGAAACACACCTAAGCTTCAAACCGCTACGCCAATACCCTGCACTCTCTCGTAAACACAAGTCTGTTACGGAATTTGAGTTGGCGTATTTCGTGAAATCGGTTAAGTCTTGAAGATTGAAGATGGAAAAGTTGGATCGTATACCTCAATCTCAAGTAAGAAGAATTCAAAAGGATCAGGTACGTTTAATTAAATAAGTTTGATTGTCACGCCCCGGGTGTAAACCAGACCCCGGGCCCGTCTACAGATCCGCCGTGCATGCGGTATTTCCCACATACACGAAGCGTCGGTAACCTGCTCAGATCAGAAATAATAATACAAGAGCATAATAATCAGAGCTAAACTAAAACTACTGTATCTCAGACAGAAACTGGAAGTAAAAAGTACAACAGTGAAATAAAAATACAGATGTCTCTCCCAGCTCACCACCAAAATACAAACAGCTGGCAGAAGCCAGACCCAAAAGGAAATAAATAAAAGCTGTCTGAGAAGTCCAGGTACCCAAAAATCTCCAGCTACAACCCTCGGGAGGCTCTCTATCTAGTCCGCGATGCGCTTGCCCCGATCAGTTGCTGACGGCCCAGCAACTCCCACTGAGGACTCTGCAAAACAAGGGGAAAGAAAAAGAACAAGAAAAACAATGGGGGTAAGTACTACAATAAACAGTAGCCTCCCCTAGTGGGTAAAGCCTCAGCTCAGATATGCCCACCAGGTGATCAGAGGCAAAAAGGGAAAGGAAAAGAAAGGGGGTGTAGATAAAGGGAGCAACTGATAAAATGCTATCCCTAATATGCCTCTACACGATAACTCAACACGGATGGGAAAAGGAATGCATCAGTATAAAGAAGTCTGTCCAAAGGACCCAATCTGACCGCCAGTGGACACTGGCACTGCCTGCTCTGCCGCGACGGGTATGCCAGCCTACGCATAACACCGAAGCACAAGGAGTCCCCAGGACTCAAAGTCTGTCTGCCGCGCACTCCGGAGTCGCACTCGTGGGGAGCGACCCACACGAGGAAAGTAAGTAACCACAAGTAACCTGATATAGCAGGACTGGATCGAGACTCAATGAAGTGGGAAAATCCCTCCACTAAAGAAAGCCCGATCCCCAAAACACCCAATCTGATGAAATAGTATAAGCCGGTCGACCACCCAAGATCCGTGGTCGCCGCAACACCCTGACATAAACCCAACCTGTCCCAAATCCCCAATATCCGACTACACTGTCCAACACACGCTCGAACCTGAGCGACTAAGCCGCAAGTGTCAATACTAGGAGGAGAAAAGAGTAAATGCATGGTTTCTCCTAAGTCAAGTCCCCAAAAATAGTATAGCAGTAAAAGATGACATAATCATGTGACCCATTTAATCATGCATTGTCTCAATATTTTTGTCCAGTTTCCGAGAATAGCAGTTTAGAGTGACATAAGCTAGGGTGGCAGTCCCATAAGAATAATCATCAGTCTTGCAGTCCTCAATTATTATTACTTCGTCTCTAAGCATACAGTCCCGAAATTAAGCGATTAAAACAAGTAATCAGTCTAACAATAATTTTTCATGGATTAGATAACCAATAATTTGCTCCCTAAAGCATGCGAGTCTACCAATTAACGCATTTAGCATCATCAAAACAGGGGTACTCTGATATTCCTAGTGGGCATAACAAAGGAGAGGAGTACAACAACCACCCACCTGGTGCAAACTGTCCAAGTCCGTACAGCTAGAAAATACCAAAACTCCAAATCCTTGCTCCCACAATTTTAGCACATCCGCAATACTCCTGGTACAATATAAAGTCCACTAATTACACTAGGCTCCCAATTATAGCACTTAAAACCACATACAACCTCGAATTCTGAACTGTTAAATTATCACCTGCAGATATTGCCCAGAAAATTTCAATAAAAGTATCACAGCGATCCTTGCGTCGATAGCTTCGAAACGGTACCTTGCACGCCCAAATCGGAGTTCGGTAAGTCAAGATAAAAATTCGGCAAGGGGGTACACTCATACAAAAATCTGTGTTAAAACTGTACACTGTTCACTGAGAAAACAGTAATTTTCACCTCGAAATAAATCTCAAAAAAATCCAATAAAAATACGAGCGCGTTCCTTGCGATCCGTACATGAAAAAGTTGTATAGGCTCGTTTCCGTCAAATGCTCGTGTGCAAAGATATGGCCAAAATACCCCGCTGCTGTCAAGGAAGTCCACACAGAAAAATGGGGTTACAGTTTGCCTCGGGATCCGTGCCAAAACCTCGAAACAGGAAAGTGCGACCAAAACGAAAGATGAAGTCCTACCTCTTAGGAGTCTGCCGGCGCAAGAATCACAGCAAAGTGAGCTCGGGGTAGCCCAGGGGAGCCAAAACACTGTCGCTGCGCCGAAGAAGAACACTAGAAAGCAACGTCGCGCCGCACCGTAAAATGGGGAACCTCGGGATTCGTGCCTCCTAAAATCCTAGAACTTGGCAGGAAGATCAAGCACTTAGAGGTGAAAAACTTTGCTTAAGGGAGCTCGGGCAGAAAGTGAGAGGGTTGAAAGAAAAAAGGCAAAGAAAGGGGCTCGGGTTGCCTTTAAATAGGCTGAAGAAAACATTTGAAGAAATACCCTATGTGTCCCCACTTCCGGGCACCGCAATTTTTCGGGCGGCTACAGTAATGGGCCCGGCCCATTACTGTTCAAGCCCGGAACGCCGTGGGCCGGCCACGTAGCCCACCGCACCGAGACCTTGGGCCCCGCTGCACCCGGCGCACCTACGCCAGCCAGTGGCGTCGCGCCACGTGGCCCCGGCAACCCGTGCACACGCGCACGTTGCCCCGTGCACCGCGCACGTTGCGGCTGACCCGGGCCGTACGACCACCTGCCCTGCCGTACGGCCACCTGCCCCGGTCACCGGCTCCACCAATCGCGTGGACCGGGAGCACAACACCGGACCAATAACCTCACGCCACGTGTCCACCCGGTCTACCGTGCACCCATGCCCACAGTCCGTGGACCTCGCGCCGTGGACCAAACCAACGGAACAATGCCACGTGCATCCCGCACTGTGCGCACGTCGGTGCCGTGGACCGCTCGCCTGCCCGCGCGCCCGGGCGCCTGCCCGCGCCCTGCCCGCGCCCTGTGCCGCCGCCTGCCGCCTGCCGAGGCTGCGCTGCCGCCCGCCGGCGCTGCCCGCCGCCGCCGGCCGCCGCCGGCGATCGCCGGAGACACTGTTCCGGTGGTGAAACAGTAACCGCAATCTCAAAACTAACAAGTAAATAGCCCATCTTAACCGTTTTCCGCGCGCTGATTCCAAAAACGGTGTCCATTTGCCAAATTCCACTCCTAAATTTGCCGGAGGCTCCCGCAAACACCGAAAACTGCCAAAACTTCCGGGAGCCCGCTTTTGGGCATCCGGACTCAGAATTAAGCAACAAAAAGCCATTCTCAAGCGTTTTTCCGCGCTGAATCCAAATCCACCCTCTGTTTGGCCAAATTCCTCTTCTAAAATTCGGCAAAAGCAGCCGAAGGCCAAACAGCCAACCAAAGCTCACAAGGTCCATCTGTGGCATCCCTTTGATGCACCATGGGCCAGATACACCATCAACAGGTGTTTGCACAGTGGATTCATGGGAAAAAGCTGTAAGGAGTTTAGGGGCCCTACATTGATGCTCCGAATACTTCTTATAGTGTAGAAACACTTGGATGAATTTTTTATTGCATAAAAATAAAAAACTGGACATTCCATATGTTCAGAGTCCGGATCGGGCTTTACAGTCCGGACCCAGAACATAGGTTAGTTCGTGCATAATTCCAGTCCGGCCCTGGGAATTTCATTCCGGACCCCGAACGTGGAATTTGCAAGAAAAGCATGAACAGTCCGGACCGGGATTTCAGTCCGGACCCCGAATGTCCGTCTTTCTGGATATTGTCTTGTTCCGCTGAGGACAGTCCGAAAAACCCCCCGCCACTCCAGTCCGGACTGTCGTCCTGAAAAATTCCAGAAATGGTTAGTTTTTGATTCTTATCTTCTTCCAACGGTTTCTTCTAACCTATAATAAGACCCTACGATTCATTTTTTAGGGTAATCCAAATACGGTCAAAAATAAAAAAATCACACCCATAGAGAGAAAGGCAACAAATAGATTTAAGCCATAGTATTTCTTCGTCATCTAGATTGATTGTGATTTGATCTAGGTTTTCATACGCAGATTTTGAAGTAGAATCAAAATCACTGAATACTTAGATGTATTTCCGATCTATTTCTAATCTAAGTATTCCGGCGGAGCATCACCACCCAAAAACCAACGATTTTCCCAAAATGGGCGCGTGGACTCGCGTGGCCTTGTGGATTCAAGGTGCAACCGCTCTCGTGGATTCGGAGCGAGGTACGTTCGTGGATTCGAGACGTGCTACTGGGTGAATACCGTGGATTCGGTCGGACGTCGTGGACTCGACGTTGGACGCCGTGGATTTGAGCAGCGTTGCGGAGCGAGCGCAGAAGATCTACTAGGAGCGTATGGAAAAGGTTGAGTCGTAAGTGTGTACGGTAAATCACCTTGTACGTGTTTAATTCTAGTGGATTTCACCGTGTTATCGGTCCCGTGGTTTTTTACTCGGATTGGAGTTTCCAAGTAAAAATCTCCGCGTGTTATTTATTTTTCCGCATTGGGTTTTATATCGCAAAGATTTTTGAGTGTTTACTGTTTACACCTATTCACCCCCTCTAGGTGTTTTTTCCCCTATTTAGATCCATTTATACATAACCCAACAAGTGGTATCAGAGCGGGAATAGGGTTGTAAACAATGGTTGAAGGTGGAAACATCACAGACCTCCGTTCTTCGATGGAACAAATTATGCGTACTGGAAAGTACGGATGAAAGCCTTTTTAATTTCCATCGACGAACGGGTGTGGCAATCAATTGAATTAGGATGGTCTAATCCAACTGAAATTATTGTTGATGTTCACACAATCAAACCTAGGTCGAAATGGACCAAGGAAGAGATAGAATTATCTTCTTACAATGGCAAAGTAATTAACGCTCTATTTAATGCTTGTCTCAAACTGAATTCTCTCGCGTCTCGGCATGTGAGACTGCGAAAGAAATATGGGATGTTCTTCAAGTTACACATGAGGAACTAACCTTGTGAAGATTCAAAAGCTGCAAATGCTTACGAGCAGTTTGACTCTATTTTCATGGCAGAAAATGAATCTTTCACAGACTATTACCACGATTGCAAGACATCGTAAACTCATGTGCTAACTTGGGAGAGAAGATTCCAGAATTTAAAGTTGTAAGAAAGATTTTAAGAACTCTTCCTGAACGATTTCGCCCAAAGGTCGCAGCCATTGAAACAATTAAACACCCGGACGAAATGCGTGTAGAAGAATTAGTGGTTCACTTCAAACATATGAAATGACTTTTCTACTAACTATTCTTCTGGAAGGCATCCTCTTCTAAGTCTTCAGGTTTAGCATTGAAAACAACGAAAGAAGAAGACGCGGATTCATCCTCCTCAGACGATGATGAGAACCTATCTATGGAGGACTTTGAAACAGCTTGCTCTCTTGACAAGAAATTTTCGCCGAAACTTCCGAAGGGGTAATTCAAGTAAAACCTCTCCTCCGGAAAGTGGAAGAAAGGCAAAGGTTTTTCAAGCCAAAAGTCAAGAAAGCAAGAGAGTTTTTCAAAGGATAAGAAAAGCTCAGAAGGACAAGTCCAGTGCTTCAAGTGCCGAGGATACGGCCATATCTCACGGAGTGTCCAAATAAGAATCCGTCAAGAAGAAGGCGATGCAAGCTGTCACTTGGGATGACACCTCAACGTCAAATGAGTCATCTTCCAGTGATGAAGAAATAACGCAACGATTCCACGCGTCCACATCTTCACCCTTCATGTGCTTAATGGCTATACATCCGAGTCATTGTCCAACTCCACTGTTGAAAAGACTGCAACGGACAATGAATCGGATAATTCTGAAGGTGAAGATTTGCTCTTGCCTACCATAACTTTTGAGGGATTCAAAAAAACTGGCAAAGCAAAACAAGAGTTTGAGAGGGAGATTGCAGGATCTCGAAGAAGAAGCAAAAGGGCATCTTCTCTCTCAACGCTCTTGAAGTGGAAAGGGATAATCTGATTAAAATAAATGTTTCCCTTCAAGAGTCCCATGAGCAATTCGAGAAGAATTATGTAGATATGTGAACAAAGCGACTACTTCTTGAAGCTCTACGGCGAGGCTCGACAGGAAAAATTGGAAATGACAGAGACCATTTTCCAACTCAAAGATATTTAAAGCAATTTTCTTCTGGAAGAGTAAGTTGGATAGGATTCTTGGTCTTGGTCAAACAAATAAATTCGGCCCTCGGATACACTCAAACTGGAGACATTCCTAGTTCGAGTGGGACAGTCTTTGTGCCCCAGTCGGTAAATC